>OY997388.1:2006700-2046700 GCA_963921505.1 Phakellia ventilabrum | reverse complement strand
TTGGGAAGGAGACTCAAGGTCTCTACTTCTGTGTTAAGGAGTATGTGCTGCTTGTGCATGTCACATTGCTCATGTAGTCTGAAATGAATCCCAGACTGCGGCTATCTGAGTCACCCCCGGGGGGGGGGGGGGGGGCTGATGATACAGACATGATAACTAAGTACTTCCGGATGCACAAAATCACAAATTGCAATGCCAACAAGCATGGCTGTGCGTTATAGCGAGTCTCAAATAATATAAACTTTTCCATTATGGATTAGCAATCCACAAGGCTTGCTACCAGGTTTGCAATAGCTTTATACCCAGGCCTCCCCTCACAGCTTTTGGCAGTGCAAAAAGCTGCAAGAGGAGGCCGGGGTACGAAGCTAGGTTGCAGCAACTCCACCCACTAGTACAATAATCTTTCACAAGGCATCGGCAGAAAAATGTCTGAAGCTCTCATGCAGAACGATAATGGCTCCCCAATATGTGGTTCCCACACTACAAGTAGCCTTGCAACGTCGTCTTGACAACAAGCAGGCTTTAATACAAAATTTTTGGCTGCGGGCATGCCCCCCCCTCCCCCCCCCGGGGGAAAATATCAAATTTGGTGGTTTCTAGGAAATGAGTATCAATGTTTTCAAACTTCTGTGGGGGGTGGAGGGGAATCCCAGGCCTCCCCCATATGAAGCTCTGACCGGGGAATTAGCTCATAAAGACAGCCACTTCCAATTATTTGGCACCTTAGATTTCAGTGAGGCTAATGGAGGATTACTTTTTCCTCCTGAAGATTTGTTCCCAAAAGATTCTAGTCACACAGCAATACACCAGTACAGTACACTCATCAGTGCATACCATGATGTAGTGCCTCTGGATCTCTCCCTTCTCATTTGATACCTTCTCCAGTTCTCGCTTCAAGCTGGAGTGATGGTGTGTGTGTGTGTGTGTGTGTGTGTGTGTGTACGTATATGCATAGTTAATCATGTTGTAGCCCATACAAGTGCTGATATTGATATGCATAGTAAGATGATTTGATTAATGATGATAATAAGATCTAGCCATTTAATTACTAAATGATCCTAATGATAACAGCAGGTCAATTTAACATGGAATCTGAAAGAGCTACCTCTCCAAGAAAACATGGCACCAGAGGACATGTGCATAATAATATTATAGCATGTTATCTTGAACTGTAGATACATACACAGACAGCAGTGACCTGTGTGCACTACTCTTTGCCATACAATAATGCTACACGAGATACTTTATGCTAATGAATTCTTACAACACAGGAGAGAATACAGTGCCGCTCACAATACTGTACCAACAAGATGCTTCAGTAACTTCCAAAATAGTGTTTCCTGGTATAAAAGATAATCTTGCGATTGCATCTACAGGGGCATGCAGACAATAGCTTATTCATTGTGTTTTTGAACTTTTTGACCTGGCTACTAATTCACAATTATTAGATCCTCACAAACAACCAGTCCTACTGTATATGCCTGGCGCCTACAGTGGGGGAAGGAGGCGTGGCTTAGAGGAGGCCAAAAGAGACCATATATGCATGTGACATGCTGAAGCGGTGGGGTTAACACTTTATACCCGACAGCCCCAAATGCACCAGTGAATAAGGAGGAGTTTATAAGCCTTAGCCTACACAGAGATTGCTTCTAGCCTAGAGGTTAAGTATAGGATAGACTACACCCAAGAGTGGGTTATGCGTCTATGTAACCCACGAGTTTGTGGTTATCCCGAGGCGAAGCCGAGGGATAAATGCAAACAAGTGGGTTATGGCGCATAACCCACGAGTGGGTGTGGTCTATCTGATTTATACCACATTGCGCATGTGCACAATCAGCAACGTCTTGCCTCCAGCTGTAAGAATAAAAGTGTGGGTTATGAGCCTATGTAACCAATACTTTTCAGCCAATCATTTTTATTATAGATGATGTAATGTGGTATAAATCCTAGTGTATAGCGAAAGGTTCAGGTTTAAATTCTGACCACGACACTCTTCTTTTTTTTATCTGAGATTTTTATTTTGGTGTAAAGGGATCAGGCAGCACTACGACCTAGGGGTCAGAGCTGCAAACGACAATAATGGGCAACACATGGAATCAAGGAACACATGTGCTTTCAAATAAGGTTTGGTAACGAGGGTACTTTTGCCTATAGCCTCATTCCCACAGGAGTGCATTCCCAGGCTCACTACTACAGGGAAGGTACGGGATGAGGCTTAACTATGGCTATGGGTATTCTTACTATGTAGAAGCCTAAACTGCTCGTAAACGTGTAGTGCTCCTTGTGAGAAGTGGCCAAGAGACCACTGGCACCAGCCAGAGTCAGTGGACAGTACACATGTGTATGCATACATGTGTATACATGTACATAATTGCTGTATCAACTGCATGTACATGCCATTACAAGACTACTGGTACTTAGAGAATAACACAGGCCAAGAGCGGCCTCAGTGTAAGATGAGTTGTGTAAGACAAGTCATGTAGCTCATCAGTTCTGGAGTGTGCTGTGTCTACTGTTGATCCCGTCTACTGTTGATCCCGTCTGTGATGTAATCACTCATCCCACCGAGTCAGTCAGTGTTGATACCAAAGACTCCATCTGGTGTTACAGCTTCCAGAAGATCTCCCAGATGTCACGCAGCACTACACTGACTTTGTCAGATGTGAACAGTATGAAACAGCTATGAAGGTAAAGGAGTGTATGCAGCAGCAGTGGTCTCACGTCATCGTGCCGGGACATAAAGTCAAAGTGAAGATCAAGAGAGTTCTAACGAGTGCAGTGGTTGAGAAGTCACACTACATTGCAAAACTATGCTCAAACTCCAAGTACTCTTATGCAACAGCTAAAGTCGACATTAGTTTTCCTGGTTCCACTGTGACTAACGAGTACCAATTCAAAGACTTGATTCTGTAGTTACTGTATGTAGTTGTCTGTTACCCCCTCCCAAGCTACACCTACATGTATGTATTGGTGTGTTCCACAATAATTGTACAATGTTACAAGCAATCTCCTATAACATGAAAAAAACCTGTTTTTTCTCTATGGCGGCAAGATAAACTCCGGGCAGGGAAAGCCTGGGTAGGAGGCTACAACTAATCAGGACGGTTCTCTTCCCAAGAGGAAGGACACATCCAAACATCTACACCAATTTTATAATATGCATTTATATTTGCTCTGTTGGCGCAATTACTACCCATATACGTATAACATCATGAACAATCAGGAGCTCAATCTCAGCTCATTACCTCAAGATGTCATGATGTAAGTCAGCCGTTCCCATGGGGATAACAGATCAAAAGTGTTAATGTACGAGTGTCGTTTCTGTGTGATCATACGGAAGATGACCCATACTTAAGTGCTGGGTGCGACACACGCCAGACAAAACGTATGTGACTAGGTGCTCGCAATAAATAAACCCAAACAATACTAATTAATGCTAATGTGACCTCTCAATGATGGCCAGGCATGGAGGAGTAGCAAGCAACAAGAACTCTCAATTAGACGAATTCCACGAGAGCCTAATATTTCAAGAATGTGACCTTTAATTGAAGCATGTCTCAGGATTTGGAGGGATGAATGGTTGAAAGTCATCCTACTCAAAAAGAGAATGTCTCAGTTTACTGCAATTTTGCCTGTTTGTACAAACCCGACAAGGTTTATTATTTGCTTTCAAAAGGAATAAAAATGCGAAGGTGTTGTTGAGACTAAAGAGAGAAGTTTTGAAAACACTCCAGCCCAACACTGCAGCTCCCAAGGTTCATCCCCCTCTATTCACTGCACTTTGTTTCCAAACACTTCCCAAATAGTTATCAGTTGCGATCTTGGTAAGGCAACTTTCAATTTGCTTACAAAGTGCAGATGCCTGTGTCTCAAAGCCTTTTGTTGTGTATACTTCAAAGGGAATTATTAATCTGCCACTGGAAATGACAACAACACTGAAGCTTAACAGTTGAGTATAAATAACCATGTTGCTGAAACTATACAAACAAAAAGCTAGACTCTATATGTTCCCACATCTCCAATAATCACAGGAAAGAGCAGTATACACAGCTTGATGATCTCATCAGTGTGCAGCCTACAGTGCTTTGGGGTTTCCCCCATTTTGTTTCCCAAACACTCCTTAAGTGCCCCAAGCAATGGGTTACAGACTAGCCTCCACTACTTAGGCCTTCCTTCAAGGGGGCTTTTATCTTGCAGCTGAGTGGGTTGATTTTTATGAAGATAAAAGCTGGGGTGTGTGGGTTGATTTTTACCTTTCTTGGAGATAAAAGCTGGGATTGGAGGGCTGGCTTGCATTGGTAGGTACAGACACTTTCACTTTGTTGGAGACATCTGTCTGCACATAAAATGTGTACATTGTATGGGCCAGGTTACATCTTTGTACTTTGTTAGGCAGTTTTACACTCCTGTACACATTTCATGTGCAGACTGCCTCTTTAGACAAGCCATCAGGGTCCGCATTAGCTTCGTTCTCAGGCCACACTCCCCTGGAGCCTGGGTACAAAGCTAGATCCGAGTTAGCTGCCAGAATTGGATACACTGTGAGTGAGCATTGCTATTTCAAATAATATTCTCCATGCAAAACAGGATAAGAAACGAGAAATGATGGACGGATGGACACACATGTCCATTCTTTCCCGGTTACAATCGCCCAGTACTGCCATGTGTAGCAACAATTTGGCATGCAGAAGCTAATGATAACACCACAAACTGTACAGTTGTAACACCGGCTTGTTGTCCCCCGCAAGCGTGCAGCAATGATCCGTACACTCCCGTTTTATGCACACTGGCCTGTCCCATATGCACTGCTGTAGACACCAAGCTGATACAAAGCCACCTCTTCTAGCCTCGTTCCCAGGCACATGTGCACGTCTCACTTAGCTAGCTGTGGGCCTGGTATTTATTCTCAGGGTAGAAGGATAAATTTTGTGTGGGTGAGGACAGCTGCAGTTCTCAGACAACTAAGGAAGGTAGCGAATCCACCTTCTTGTAGCTACCCTTCAGAGTCCGTTTGTGCCACAGACTGAGCGCTGAAACGTTGCTACCAGCAAAAGGTAGAGAAGTGCAACAGTCTTTCGAGCGGTCGTGCCCACGTGCCATTAAATCACATGAGAAAAGTAGCAAGTTCTCCAGAGAGAAACACGCAGGGAGCCCGGGGATGAGGCTTCCATCATGCCCGACTCCCACAGGAGTTCATGGTGCCTGAGCTTCTAGAGTTTCAGTCGTTGCCAGTGCTTTGCTGTATTGGATTACAGATTCCGATTACAGGCTGTTACAGATCTGTTTAGGCCGCATGGCTGCAGGGAGATCCAGTGTCGCTAGAAAGGATCGTTGTCTCAAGTGGAGAATTCTGAGAAGGGGGTTACTGAGATGGTGTCATATTTCAGTATGTGCTTAGCTGTGCTAATTACTACAGAGACTAATTTAATCTATTAGCAGGGCAGAGGTCCCACACTTGAGAAATTGCACCAATGTATAGCTGTTAATTACTACAATCCCCAAGAGCCATGTGCTGCTTCATATCACTAACAAAGGTTTCTTGTTGCAGTAGTGAAAGGAGAAGATCGACAGACCAGCAGATCATAGTATTCCATACTGCCTCAGGGCATGGAGCAGTAAGTACGGTATACCATAGTCGAACAGAGCAACGTTCATTACATCATGTATACAAAACAAACCTGGTTGCTCATGCACTCCTGCTGTGATATTGATTCACGTGAAAAGTACTGGTAGCTCATGTGCTCCTGTACTCACAGTGAAGTATATAACTCAGTCTACACTAAGGGGCCAGGGCTTGACAGTTCTATTTCTCTTTGTTCCACCCACGTTCATTATTGATGTTATCTTGTAAACATGCTTGTAATGTTGTACAGTCCAATTATAAAGTACATGCAAACAGGAAGATCAAACACTGTTATCAGACAAATGTCTCCTGCATAGCAAGGCAAACTGAAAAATCCTTCTTTTGCACATTTTTCATCTTTTTATTGAAGTCATTAAGTGGAGTTATGCTATACAAATCACTAATGATGTACATGGAATGGTTATGTATTGGCTCAGCGTTTCTGGAACATGTGGGATGTTCTGCACCAAAGTGTACAAAATTCAAAGATGCCTCCGAGCCAGTCTGAGGGCTCAAACTTATCAAGTGCTGTTGACAAGAAGCCTTGTATCTCTGAAAGTCTAAGGCCAAGACAGCTGAAGTTTGTAGCAAGCGGTTAAGCAATAGTTATAAATTCTTATCCAGCAAGTCTGCTGTAAATCTGAGGTAAGGCATCTGAGCTGCAGTTGCCACAAATATAGAATTTTTCTGAAATTTAAAACAGCCATATCCCGAGTTATACTGGGGCTGCAACGTTCTGGCTTGGATATGTCACAAAACTGAAGTACCTTTATCTGTAGTAGAGCAATGGACCTGCAGATCTGTCTTGCACCAAAATGTACAAAATTCAAAGTTGCTCGAAATGCAAAAATGGCAGACACACGCTTGCCGACAGCAGCGGGACCTAGCCAGCCGATCGGCACTCAACTAAACTAGTTTTGTAGACTTCGGCCTTTGATCCAGGTGTATACCGACTTTTACAGCAATCCACCGCCTCCTGGCAGAGATACAGCGCTTTGGTGTGCACCGACGCCATTTTACTCACCGTCAGCCATCGAGAAACGGCTACTTCCGCGTGTCGAACAAATTTAACCCCTACGTGTAGACTGACTAGTGCATACATGGCACTCCATGCAGAGGGCCTCGCGGGAATTGAGTTGCATTACACCACTAAGTTGAGCGTTGAACAAGTCCAATTGTCTACGTCATGTACATGTATAGTTTTGCATAATTGGCCAAATTTATACACCATTGGGAAGATTTACAAGCGCGTACACTTTGAAGCGTCAGAACCTGGAAAAACAAATAATGTCTCTATAGACACGCCCACATTTGAACTTATCTGTGTAACCTATCCACAGACTCCAAGTATAGCTATGCAATGTGAATAACATAAGGAAACTTAACAGTACCACATATAGTTGTGAAAACAGAGCCAAAGTTCTTGGAAACTCAATACCAGAAAGACTCTGTATCAGTTTGGAAACATGTAGCCTTGTCCCCAGGCTCTCCCTTTAAAAAATTGACATATGGGGGAGAGCCTGCTATCTTTTCTCATGTGATTCAACTTTACTTAATTATGCATAGGCGTAGCCTTGTCCCCAGGCCCTCCCAAACACAAGAGGGGGGGGGCTGGTATCTTTTCTCACGTGAATGATATCAAGGGTAGAAAGGACTTAATTGTGTGTAGGCAAGCACATGTACAGTTGCAGTTCTCCAGCACCGAGGAAAGGCGGCAAAACAACACTTCTCATAGCTCATCTTTAGACAGAACGCTGAAGTAGTGTCGCCGGTGAAAGGTAGAGAAATGCAGCCATCTTTTGATGGGTCCCCACCTACGCATCATGTGACAGTTAAATCACATTAGAAAAGACACCAGGCTCCCCCTGGGACGAGGCTACATACGTAGGTGCATAGGGCCTGATCAAAATGTGGCTGCATTTCTCTATCTTTCACTAGCAATACTACTTCAGCTCTCAATCTGTAGTGTCAACGGGTCCTAAAGATTAGCTACATAAAACATTAATTCACTGCCTCTTCTCGGTGTCTGAGAATTACAATTGTGCTCGCCTACTCACGAGTACGTAAGTTCTTTCTACCCGAAACATCACTCGCGTGGGAAAGGATACCAGGCTCTCCTCCCATTTCAGAGAGGGCCTGGGGTTGAGGCTAGGAAACATGGCCATCCAGGGAAGGCCAACGGGTAGCATGTCATCAGTGTCATGTCAAAATACCCTAAGCAGTGAAATTCCCCCTGAATGTCTGGTGAAATTCGATTATAGTAATGCCTGTGTGTGCCTAACTGCTTAGCAAGTAGCTTCACATGGTGAGACTATTCATCTCAAGTTCAGTGTTGGGTATCACTTACTATAAAAAATGAACCCATCCTTGAACCTATTCAGGTACAGACAATGCCATAAAGAAGATGCATTACGCTCTAAAGTGGGCTCTAATGTATAAATACATCAGCCACTTGGTAATGGGGCATTTTCAAACTATACTCCGTGCAACCTAGCTCAGGTTTTCAATGTACTGCTATAGCGACGCGATAGGAAAATGATGTCTTAACAGCTTGTCTCCTACAGCAGATATGGACTAGTGATATCTCCGTGAATAAAGACGAGGTGGGTACGTGCTATCCTACGCTACGTTCAGCAACAGGTCAGGCCAGCAAGGTCATTAACTGCTGTCTCATCTTGCATAGCAGCAACAGGTCAGGCCAGCAAGGTCATTAATTGCTGTCTCATCTTGCATAGCAGCAACAGGTCAGGCCAGCAAGGTCATTAACTGCTGTCTCATCTTGCATAGCTAAACTAAACTTACAGCGAACTCACTTGGCAATTTCAATTTTGTGGTGTACATGCTTCGCCAGCTAGTACCTCCTAGGTCTTCGCAGTCTACGCACTACAATATCAACTTAAAACCTTAATGTACGTAGCTTGGCCTAAAGGTTTTCAGTAGGTTTTGTTGTGCTCATGGCTATACATACGTATTGTGAAAAATATAAAGCAATCTCCTACCTGTGAGCGCATGAAGTGCAGGCTGTTAAAAATTCACCAGAGGATGAGTCTCCACCAATACATTCTATGTGGGACACTGACAATACCAGCCATATACCATACAGAACAGGCCAGATTTGACTACTACTAGACTCTAAATTACTTCTACGAATACATACATGAATCTAACATGGGCAAGGATGATCGATTATCATCATAACTATGCTGATGACATCACCATCACAGCTGCAGGCACCGCATGTCTGCAGAAGTCTTGTGCTGCAGATTCCTCTAGTGCAGACATGAGACTACAGGTAGCGAAGTACGTCATACAGTACAGCATGTTCTCCATTTAACGGTCCATTTATACACAGCCAAAATTGAAGAGTTTAAAGGTGAGTGCAAACACTTTGTATGATGGAAGGGCTACACCGGGACAAATCATTACAATCCCACAGGGAGAAATTTGATCAGTTGAAGTAAATACAAGTCACCACGTTCACAGAGAAAAGCAGCAGGAGATTGATCACAGCAGCAGTGCAAGAGTAACTGAAGTTTATTGCACCTGCTACCGTGTCTTCTTCTGCAAACTTGCAGTAGCTTCTGGTGTGGTAGTAGACTAGAGTTGCGCATTGTATAGTAATGGATGACGTACATTTTGGCACATGTGATAAAATCAGATGCAGAAACCAATCTAAAAATACACAGTAACCTTAGGACCAGCCAGGCACGCCCTACGTGTAGCTGGTACAAAAAAACTATGTGTACCTCATAAAATATATGACTAGTTGTACCTTTACGTACAATGTACGAACACACTCAGGTGCCCCATTTGTTCAAGTGCAGCTCTGGTAAGCAACCGGCATACAGGCCCTGACGACAAATCACCAATAATCAGATCATGATATGTGAAAAAGTATTTCTAGTCTTAACTTGGCTTGCAGCTAGTCTTAATAGTGTGTGAGGGTCTGGCTATGTGAGACAATGAGAGCAGTTCAACATTTTATTGGCTCTTTTTAAAGCACCACACAGTAGACTGTGCACCTGTACACTAATAGTATAGTATAGCCTTTCACACTATGCCTTCAAGGGTGATATGCAGAGAGTCATATTTGTCAGAGCCATGCCTTTAGGCTTCTCCCTTCAGGTAAGATATTTTTATAACACGATGAAAGAGGGGGCACCATGTTACCAAACAATGCATTACACCTTCTCACGAACGATGACATAATATCGATCACTATGGCATTACCCAATCCAGTAAACATTTACCATATATAACATACATGAATTCTGACATTCCCTTTTTTCCTAGCCATGAATGCCAAAGAAAGAATCATAAGCACCATTAATCAGGCGATTGTTTACCTTGGACCTCCCAGCGTGTGCAGTGGAGTGGCTACGGCTAAAAAATGCCAGCTATGCTAAACATGTTAGATACTGATGCCAGAGATGATATTTATTGAGAATAGGAGGTGGGAGACTGCCAGATGCAAAGTCATGGCAGTGAATTTCTCAGCCAGTTTCATGGCATGAATGCGATCAGTGTAAACATGAACATAGTGGCGCAAAAGGAAGTGCTAGTACAGTGAGAGAGTTATGCAAACCAGCAGTTGTGACAGCATGTCTTTATCTAGTGGGGGACAAGAGCTGGCTTGGTTAGACAAAACAGTGTGCATAGTTGACTTTGTGCCACCACACTGTAGCAACAGTCAGCCCCACTACACACTGCTGGGAGAGGACTTAGAGTGCACTGCTGTAGCTATCACAACACACAAATGCCAGCTCAATAGGGAAAGCTATTCTAAGCAATTGTCACCTCATGCAAACAGCCAGTGAAGTATATAGGTGGTTTCATTTTGCCTGGCCTTACTACAGACAACCTCCTGATCTCTCAGAGCGACAACGCTACCTATCACCTATCACCAGTGCAGCTACCTATCAGCGATGCACCTGGAGGAAAAAAACAATCAATTCAATGCTCACTCTCCCGTACCTCTCACTACAGAAAAGTAGGAGTGAGCTTTTCAGCATAGCAAGCAAGTAACGGACGTGCACAAGCCTGGGAATGGTGCCATTACGTTACTATGGTAATCCTACCAAATGTATTCTCTAGAACAAACCATAAATGTTGATGTAGCATATACCAAGCAGTGCCAAACACCAAAGATCATTTCTACCAGAGCTCTAACTGCGGATGATCTAAGGTACATGTGAGTTGGTGATGGTAGACTAACAAAAGGTGTGGATGTATGACCAGCAGACTGATCTCGGTAGGAGGAAGCCCTATAAAGTGCTTAATCTTATGAGTGAAATAACCCCACCCAAATCTGTAGGCTATAATTTACAGGATCAGTTAATTAGACTTGCTTTGCACTTCATATATACACATTTCTGTAGCTATATACAGAGCCCCTAGCTAATTCTACCAAGAGTCCACCCTCTTTCTTGGAGCCGTGGCTTTCACTGAAGTACATGGATACAGCAAGAGAGAAATATGAACTCAGCTACCTCGATAAAAGTTGACAGTGTAGCAAACAGACAAGTTTAGCACACAAACACTTAGGTACAAATTAAGTCTAAAAGGGACTCAAAAGCAGGTCACAGAATCTGCTTTACATGAAGTGGGAGGCCAATTCCAGGGAAGATAAGGATCAAACGAAAAAGCCACATGGCAATGCACTAGGCAGAGTCATATGACCACTAGTTGATACAAGTCAGTGTATGGCACTACTCTGTTTGTTCCCAGGACCTAACTAGGTGACATCATGAGTTATGTACAAACCCAAGGCAGAAAACTTGGTATTACATCACCAGGAATGACTGACATGAATACAGTTATCATATTCACTTACTCTAGCACACCCACTGGTAGATTAGAAGATTCATAGCCATGAAAACAGGCACAATATTCATGACAAGGGCTAGGCAGGCTAACAATGGTCAAAGATAACAGCTCTGCCCTACTCAGCAGAGCAGCTGTGCATGGGGCAATCCACCTAGCAACCAGTTCCTTATTTTGAGCCCTTCATACAGTTACCAGCACACCATACTGGTTTATTCCATCTTTTGGTTACCGGCTCCTAGCCAATACGACTACTTTGATCATGGATACTGCCAGATAACCAGTTTAGGGATCCCTAAAAATTAGTTAGAACATGGTGGAATTGCTGCTGTTACAAAGGAGAAGATGCACAATCCTCCCAGCTTCTTACTCCGTATAAAAAGAGTGGGGCTCCAGATTTTTTGAAGGCAGAACTTGCCTTCCATGGGGAACGGATCGACATCAAAGGCGAGCCTACACACTGGGTAAACCAACTCTATAAAACAGAACTGTTTGTTCCTGGTTGCTGGATCCAGAGGTCCTCTTTGTGGTTCAGGAAGCTCAGTATTCATAGATAGGTAAACCAATTAGGATTCACCACAGCGAAGCGGAATTTTTAAGGGCTGTCCTTCTATAGTTAAGTGCCCAGATTTATCACACAACTATATAAGGAGAAAATTCCGAGAATTTCCAATCTTTGCGTACAGCTGGCTCCAAGATAACATCTGGGCACAAGGATGGGACAGAAGTTTAAGAACGGAAGCAATTAGTTGAACTCGCTCGAGCATATTCATGACGGTGGGTTACATGTAGTGGGCTGGATGGAGTACAAGTGGCACTGATGGGCTCAATTGGACCAGAACTGTATTAGTGCCCACAGGAATGCTAACAGTTTAGACTGCTGGGTAAACTGGTGAATATGTTCTGAGCGCGTTGTAGCGCCATGACATGCATGTGCAAAGCAAAAGGAATGCTCATGCCTACAAATGCATCTTTACATACAACATATAGCAATAAATTTTATTGTTTAGGCATGTACACTGTGTGAGGTACATATGTACTCGCTGGTCAGAAACGTGGAGCACAACATTCCAAAATCTGGATGCCCTAACTTTATTCACAACTGGTAGGTTGCACCTGGAATCAACTAGCTGTTGTTTCAATAACCAGACCTTTTCCCACACTAAATGATGCCAGCTGCCAAAAAGAAAGCAACCACTATTAATTTTTAGAGTCACACTGCTGTTATATATGTTGCTCTAGTCTCATGCCCATAATTTTATGTTCCTGTCTCAACCCCATATCTGTGTTTTAGTACTTCTCATGCCTATAAGCATACAACTCTGCCATGCAAAACATACACACTCTTTTTTAGCTGCTTGCAAGGTTACCATAACATTATGGCACACACACACTACAGCCCATACAATACAGAAGCACCAGTAATGAGGAGGCACACTTAGCTACCCTCAACACACACACACACACAAAGCCATGCCAAGTCACGATAATTGCACAAAGGGACTCCAAGTTACTATGGAGTAAAGTACTATCAACAATGCCTAGAGAGTGACTTACAGCCACACTTGTATGGATGTATGTCTCAGCCTGGGTGGCTTATTCCAGAATAATGGGAAGTGGAAAGCACTGGGAATAGTTTTGGGAACAGCAGATGTGGGAATTGTGGCTTATTCATTCAACACATGTGAAGTGATGAGGCCAAGTAATGCTTTTCTGGCCTGATGGCTACCTAGCCTCGTATCCAGGCCTCCTCTCACAGCTTTTTTCACAGCCGTGGAAAAAAAAGCTGCGAGAGGATCGAGGCCTGGGCACAAGGCTAATGGCTGACCTGTAGCTCTACTGGTCCAGTTACTGCAGTGTCTCTGATGCCACTGGCGTGCATGTAAAATTAAGCAGATCTACAGATACAGACACTCTGTCATTGATATAGACAGTGGAATTTAAATTATGGGAAGTTTAGGATAATTAAATAAAAGTGGTGAAACAGAAACAATCTGCCTAGGCCTAATCTGACTGCCTCATGCTCAAATCTGTGTAAGCATCTTTCAGCACACACATACTGACGCGTCAGGCACAATGCACTGTATGTTGACGAACATATCTAAACACTCTCAAGCAGTAGGCGTGCCTTGGGCCAACAAGCTCTTTGTCTCAGAGAACAGTGTAACATTAGTTTGTACAATACTGCCTAAATGCTTCTGACAGAAATAGTTTTGAAAAACAGCCAACCCCTCTCAGACTACATGTACAGATGTACACTGTTTCTGTACTTCAACAATTTTGCATCCAACTATTAAAGTGCCCAACTTTGTACGCCTGTTTAAAATTTATTGACGCATTAGAGCCACTGGCATGTACTCTGAGTCTCCATAACCTGAGTTGCACAATTAATTTGTTCCCTTCTAGAGTAGCTCTATGCTCTCCTCACTGTTTGCTCTATTTCACTAACTAGATACTATGTTGGACCTCCACTCAAGCTTCTGGAGGACAAAGAAAGTGCACACACAAATACCAGATATTCACAACCTCATGAATATGTTTAGCAAGGTAGTGGAGCAGCATGGGCTAATCATGGCGCTGAAATGTGATAAGGCTCCAGTCTACACCTTCAGTACTAACCTAACTTCTCACTTCAATTTAATCTTACAAAGGAACCATTTACACATACTGGATACTCACGGGTGCACTAAGCCTAATAGGCTACTGCTGTGCACAATTTGTAGGGAGGGAAGGCTACATGTATGTAGTGAAAGGGAGCACTAGCTTGGTCTAGGACTAGATATGTACTGAGGGTAGAAGTATCATAAATTCACAACTTGCTATATACAAATTCTGGACAGAGGCCCCACAAATCTCACAGGTGTGCACTGCAGTAATTAATTGACACACTGTAGTGTCACCTGACCTCCCTACTGGAGACTTTCTGCCTGTACATGTACATGTATAAACTCATTTGGTCTATTAAAACATGGTGGCATACCTCACAAATATCAAGCTTACTGGGAAATTCAGACTAGCTTTGTTCCCAGTCTCCCCCTCACAGCTTTTCATCACTTTATCATGCTTCAAGTGATGACAAGCTGGAAGGGAGAGACTGGGAATGAGGCTAAATAGGATACCCACACTGATGGTGCATAGGCCCCCAGCTGGGGGGGAGGGGGGTAAGGGGTTCGATCAAACCAACTTGTTTCTCTTGAGCTCACAGTGTAGTAGCTAGATAGCTACTACGTTAACGTAGTCGAGAAAGCATTCGTAAACCAAACGGCAAATTCAGACATACGATACTCCACCCACTTTAATAATCCATCAGGTGTTAATCACCTTCGCAATAGCAAGCTGTAGTAATGCAGCTAAACGAGAGCACTAACTGCCTAGGAGTGGCCACTGGAAAATTAGGTATGAAAAAACATTCTGCACTGCGCACAGAAACTTATAATAAGCAGCTTTGAAGCCACTAATTGAACCACCTTGAGTTGGAGGGCTATGAGCCTGGTGCAGGTGGGCTCCTGATGCACACCACTAGCATGTGCACAGTGCACATGTGTTAGCATGAATTCAGACTGATGTAATGCACTTAATGATAATCAGTCAATTGTGTGTTTGCCCAACAATGCTGCAAATTATCAGCACTTCCTGGGCAGTCATTGCTTCTTGTAAGTACACAATATGTGTGTACATGCAATTAGTTGGACACACCACTCACCAATAGAATATTGACCAAGCAAGAATACATTTGGCACCATACCATTGACATCAGTTGTGCCCATTACAGCTCTCAAAAGAAGGAAGCAGACTCTTACAAACACACACACATGCATACATAATAATTATATCGCGTGCAGGCACATGAACGCCAAGAGACAGAGAGAGAGAGAAAGAAAGAGACAGTGAGAAGTAAACATGTAGGGCGACGCTCACTTTTGGTTCTGGGCCTGCAAATAGCTGAACTCCTCCTTGATGCGGTCCAGGCTCTCAGAGACCGAGACCTTGTTTGGGGGACCATTGGTCCCGCCCCCCGAGTGCCCCGGTGGGGGTGCAGCAGGACTTGGCTGTAAGTAGAAGAAATACAACAATGAGGGTTTCTTGCAGTGGGGGTGGGGAGGATGATAAGCCCTCTGTATGAGGCCACAACCATGATTACACATCCTGGCAAGACCTGTGAGCCAAATGTCTGCTTTGGAAAGATATAGGACAGTGGTACTTTACTAGCATCGTACGCCTACAGCGTTTATATGACATTTACACACCCCACATCTCTGGCAGGCAGAATTCAGGCTAGGGGAGGATGAATGCGTAGAGCCCTAGGCTTCAGATGATGGTGGCCCTGGGGTGGGTGTGTGGTTGCTATGCAGAAGGCTTTAGGAAACAGGGAATGTGGCTGTCACTTGTAGCATTTACAAGCTACCATTGACCATGCACCCACATAACACAGGTGGGGTTTTCACAGTGCATGGGTCCTCCAATAGGGAGGGTCTGGGAACACACTACAGTAATCATACAATCAGTCATATATATATAGGGGTGACATAGGTCAGCCATAATTTGAGTGAGACTGGATAGTATAGACTTCATTCAATGATGTCATAATACGAATCAGACGAACGGATATACTAGGGTAAGTACGCAGAGTAGCACCATCTTAAGTAGCAATAAAGCACGAGGTCAGAGGTGGATGTGCCTCAAGCTGTAGGAGGTACAGATTTGCTAAACTTGCCCAGCCTATTAACTACTTGGTACTGACAACTGATCTACTCAAAAGTGTAAGTTCCAATCTGCACTCATTTCTGTAATCACTGTAGTACCCAGTACTCTCTTGTCATGAGAAAACGATACACTTAAGTAATGCGTGACGTCAATCGGAAAAGTCTATAGTATGGAGAGCAGAATGCAGCAAGGCTTGTTTACAGGAAGTACTAAACAGGTGACCTTTAATCTTAAACGAAATGCTCAAGATCAAAGTGCACATGCGCACTAGCGTTGTTCCAGCTTGCAGTAAGAAAAAGCGGCAAGCGGAAAAAGCTGGGACGGCTGGGTACAAGGCTACATGTGCACAGTACTCTGACTTAATTCCTAAGTAAGCTGGTAAGTAGGAAGTGTATACATTCCTCTGGGCCACAGAAAACTGCCCCTAGAGTAAACTAGGGACCAAAAAACTACATATTAATTATTCATAATTACTGCAGCATAAATACAGACAATTTATGGGATGTACAGTGACACTGAAAATTACAATTTTTTTATCCCCAGTGCCTTAAATCAAAATAGTTTGAAAACCGCCAAAAAACAAACAAAGGAATTGCTTACTGTACACAGATACAAACAGAAAGAAAAAGAACTCATTGTATGCATAAAGTGGCCCTAGAGATTAATAAATTCACTCAGACAGATACACAAATCCCCTAGTATAAACACACGCGATTATAGCTACACTTTCACTTTAATTTTCTTTAGGCTTAGAAAATTCTCTCCCTTTGTAACCGCAGCTAGAGTAGCTACCTCTTGCATGCTGACTCACCACTTCGACATGGGGAAGGGCCTGCATTATTCTTCTGGAATTCAAATTAACAACAGCACTGTAGCCTGTATACCGGCTGGCACAGCTACACTCTCGTTTGAGCGCTCAATGACAAATCGGCTCCGATAAGTCGACACTTGCAAATTAAATAGCAGTAGGCACGGCAATTGTTACCCGCAAAATGCTCATTAGCGAATGACTGGGAGACAACTTTTCGCGCTTCAGTTCTTCAACGAGAAAACAAGAAACCCTATGCTCTATTCCAAAAAAGGCGACAGCAAGATTCTAGTTAAATTTGTGTTGGCTCTGTGGCGTCTAGCTAGCCACACGCCAGCCCCCAGCAAGGTTATGCCTTAAAACAATTTACTCAATTACTGTGTTTACACTTTTAGAAGGCTCCCCGTGCATTAACTGATAACCTTTAAGACTTATGGCTCACATGATACATTCCCCCAAGTTGATCAGTCACCGAGCTTATCCGCTAACACTGTAGCACAGCTCCAGTTCACACTCTTGACTTGTTTGCAAATTATTAGCTATTTTGCGGAAAAACTGCTAAAAAAACACTTTCACTCGCAAATGTTTGCAACAACTACGCGTGAAACTGCTACATCCTCCCACTAATGCCCAAAATTTACTGTTATGCTTAACTAGCAGAAAAGGAAAGTACCCCACAAGAATGCATGAAAGAGTAAATGCCATACATAAGCATTGCTCTGGAGACACGCAATAAGTTGTAGGTCGTCTGGAAGCCAATAAAGGCAATTCATTACCGATACTGCACACATGAATAGGCTTGTGTGTAAAATTCATTATTATTGTCTAATCACTTTGTGTATAAACTGTAATTTGCCGCACATTCGTCACCTGCAGTCAGGTGACCACGTGACACACACACGTTACCGAAAAGTTTTAATTAATTTTCTAAATACTGGCTATCGCAGCGTGAAAGTTTTTCCGATAACGAGCACAGCACAAGAATCAAGATCGCTCCTGTGGCCGACATCATGCACTAGGATGGCAGCACTTAGACTAGTACAGTTTAGGAGGCCAATATCTGCGTTGTCACTCCGCCCTCTGGCGGCTGCTGGTCGCTCACCCCTTGTTTATGGAGTCGATCCGATCACGCTACCATGCAGCCACCCCGGTCAGCAGTGGCGGGGCTCCAGCACAGGAGCACGAGCCACCAGTTGGCTCAAGAGGAAACTGTATACGTTACTGGCAGTGGCGGGAATATCCGGAGCTGCCCTCTTCTATGTGAGTTGGTGTGCATTATTAAGGACTAGTATGCAAGCCTCGGGTGGCCTGACCATGTATGCAAAGGGGATCACTCCCATAGACTCTGCAATCACAACTGTGACTGCAGTTGATTAGTGATGAACAGTCAAAGCAGCTCAAAACAGTGGGGATTGCCGCCATAGACTCTGTAATCACAACTGTGATCACGGTTCAAAGTTTTAACCAGCTAGTTTTGCCATTTGACTGTTAACAACCCTGATTTTAGGTCATTGACCATTGACTGTATGCGTAAGGCCATACCAATTTAATCTTGTGTTGCTCGGGCCCGACCGACCCATGCTTTTACAAAATCAATTCAAAGATGATCATAACTTACGTAATCTGTTGCACATGCACATGTGTAAATATGCCGTGCGGCTCAGTGTGCAGGTGAAGAACAGCCTCAAGACCGTCCGAGAGCCTAAGATTTCGAGCTATATATGGGAAGATTACTTCGTAGAAGTCTTGGTGGCAGCCCATCGTATATTACGCAATGAAACTGTCGAGAGTAACGAGTAATCACGTGACTGTTATTATCGTTTTCAAGCCGACCTACCGACCTTATTTGGAAGGTCTTCTGGCCCAACTACCGTACACAACCAAACAAGCAAACTAAGCGAGCAAACTCGCCTGCTTCGTGTGCCGATGCTAACACATAATCCCACCCCGAGATACTTACTTATACTTATTGCAAGCTGAGTGCGCTTTGACCGTTGACTGCACTACAGATAGTATAGTGCATAGCGTACAGGGCTATGCACTCTACTGACACCTACTACTCTACTAATAAACTCTGACTACATGTAAATTTGTCTACCATATCTGTCCTAGTTGTAGCGCCAGAAAAAGAATGTTACAAAGCTGGGCTCGCTCTTGATGTGGAGCATTTAGCATCGATCAAAAACAGTCTTAGCAATGGACAGGGCTCAAACGTACGGTGATTATACCACTAGGTACTAGCTACCTGCTACTGTAACACAGGTCGGCTTTATTTTTTAGAATGAAAGTGCCAATTAGATCAAAACATTACCTTTGAGTGGAAGTGGCACTTTAATTAGGGCGGTGCTATAATTAGGGCAAATACGGTAGTCTAGCTGGTGTGGTAATTCATCATCTAGTGAAGAACTTACTCAAATACCTCAATGCCAGTAACCTTTTACATGAGCAGTTTGTCCATCTGTATCAAATATGCCTGCATGTACACCCCGTACATGTAGGTACCCTTTTATGATGAATGATTACTAAGCTACGTATATTGGCCAAGCTGAGGAGCTTGGATGCAAAGTCATCGATAACATCCTTATGGTTACCCCTTCTGCTCACGGTTAGGGGTAGGCGAATTATGTACCCATTATGCTGTGCTGCACTGCTCCAATATGTACCAATTGTGCTCAACAAATGCCCCTATTATGCTCGTTAAATTATCGACAAAACAGCTTTCCTGCAGCGACTGTGATTTTCTTGCCCGAAAACTCACTCGCCTTTCTGATAGTGTTGAGCGAGTTTGCTTCGCACCAGCGTCGTGCAGTTCGTTTACTCTAACCTTCAGGCAACATAGAGGCTCAAAGTTGGCTAAGTAGCGACGTCGGTGAAGAAGTAGTTACCTGTAAGCTGCTGACAGCCGCTTGACTCGAGCTAACAGTGTTGAGATTGTCATCACGGAATTGCCACATGGCCGAGTTTCCGCAAAACTTTAATAAAATAACGTCATTGCCTCAGAAAATCTAACTATTATGCTCGATGCTTTCGCGTACCTATTATGCTCATTTTAATGCCAGCATAATCCACGCACCCCTAGCCATGGTAGCAAGCAAGTACGCCAAAATCACGCTTGACCTTATAGAGAGCCTAGGCTTTGTCATCAAGTCCAGTCTAGTACACGTACATGTACCTGGGGCTTGTTGTAAACTCTACATAGGTCAAGGGCTAATGAGAGGCCAAATACAAGTGCAGTGCACTGATACATACATGTATATAGTTCTTACCCACCACTGGCAAGTCTGGTGGGGTAGGTAAATAGCTGGTAAGCGACAGAGACTCAACACTGACTGCAGTTTGAAGTGATTATGCTGAATA
Source organism: Phakellia ventilabrum (assembly GCA_963921505.1). Taxonomy (NCBI): domain Eukaryota; kingdom Metazoa; phylum Porifera; class Demospongiae; order Axinellida; family Axinellidae; genus Phakellia; species Phakellia ventilabrum. The sequence continues at coordinate 2,026,385 of OY997388.1, read as the reverse complement.
TACGTGTAATTCTGGTGATGCAGATATATACTTCACAAAGAATCCTGGGCAGGTTCTATGGCCTTCTTTAGCAGGTGGTAAGCTCTAATCTCATCCCTTGGCTGAAATCTGGATCTGGTCTCTCCATGTTGGTAGGAGGAGCCTCTTCTTTCAGTAGGAGGGGCTTGATGCTCATTTTTGTTTGGTGTTGGTGTAGATTGGGTAGGGTCATGTTGAACTAGCTTACAAACATGTCTCCATCCAGTGTTTCCCCCAAAGGGGGGTACCAGGGTGCTCCCTCCCCCCCTTTCCTAACTTGGTTTCCTTTGATGTGGTCATTGGAATGTTTAATTTGCTTTGATCTCATGGAAAAATTATACCTCCCCCCCCCCCCCTTTCTTTTTTTACTTGGGGGAAACACTGCCATCAAAGGACACAGGCCTCAGTTCTTTGCATACAATTTGTTGATAATGCCATCCCCTCAGGCCTGGGACACATTACCAATCAAGAACAAATTGCGCTGGATTACCTCCAGTCTGGCAGTTGTGCCAGCTCCTTGTGCTGTTGCTGTTTTCACTCCAAGAGGGCAAGTAATGCATGTGTGCCATCTTGGCTAGAAGGGATGGCATTATCGACAAGTTGGATGCAAAGAGCTGAGGCCTGTGTCCTTAGTCGGAAGACAAGGGGTCTTCTATCTGGAGGAATAGCTATCAGGATTGTTCAAGCTCGTAAAGCCCAGGTCTTTTTGAAGTGAGAAATGAGGGTGAAAGGGCTCGTTAACGCCGGTGAATTGGCTTCTCCGAGGCTGGAAGTAAACACTCTGGAGTCAGAGTACCAAGGCGATCAGGAGTTCTTGCTGTTCAGTGCCCAGGTAGGGGATCGACTTACCAAGAGAAGACAGTTACCTTGCACAGTGGCTGGGGATTGGGTAGAACCCAATTGACTCGGCCAGTTTGGTCCCACCGTGCTCATACTGACACCCGAGAGGATGTATCCAGTACCCATAGTACAACCTGCACCTCTTAAAGCAACATAACCAACATGACTGTTCGTCACTTTGAGTGGATTCTGCATGCACAGAGCATATGACCAACTTGTAGTATATGTACTCCACTAGTGGTTTTGACGGGATCAAGGCCAACCGTACCATGCGTATGTATGTCATGACTCTCTTTTCGGCATGCATAGGGTCAAATGAGTGGTACATGCGATCTAGAGCTCTAGAGTGAGGAGAGCAGTTTGCAACTAGCCTCGTTCCCAGCTAATCTGAATATTAATACGTGGGGGAGCAGGCTATCGGCAAAGCAGAATTGCAATTGCCTCATCCCGCCCAGTCTCGCAGCCATGAGTGAGGAATAACCTCATACCCAGGCCTTCCACAACTACATTGTAGATTCTATCTCGTAGCCATGGAAAAAAACTCTCAAATTTTTTACCACGGCTACGAGATAAAATCTGGGCATGGGAGGCCTGGGTACGATATTATCAGAGTTGCAGTAATGCTGGAGTTGCAGTCTGTCTTTGTGAACTGCAAAATAAATTGCCTACATGTGTATGTCGCAGTTATTACTACGTTTTTTAGTTGTTGGAGTGGACAAGTGTATTCATTAATGTGTGTCTCTAAGAGTGTACATATTATTGCCACTCATTAAGGTGGCTATACTATCCTACGTTCCTCATTGTCATGAATGTAGTTATGTCATTGTTGAGCCTGGGAAAAGACTAGCATATACATAGCAACAAAATTTGTGGGACGGCCTCATGATCAAACTTCCCCCATGCAGCTGTTCACTATCATTTGTGTGGGGGGGCCTGGGCACTAGCCTACCCCATGGGCCTTGTGTGTCTGTTCCTCAAAGAGAGGGGTTTGTGGTTGTTCACCACCTGGCCATCTCGATCTCTTCAGGTGTATCACCAGATGAAGTCCACAGTGGACCGTATGTCGTGGGTAGAGGGCTTCTATCCCTCCAACATCAGCCAGAAAGTAGCAGGAGGTTTGCAATTTTGCTCTTAAGCTACACCTATAGCTCAATTATAAAATATACACGTATGTACTTATTATTAAGTTATGATTGCTGTACATGTGGCAGTCACATGTAGAAAATGAACATTATCCCATCGCGTATTTCAATTGCGTCTCTGCATTCAAAGTGTAGTATCTCTGAACTTTCACTAAGGGCAGGGCTCATACACTGAAAGCTGCGTAGTAGTGTGTGTGAGCCCTTAATATGAGTCCTGCCCTTAACAGAAGTTCAGAGATAGAGCACTTTGTACACAGTGACACGATTGTAATTATGTGCAATGGACGTCATTTTCTAGCCAAGACTGCCACACATGCATGTACATGTACGTTTTATACATTGTAGTTTGCAGAATACATTCTGATGGAAAGTGGCAGTTGCCTACGTACCTACAAACCCTAGTGGTGTGTAGGCTAACCACAGGTAGTGAGAAGGAAGTGTGTACGTAAGTACATGTAGCCTGATTCTAGCTTAAATTTAATTATTAAGTGATTAAGTGAATTAAGTATACCTAGGTCCGTTACGGCACTGCTTCTACAGCCAATTCATCGATTGAACTTCTTGAAACTGACAATTTCAGTTGCTACAAGCAAGCAATCAGTGGCATCAGATACTGTAGTACCTCACGAGGTATAGTTATTATCTAGCTTCGCTCTGATTGGTCATCCCACATACCAGACATCCACGACATAGGGCTGAGCAGCATGTTCTGTTGTCCCCAGACCGTTCTTCAGCAGTGGGCGAGTAGAGGTCTGGGCATGAGACTGTCCACTTACACACTGCCTGTAGTAATATCAGGAAGTTATATCCCAATTCTTGTGCCACTCTCTCTCTCCCACCTCTCTTCTCCCTCCCTCTCCCCTTCTCCCTCTCTCCCCTCCCCGCAGGCCTGAACTCCCTGTCCTCTTGGTTGAAGACCTCCAGGGAGCGGCAGAGCTCTGACTCCCCCTCCTCCTCCTCTGCCTCTGGCTCCACCTCCTCAGTCAGCCAGGATGACCCTCCGGCAGACTCTGGGGGGTACAGCTACAGTGCATCCAAAGACCGTCTCTTGCACAGTGAGATCAAGGAGCTACAGAGCAAGGTTGGTGAAGATGTGGGGTATTTTCTGTACTGCAGGGCAATTGGGTGCATGTGCTATGCATCTGGCTTGCACATGTGTATGTGTCCTAAATTAAGGCTGTACCAAAACCAAACTATATACATGCCTGCAATACCGATACCGATATTTGCCATCCTGCCGATATTATGGCTGTACCGATACTGTATTTTAGCCGATAAAATCACATTGATAGTATCAGGCATGGATCGATGCACCCACCAGAATCCTTTCATTGCAGATCTTGGAAATCGCTTTGGAATTGTCGTCATCACAGATGCTGAAATGCATTAAAAAATATATGGCATGACTTCATGCACTGTTGGTACTGTACGGTGTGTTTAGTCTTGGCTTTTACATGGTGTATTCACATGACAAAGCTGTAATATCCTGGTCACCCAGTTATCCCGTCACCTCGTTACCTGGTTGCCCAGTTACACAGTTACCCAGTCGCCTATTTACATTGTACCTGGTTACCCGCCAGTACCCAGTTACTCAGTAGCAAGTTCTAGCAACCTCAGGACTGACTCTCACTAACTTTTAACTTCTGAGGCTACTAGTCACGTGAGCATTGGCTACACGTACTGTCGATACTGGTGTCACTAACCGACGCCAATATACATGCAGGATTGATATTGATACAGCCTTATCCTGAATGTATTAACACGTACATAATCTCATTCCCAGTCTCCACTTTTATCTACATGTACACTGGGAACGAGGATAAGAGCTGGAAAATATTCAAATTTGTGTGCGCAAATAGAGTACTGCTCAGAAAGAGCATGTACATGGAACATGCCAATTCTGTTTGTTGAACTACAGTGCTGTGTTTAATGCATGTAGCTACATTTATCGTGTGGGCAATCATGTAACTGAAATAATACACAGTGTACATCATCGATGTAGTACTAGCTTAGATCATGAGAGCTACTGATGATCTGTGATCACCGACAGGTGGAGTACAAATGAGCTATTTTCACTTCTCTAGTTGTGTAGAGAACTCTCTTCCGCTACGTCCACAGATATCCTTACTGGAGAAGGAGAACCAGGAGATGAGGCAGCAGCTGGCCAGGCAGACTGGAGTAGACCCCAGCAGGATACGACCAGGGAGGCAGGTGTGTGTGTGTGTGTGTGTGTGTGTGTGCATACGTGCATTCGTGCATGTGTTCCAGAATTGGATAGCAGTCATAGTTGGGTACAATATAACCTCGATTTTGAGTGTCAGGAGTCCAAATATATCCGCGGCATTTCGGAAACGTTTCCGGAAACAGTCCCACGCCTATACCCTAACCTTAACCTAAACCTAACCCATCGATTCAGAACCAGGAAATTATACGTTCCCAGGCTCCACTGTCCAGGATGTTTTTCCAATATGCCAAAAAAAAACATGTATAACAACACCCTAGGAATTAAACCCTGGACTGAAAGCTACATGTATAGCAAGAATCTACATGTACCTAGCCTCCTACCAGGGCCTCCCCTCATAGCTTTTTTGGCAGCCTCGGCAGTAGAAAAAAACAACTAAGACTTTATCTCAGCGAGATTCAATTTGATATTTAAAAACCAGCCAGGCACCTTTCACAGAATAATCGGCTAACCAAATCAGGAACAGAACATAATATACAGTGAAAGTCCTGGTTCAGCAATTTACATAATTATCAAAGGTGCTCTTTGTCATATAGTGCATATCACACGCATTGCAATCGGTCAAAATAAGAGTAGATGTCAGAGACAGTGCAGCTGTTGCTGGGTGGGTACTCTCCTGCTACATGTGTGTAGTGGAAGAGCCAATAAGCTTGAGAGAGCTCTCAAGATACGTATCCATCCACCAATACTGCGTACTGGTAAGCTATTGAACTATGGGTCCAACAGTAGTGGCACCATACGGTGTATAGGTATCGTAGGTATGCAACCTTCCTCTTGCTGCAAAGTGTCTGGCCGCTAATTCGCTTGTGTATATGGCAGCTGTACAATGTAGCTTTACTGGGGGGTATGTACTATGTCTCCATTCAGCGATGCTTCATCGTTCATTCAAACTGTAAGCTCCATGCATACGTGTACACAATTTATTCTCCTGTTAGGCACACAATTTCTTGCTGCAAGCTCCTATAAGCGCATGTACTAAACAACCAGCATGATGTACTGTAGCTGAATTAGCCTGCAAAATGTAAACTAAAGTTGCTTAGGAAATGTAGCTGTATGTTCTAAGGTGTACATAGCATAGTTTATACAGTCTAACTGAGGACCTACTTGTGGCCCTGAGTTAGGTTCCAGCTCAGGCTTATGTAACCATGTGGTGAGTTGAGCTTGAAATCTGGACTGTGAGGGAAGTGTTGTTAGCTTCATCCCAGCTGCAGACAATTTTTTTTTAAATGATTGGAGCCTCCATTTCTTAGGCCTTAGAAAAAGGGTCCATTGTGGCATTGCAGATATGCTGTGACCGAGGCAGCCATATGCTACCTGATATTCTGTATGAGGGTCGTAGGATAAGCAGTTAATTATCTCGGCCATGGTGCAGATATAGCCTCGTTCCCAGAACTTCCCCGCATGAGCGACCGAAGGAAGCAAGGAAAAGTGGGGAAGGCCTGGGAACGAGGCTAGTGTAGTTATGAGTGCAAGCATAAGCACGTGATTGTGCACATAGAAGTGAATATCACAAGCCATAAAATCCATTGATGGGGTTCTCTGCTGTAGTTAAGTTACATGTATCTAGGGATTCTAGGGCAGAAGTCATGTAGTGACTATAAACCTCCCTCCCACTTGACATACAGAAGACGCTGATAGAGATGTATACTGATGTACTGAACCTGTTGACAGAGTTCGATGCCAGGTCCAGTCGCAAGGACGGCAAGTTTATCAACACACTGCCTCAGGTAAGGGGATGGCTATGGTGGTGTTGGAGGTACGTACTTGGCTACCTGTAGTTGGCACTGTCAGTAGTAAATGTTACATTGTTTGATGTAATTATAATGTAGTTATAGAAGGGTAGGGGACACATGTGCAATGTCTAAGGAGCTGTTAATTTAGCTAGCAGATTGACTATCAATTGTATGCAGTATATCAAGGAGGGGAGAAGTACAGCACTGTACAATGTGCCTACAGTGTACATGTACATACATACAACAAACCTAATCTTCACGTACAGTCTGTACAGGCTGTATTACATATCCGGGAGTTATATAGCCTACCACCTGCATGATGTGCGCTCCTCAGCCCAGGTGGTCCAGTAATAGCCTCGTTCCCAGACCTGCACCCTTGCTTGTAGTTCTGAAAGTAACAAAAACTGGGGGTGTACTGCAAGTGACAAAAGCTGGGTGCAGGCCTGGGAACAAGACTAGTCAATGGGATAAGAGCATCAGTGGCTAGGGTTGAATTACTCTCTCATAGCACTCGGTCACATGTCATAAACACATGTACAATACACGTAGCCTGTTCCCAGCTCCACACGAAGGTAAAGCTCCGCTTTTCCTTTGAAAGAACAGGGGCCTGGGGACGAGGCTATAATACATTTATGTACACCATGTGTTAGGTCCTCTTATAAGCACGCAGGCCCTGCATAATCGGTTAGTGACATGCACATTGTGACTCTGAAGTAAGTGATATCACTGATGAAGGGATTATCCCAGGTGTTTAGGGATTTGATTGCTAATTGGCCTTGTGCAGGTCATATTTCCTGTGGGAGTTACAGTTGAGTGGATGGGATTGCCTAAATCCAAGGGTATGAACAAAATTTCATTTGCTGTGGGTGTATATCTCAAACCTTCCATTGAGCGAGCAATCCAACGGCTGTTTGAGCAATAGCTAATTAAAATTCTCAGACAAAGAAAGCATTGTACGTATCCTTACTACACTCTGGTCTGTAGTTATGAGTGTTTTATGTTCTTTAACGTATTAATTATCTGCGGGTCATTAGGATAATTAAGCTGTTGTTTAGGAGCTACATGTACATGCAGTGGGACCTCTGTATTGTCGTCACCCTCAGGCCAACATTTTGTGGCTGCATTATAGAGGGTGGCTGTATTATAGCGGTCAATAATACACTAGCAATATGTGCAGTGGGACCGCCTTACTAGAGAGGTTGGCTGCTATAGAGGACCACATTATAGAGGTTCCACTGTACACACGTTGTATGTGCATGCTCCCACACTAGTGAGGTCCAAACAAACCCAAAGAGTTGCTCGAGATCTCAGTTCTTTATATCTCACATGTGTACATGTATACACATCCCCCCCACACATACAATGTACATGCACACACATGTGCACATACACACACACACACACTCACTCACTCTCACACACACATGCACACACATGTGCACACACACTCACACACATGCACACACACTCACTCACACACACATGCACACACATGTGCACACACACACACACTCACTCACACACACACACATACTCACACATGCACACACGTGCACACACACACACACACGCACACACACACACACACACTCACTCACTCATGCTCAGGTTGTGGTGGTGGGAGACCAGAGTGCTGGAAAGACCAGTGTACTGGAGATGGTGGCCAATGCTAGGATATTCCCCAGGTGTGTGGGGGGATGTCGACAGCAGATTTATTGATACTTTCGATGTAATTTGAAAAATTAATACTCCCCAGGGGGAAGACAGCATATTGATTAATTTGTCTTCATTTTCGCACTCATGTCCAAGTTTGCCATTGGACTGTCCCTATGGATATCCATGATATCCTACACAATGTAGTGCTGGTGTAGCTGTACCATCCATCCCATCTGTCCCATGGATACCCCATGATGTCCATGGGACAGCCAACCATTTTGCCAACTCAAGGTCCATTGGACCTCCATAGGACATCCACACAGTCTGGTCTAGCTGTACTGCCCATCCCATCCCACTGTACCGTGGGACAGAATGGACATGTATAGTCCAGTGGAATCTCATGTGTCCCACTATACTCTGTCGTGTCCCACTGTCCGTCCAGTCCCGCTGTACCATGGGACAGGACGGACAGTGCAGTGGAACTGTAGTGGAATACCTGAAACTCTTAAAGTACACCTTTATGCCAAAAAATACTCCATTATGAATTCCCGTAGCTATGGCAACAATACTCCTTGTCTAAGCATGGAGGATTTCATTGATGTTTGATAGAGTACATGCAGATATGACCTCACAAACTTCTATATATTTGGCGAACGTGAGCGAGCCCCTTAGTGTAGTCAGTTGTCAATATTTGTCATGAACGGACAGGGTATGCCCCAATACCGCAAATACGCTGACATTCCTATTTCACCGGTGCACCTGCATGCGGGCGCTGCGATTGAAAGTAATATTGCATACATGAGGCTGAGAGTCGCAAGCAGTGTAGTAGCAATACAGCTGCGAAGCTCCAGAGAGGCTCAGGGACCAAAAACTACAGTGCGAGAGAGAACGGCGAGGGCGGAGACTCTACAGCAACAACATTAATATATTATTCAATTTTAAGCATACCATAGCATCAACTGATATGCATAGTCATTAACATGCTTCAGACAATTCAACCTTTTACCCTCGCTCCCTCTATCAAACACGTCATGAGCACAGAAAATATGCAGATGTTCCTCCTGCTTGTTCAGATACTCCTTTCACATTTAAATTTAACCCCTAGCTGATGTGTGAATTGCTTTGTGCTCTGCTAACATCTTCATATTAAAATGAGTACTCGCTCACGCTCGCCCTACAATGCCCTGCATTCACCTAGTTTATATGGGTTCATGTGGGAGATTTGGTCTGAGGTGCCTCCTGTGAAATCTCTCATATGGAAGTATAAGTTTATGAGGCCATATATCTATTCCATTTAATGACCCAAGTTGCTTCACACTTGAATGAAAACCTTCATGCCTATTGGACATGAGATACAAAGTGTATCGTTGCCATAGCCACAGAAATTGCTCAATGGCTTCTTTCACAGAAAGGGTCTATTAAGTGTAGTAAGTGTTCTATATGTGTTCCTATATAAGTACAGCAAACAAAGTGTTTTGAAGGTGTCTGTGTTGCCAAGAATACTCAAAGGGACTTCACAGCCTGCATAGAATAATTTGTACTTGATTTGCACAAGCTGTTGTGGGTGGTGTAAAACTTGTGTTGGGTGCTGTAAGTACAAATAAGCCTTTAATGTGTCCTACAGCTTTACTACTAAAGAGTTCTTCACTAGTGAGTTCTTTGTGTGTTCACTGCTCATTTCTCTTCACTTCAGAGGAGCTGGGGAGATGATGACACGCAGCCCTGTGATGGTGACGCTGAGCGAAGGGCCGGATCACGTGGCTGTGTTCAGTGACAGCAGCAAGGTCTACAACCTCAAGAACGAAAAAGATGTGAGGGGGTTCAGCTACGCCACTATACGTACAATTCTTCTTCTGTACCTTGCATACATACACACACACACACACACACACACACACACACATCAGCTAGGGGTTCATAAAGGCTGTGTGTGGGGGGGGGGGGGGGGGTACCAATTTTTGGTCAAGTTACATAGCTGCATGACCTGTTCCTGGGCATGTATAGCCTTGGATGAGTACTAGGAACTGCTTCATGGTGCTCAAAAGCTCCTAAAAAGCACCCTTTTGGATACTAGTGCAGAAAACTGAGACCCACGTGTTGAAAGGATTTTAGGGGATAGAAATTTGACCAAGGAAATGTAACTGAGGTTGATTCTCAGCTCGACGTCACTTTGTCTTTGTACTTAAGCCATGTGTCAACGAAATTCTGGGAAAATGTCTTCGTTTGAGGAGGCCGCCACACAGGTGATACATACTACTAAGCTAGCTGGGCCTCCATTGTACTTTTGGTCATAATGCATGGCACATACCGTACATGTGCATATACATGTAACACAATCATACATGTAGTCTTATATTAGTGGGCGTAATTAATGCAAAAACATAGAAAAATACGTAGATGCAGCAAACCCAATTCAAAGCAATCTTGGACTAACCAGTCTGCGCTAAGACGTCACGTTTATGTATAATTTATCGACCAAGCGTATTTTATACGTGGCTTATGGCGGTGCCAGCGGGGCGGAAAGTGACCAAAAATGGTGCTTCGTGTATGCCTTCATATCTCTAGTAAGAAAGTGTATCTATGTACAATCCGCACATTACCTGAAAGCTCAGTCTTCGCTGGTTACGATGATGTCCAGTATTAGTGTGAACTCCGTCTTTTTTGGAGCCCTTGGACGGCAAAGCGGTTGGCTATCAGAAAAAAAGTGGATTTTTTGCATTTTCTGAACAAAGTGGTGCAAACCTTGCCAGCAGTGGGATTATAGCACAGCCTCAACAAGCACAGGTTAAACCGAATGAAAAATCAAGTCCGGAGTCAATCGACCCAGGAATGGCTGAGATACAGGCAATTTAATTCAGAGCCTAAAAATTGAGAAACACGGGTAAGGCCTACCACAGAAAATAGGAGCGCTTCTGATATGACTCCACAGCGAAAATAATGCACTGGTTCTTAGACTCTTTTCTGCAAAAAGTCTTTTCTACAGCTCTTGTACTTTGTCTTCAATGGCAGTTTTCGACTTGTCAGCTTTTCAGCCATTTTCAGCCTTCCATTTTCTGAACAAACCGGTGCAAGATCTCTGAGAACCTCGAAATTCATACCAGATGTTCCCTTCCATGTATACTACTTCGTGCAAGTGGTCTGGAATGCCAACGATCACAAATCTCGTAGATCTGGGGAAGAAAATGTTGAAAATCGAACTTCTCGGCCCCCAAAATTTGAGTTCAAAGTTCATATTTCCACGTGGATTTAGCGCATGCCGTCTCGATTACCTAGGCAACCGCACAAACATGGGGGTGGGGCTACTGCACACGTACCGCTGTCATCGCTGCACAACCAAGAACTCCTCCTTTGTTGTGATACGAGCATTCAGATTTGTGGGGCAGCATTACTGTGGGCTTGTCTTCATGTTAGCTTCATCTGCAGCAGCTGTTCTGCCTTGCGCCTCGAGGCTAGATAGCCGGCCATGCAATAAACAATTACGTAAACAATACGGCTCATGCGGCCGCGCAATAATGAGCGTGGGTACTTCCTGGTTGCACTTCCGCGACTGCCGGCGATTTGGTCGATAAATCTGACGTCTTATTGTAGACTGTAACTGGTCACTCTCCACATCTTTCATAAGCTCCATACACACACACACACACTCGCACACTCTCTCTCACACACACACACACACACACACACACACACACACACACACACACACACACACACACACACACACACACACACACACAGCTTCGCAGTCTCCGCTCTGAGGTAGAGCATAGGATGAGGGCCAGTGTACAGGATGGAAAGACCATCAGCTCCAAGGTAATATGCACTGAGAGCTGTAAGTGTATGCTACTATAGGAATTAGGCCCCTTACAAAGGTAGCTTTGTATCCAGGTCTTTGAACCCTAGCTTTTACATGTACATGTATCTCCTGAAGCTTCCAGGAGTGTTTGTAGGCACCACCCATATATAGTTTCAGAAGGCCAGTAAGTTTCTACCAGATATGAGCTTTTACACCGGTCACCAGAGGTACTGACTACAAAGACGACAGACTAATGCCCTGACCTTGTATCCCAGGCTGTTAAGACTATTGTCTCTGAGTAGCAGACAAATGTTAATGTGTCCTGTTTATTCAAGGAGGAATTTTTGTACTTCCACTTTTGGCTATATGTATGACATCTGGCAGGGTAGTGTCTTAGTGTAAATCATAGTTTGCTATAGGATTACTGTATTCATGCATGTACATCAACATTGTTCACATACTTGCACGCATGGGCACACACACACATGCATGCACACACACACACACGCACGCACGCACGCACACACACATGCATGCACACACACACACATGCACGCACACACACACACACACACATACACACGTACACATACATACAGCCAATCTCCATAACAGTATACGGCCCCCAGCTGAAGAGAATGGTGCTGGTAGACCTGCCTGGAATCATCAGTGTGAGTATAGTTCAATGATAAACATACGTGTATAGCAAGAACCCATGTACCATAGTCACTCTAATTATCTGAGTGGTCAGAAATAATATGTTTTGACTGCTGTTTGGCGTTAATTAAAATGTACTGATTCAACAATTATTTTTATTAGCATTTGAGTAAGAATTCGAATGGATTTGCTAATGCGTCAAACAGTTGTTTACTGATCATCCTCAGAAATCTCACTGGATAGCTACATGTAGCTAATTTACGTAGACAGAGCCTAAACTCTGCTACACACATACAGCTACAGCTTAGTATCTGTTTCCACCTGCCTATGGTACCAAAGTAACAAGGTCTAGCCATCTCGCATTATAGCATTGGTTGACTGCATGTAGAACAGATCAGTACATGTACAGTTGGCCCCCTCCTGCCAGTGATAGGTAATTAAAAATCGTTCTGGTTGCTGCTTTCTAGTGCTATTACCATGGTATTTTTCCACCACAAGTCTGATCTGCGATTTATACTAGTGCATACATGGTATTCCATGCAAAGGGCCTAGCGGGAATCGAGTTGCATTGCACCGCTCAGCTGACCATTCAGCCAGTCTGAGGCTTTGAGAACAGCGGTCATATCACTTTCCTACTGCCTAATCAGCCTTATTCGGTATCGATGAACCTCCCGCCGATGTTCCCTCCTCTCCTCGCTACTACTACTCCTGTGTTACTGTGCACGAAACCTTCCTAATCACTGCCGCCTAGCCTCTCTGCAGGCAACTCTATCGAAGTGCATGCTCCTTGGCTGTACTGCACATGCATGAAAGCAATGCCACGCCCACAGGAATTGTGTTTGAATAATTGCATTCTTACATACATACATACAATACATACACGGTGTCTCCATGCAACACGATTAGTTGCCTCGCTTCCTGCTCGGCAAATATACATGTTGCCTTAATTAATGGTATAACGATGAGCCTTGTGGTATGTAGGTGTGGTACCTACCTAATGAGAGTGCAGCCTCATTCCTAGTCCCTCCAAGTCCCTCCCCCTCCCCCTCCCTCCCTCCCCCTCCCTCTATCCCCCACCCTCCCTCCCCCTCCCCCTCCCCCTCCCATGCATGGAGGATCCCAGTACTCAGAGGCTATATAGTGAGAGTACAGCTGCTTTCCCTCGTGGGGAAGACCCTGCTTAAATGAGCTACTCTCTCCTGCAGACGGTGACCACTGGCATGGCTGCCAACACCAGAGAGGACATCATCGCAATGTGCAGGTCTGTAAAACTACTTCTCTCTCCATGTTATTCAAAATGGCTGAAATCATGACGATGTTCACCTCTCCTTCCAGGCAGTACATGGAGAACCCCAACGCCATCATCATGTGCATACAGGATGGGGCAGTGGATGCAGAGAGGAGCATCATCACTGATCTCGTCAGTCAGACTGACCTAGAAGGTCTGTAATAAGCACTCTATGAATATAAACACCAATTGAATTTTAACAACTACTTCCCTTTTATATGCACCCACACTGAAATAAGCACCCTGCCTGAAAAGGTACTACGGTACTTGATAGAGTAGACACCGTTAGCAACAGACTCTACAGCACTTAACAGGAAAAACGATGCCTTCTTACAACTGAAAATCTTAATTGCTATTGACTAGAGCCTACAGTACTAAGGAGAGTACACGTCCCTTCGAACTTGTTAGCGTTTTATTGTAATCCTTCTCATTCACAGCATGTTCACTCCCTTTCTAGTTTCCCTCTCACTTTGTCTCTCTTCCAGGACCAACATTTTTGGCTGTCTCCTCATCTCTTCATCTCTGTCCCACTTTTACTTCCACTCCATCAATTCCTTCCCCACCTCTCTCAACTATTGCATGTATGGTGTGAGGGGAGGGAGAATTGTTCTTTTTGAAATTTCATGTTCACTCCCACCTTGGAAATCAGAATTAAGCCACTGCTATGGACTCTGGCCTACCAAAATATTTGTTTTACTATTTTACCGGTACCAACTTGATCAGTGTGATAGTCCTTATCCTGCATCTTCTTGTTGTGTGTGGAGTGTTTCTCTTTGAGAGCACCTCTCTGAAAATAGTATTTGTGGATAATTCATCATGTCGTACATCGTACATACATCTATGCATTTGTTTAGGCCAACGGACAATCTTTGTGCTGACTAAAGTGGACATGGCAGAGAAGGGTGGAATCAAACAGGACAGGGTATGTCTGCTACCCCGTCCTACATGTGTACAGCTTGTCTGTTGCACTGTCACAGTCCGGTGTACCTTCTGCATGTTGGATGTTGATGTGTGCCCCTCCCACCCTCATTCTCAGATGTTGTCCATTCTTGACGGGAGACTGTTTCCCATGAAGGCTCTTGGCTACTATGCAGTGATTACTGGGAAAGGTGTGTGTGTGTGTGTGTGTGTGTGTGTATGCGTGTGTGTGTGTGTGTGTGTGTGTGTGTGTGTGTGTGTGTGTGTGTGTGTGTGTGTGTGCATATGCGTACATGTATGTGTGTGTGTGTGTGTGTGTGTTTATGCATACATGTACATGTATGTGTTGGATTTCATAACAGGATATTTCCGGTTGGGGTGGGAAAGATGTGATGTGTGTAAAGCCACGTCCCCTGAAGTTTAAGCAATCAGAAGTTGTTTGTGGTACGTTATATGGCCCAAAGGACTGCTCATGAATTACTGCATGAGTAACGAAAAACAAATATTGTCACCAAGATTTTAGGTGGGGGGACCTTGGGCCAGGGGAGATACCCCCTTCCCCTCCCCCTATATGAAACCCTGATGTGTACGTGTGTGTGTGTGTGTGTGTGTGTGTGTGTGTGTGTGTGTGTGTGTGTGTGTGTGTGTGTGTGTGTGTGTGTGTGTGTGTGTGTGTGTGTGTGTGTGTGTGTGTGTGTGTAGTAGCCATATGTGTGTTATGGCACGTATAAGTGTACACCTGTAAGTGTGTACTGTGCACTTGTGCCTGTGCCAGCCAATAGTCATTGATCCTATTGAGTTTGGGCTTACAGGTTATATGATACAAGTGCACAAAGTAGCATGTCTAGTGCTGCAACAAATAGTCCTACACCAGTAGTATTATGCCATTGCTGTTCTTGTCTCTCTGTAGGCAACACTGGAGACTCTATTGAAGAGATTCAAAGATATGAGAGAGAGTACTTTGCAAGATCAAAGCTCTTCCAGTAAGTGTTTGTGGATAAGTAGTACATGCTTTGCATAGTGTATTATTGTATTCCTTATTCAGCATATATATCCCACTTTGTGCATGTACATGTACAATATCATTGTGGTGTGCTTAGAAACTTTATGTGCACAGATTTTGTCTCATACATGTAGCTGTTGATTTTTCTCCATGATTACGTTTGACAGGAGGGGCCAAGCTAAGAATATTTAGCATCTGAGTTTAACATAGTCTTTGGGTGTAGCATGATTTAATCGTGCTTAGGGTGATGAATAACATCTCGAGAGAGCATATAGTTACAGTTGGAATTGGCTGGGTCCTACCAACAAGTGGTACTAGCAGGTTTAGTGGCTATATAAAGCTTGCCTACTGCTCCTCTGCTCAGGAGCTTCAGTACCTCAGTGGGTAAGAGTATCTGACTATATATAGTAATCTCCAGCTGGGCTCCAATTTCTTTTTCGGAGTTTATTTACTCTCTCAATTCATGTCTGATGACTCACATATGTACTTATGCATGGGGGCTGACAACCCAACAGATGGGCATGCTTGCGTTATGGCTTGCTTCCCCCATATTTTATCACCCTGGCAACCTACTGTTACTCAACTCCATTATAACTTCCATCCCTTCCTTCCCTCCAGGAATGGCATGCTTCGAGAGGCCCAGCTGTCCACCCGTAACATGGTCAATGCAGTGACAGAGGAGTTCTGGAAGATGGTCAGGGACTCCATCAACGACCAGGCATTGCACTTCAAGAGTGAGTCACTGGACCAGCTGTGTTTTGACCATACACTTTTTTGGTATGCTTTACCTTGAACCCTCTATATTAAAGCATGAAGCTTTTAAGAACTTCATGGGGTAACTATAATTAATGTTGCGTTTGTGTGTGTGTGCGTGGGGGGGGGGCGATATCTCAAAGTTGTCACCTAATGAAGGCTCAAGCTTGGGCTGAAGCGCTGTGTGTTTCTCTGAGTAATAATTTTTTGGTTAATACGTATGAGACTGCCATATATTATTTTCGGTATACTGTACAGTTAGCTAGTCTTGTATAGCGAGCTTGTCACTGTAGCTAGGTTTACGTAACATACATATATGTATGTATGTTCGGCTGATAGTTAGCTTTCACTGCTGTGTATCAGTTGCCAACATGCTTGTATACGTACTTAGAGTCCCTATTTAGCTATATGCTCCACCCTATATGGCTCATGATAGAGTCACATGTTATAAACTGTCATTACACCCGACCAGTATACTATCTATTTACGGGAAGGCACTATACAGAACTGCTTGGCGGTATCAAGTGCCCTAGTCTTGTGACTGGCCTGGAGTACACATGCTCATGATCAGTCCAGAAAAATTGAGACAGATCTTCCAGCTACATGTGGCATATTCAAATCTTGAAGATATACATGTATGTAGTTTTGATCTGATACACGGTGGTTTCCCTACTACATATGCTAATTTTATCCTCTCGCTGTATGCATCTGATGCTCATGTTTTGAATTTGTGTTCTGCAGCCCTCCGCTACAACCTGGAGGCAGAGTGGAGGAACAGGTATCCTGGAGGGAGAACACTGGACAGGGTAAGATGAGGGCACCAGTACTCAGTCAGCACTTACTAGATGTATGTTTTAAAGAATGGTAGGTAGCTGTGTTCCCATGAATTCGCTGGTTTACAATTGTATTCACAATTTCACACACACACACATACACACGCACACACACACACACACATACATACACACACACACACACATACACACACACACACACATTCACACACACACACACACACACACACACAGGATGATCTCTTTGAACTGGGAAAGGCAGACATATTGAATCATGTAGCCAGCCTACAAATGCTTCAGCCACCAAAGTGGTTAGTAATGTGCCGTGGAGAGACCTAGGGGGAGAGACTCAGTGTGTTGTTGAAGAAGTGATTGAATAAGCTATATAGATGATGTTATCCCCCATTGGCACATGCAGTGTAATTCATATCGTTTGGGTGGGTAATCGTTTGGGTGGGTACTGGAGGTGGTTGCTTGCTATTGTACACCACAACTGTATTCAGATTTGAATTTGTTCACAATAAATATCTTAGTAATGTTCGTCGATGTCCCTCCCTTCTCTTCAACTGAGAAGGTTTGTTGTGGACATTGCCTAGTTGTTTTTTTTGCATACGTAGGTGGTGAATTGCGTAATAATACGTTTAATTACTGGTTCAAAACACAATGTTGTCCCATGCATTCTGTAGCTGTGTAAACATGGCCTGTCCTGTTGATACTATCTCAATTACTATAGGGTAAATTCATTCAGTAGCCTTTTGTCTTACATGCATACAACAGTAGTTGCTATAGGGACCCAGGAGTTAGCGCTAGCCCCGAGAAGCGACTGGTCTTGTGAGATTGATCTCTCTGTCTGTAACAACTTTTAAGGGATCAGCCATGGCTGCTACAAGAAAGTGGAGAGACAGGCTGTGCTGCTCAGAGTGAAACTCACATTCTCTGACATCACTCGATTGTGCTGTCCGTTCATAGCGCTGATATCTCTACTTATACAGAGGCTATACACAAACTCTGCTAATTCTGGAGCTGTAGTAAACCTTCCTAAAACTACGTGGTAGACTCGTCCAGATCTCTGACGCTTCATGCGCTCGAAGTTTGAAGACGGCATCCTTGTAGCTGCAGAGATGCCATTTTGAACACATGCCTTGCCCCCCGGGGCCAGCTGATTGCATTCCTAAGCATGACACACACATATATGTGCTAGCTCAGAATTGAACCACCACTCTCAAGATTATTGCCTCACTACACTCGGCAATTATAAACTCCATTACCTTTCAAAACCAGGAAATGCTAAAATTTTTACTACACGTTTAAAACCAGTCCTACTGTATTATAAGTTTAATCACATGTTTAAACCATTTTGCTAAGTGTACATGTTAGGTGTATCAAGCTTTGGAATCGCCAAGCTGTGTAGCTCCTACATGTAAGTATCTCTCAAGCGATCCCTTTAGCTAATGTTAGTATCGCATATTGTACCCCCCCCCTACCAGGGAGTCGGTGTTGATGGACTGCTTGTGGGACGAGGTGGCTCCCAAGGTACTGGACATCTTTGTGGAGGCTGCCCAGGGGAGGTCGGCAGGGTGAGTGGGGAAGTGATGCTGAGTGTGTGTGTTGGGGATTGTAAGCATGGAATGGAGTGAAGAATAAATTAACAGTTTGTTTTGAAATAATTACATGTTCAAGGGCACATGGAAGGTGTAGGGGTCTATACCACGTGTGTCTATATGAACTACGTATATCTACATGAACTTACTGCCAAAGATTGTCCTGGTTTTGGAATGCAGCTTCTTTGAATCAGTGACAGTTAGGGACATGTACAAAGCAGCTCCGTTTGTAATGAATACCCAAATTGAGTATAAGACATGTTTTAACAGCTACGGCTAGTACTGCTATAGTAGGCATGTAGAGTAAGTTCATGGGATAGTACAGAGTGGGCTCTTACTCCTTTTATGGGCCTTTGTTAGCTATACATGTATATGTATGTATCTACTTTACACTGCATACACTGTGTATTGTGTCTACCTACTTCACACTGCATGCACTGTGTACTGTGTCTACCTACTTCACACACCATGCACTGTGTACTGTGTCTACTTCACACTGCATGCACTGTGTATTGTGTCTACCTACTTCACACACCATGCACTGTGTGTACTGTGTCTACTTACTTAACCAGCATGCACTGTGTATTGTGTCTACCTACTTCACACTGCATGCACTGTGTGTATTGTGTCTACGTACTTAACCAGCATGCACTGTGTACTGTGTCTACTTACTTCACCAGCATGCACTGTGTATTGTGTCTACTTACTTTAGTACACTGCATGCACTGTGTATTGTGTTTGTATGGACACAAGTGATGTCTCTGTCTTCTTTCTTTAGGGAGTTCAACACCTCAGCAGACATCCAGCTGCACAAGTGGGCAGACAGTCTGCAGCTGGCTCAGCTCTGTGCAGAGGTGTGTACTTTGACTGTGTTAGAACAGGATACTAACTGTTCCTGCGCACTTACTCCTTAGCTACATACCTTTAATGATAAGTTACTACTTATAGGCACACACATTCATGGATATGCATACGCATGCACACACACCTGCATATGCACACACACACACACACACACGCACACACAGGTTGGCCTGGACACTATGTTTGGTCAGCTCCACCAGAAGCTAGACGGAATGGATGGGGACCGGTTCCACACCCTGAGCCAAAGCCTGAGGGAGGAGGTGGAGAGGCTGAGCCGGCAGGACCACCGCTGGGAGGGCTACAACGTGGACCAGCTGGTGAGGAATGTGGTCATCTCATGGCGTACTTTGTAGCCAACGTTCCTCCTCTCCTCCTAGAAA
>OY997388.1:939200-1279200 GCA_963921505.1 Phakellia ventilabrum | reverse complement strand
CAACACATGTTGGAAAAACCGCTTTAGTCTGGTTCAGTTGATAGCTACTGTAGGCCAAGTACCGCACGTATTAAACTGCATTCATACACACACACAAATACGCACACGCACGCACACTCATACACAAACACACACACACACACAAATGCACACAACACAGTGCCGAATACGACCGACATCGGGCCGACTGACCCAGGATGGGGCCTGTCCTGACATGCAGGATGATGTGTCCTCAGTCTCGGGATTCAGGGAGGGCTGCACCACCTGCGTCAGGTTCACACGACCACTGCAGTCAAGTGAGTGATCTACCAACCTTGTTGGCCGTCATCATCATTGCAGCGAAACTAAGAAAGCTCCACATTAGTCAGCAGAAATTATAACTAACAGAACAGCTGTTGTCATTGCCTGTACTTTCTAAGCTATTATACCCGTAGAAAGCCCTCCTTTGTCATTCTAGTTGGTGGTTGATTCTATAGAGCAGCCTATTTGGAGCCGAACCTCAGTGGGTTATCAGTTACACAAATGTTCACCTGTGTGGCTGTCCTGGGGTAGAAAACGAACATTATTCTGTCGTGTATTTCGATTGTGTTACTGCATTCAAATTTCTGTCTCTCTGATCTTTCAATTATGCTGGGGCTCACACATACTGCATAGAAGCTTCAATATGGCTACTACACAGCGCATATGAGTCTCGCCCCCTTAATGGAAGTTTAGAGGGGATACTGTGCTTTGATCACAGGGACACATTCGAAATAGGCAATGGAATAATGTTTGTTTTCTACCCGAAACTGCCTCATGTACAATCATACAATCATACATATGTACACACACACACACACACACACACACACACACATCAGCCGACTCCAACGACCGGCCCTTCCTCCTGGATCAGGAGCAGTATGTCATATGGTCCATTGGTCCCGTGGGCTCCCTGAGAACGCCCCTCGGTACCACCATCCCCACCCCCTTCCGGCACAACGTCAGAGCTTCCCTGGGTGGTGAGCACCATAGTAATAATATTGTCATTATGGAATTACCAGAACATACAAACCAGTGGCGTAGCCAGGGGGGGGCTAGGGGGGCAATTGCACCCCCTTTTTTAACTGAGTTACATTATTTTAATGACTTCTTACTTTTCTAAAAGATGTTTATAGTCTCTAGAGATGTCGATGGCCTTGGTAAAACGGTGATTCAAGCGATATCTTTCTCAGCAACTGCCAACAGTTACACTACAGACTTGTGTGTTCAGTTACACACTTTCACGATCGCGCAAGCATACTAATGCAAAACCGAGTTCAGAGTTCAAGTTGCCGCGTGGCAATTTAATATTGCGTGACGGTACGTATCAATCTCGAGCGGCTCGACGTCGAGGTAAGTTGAATGATATTTACAAGGTCTATATAATTATATCTGAAACTTTAATGATACTAGTACAAATTTCACTCAGAAATGGCCTCAGAAGCGCTCTGACACTGTCTAAACTCAAAAAATTTTCTGGGGGAGCATGCCCCCAGACCCCCCTAGTGGGTGCGGCTTCGCCGCTACGCTGCCTTCGGCAGCGCTACTCAGTTTGCACCCCCTTTTCAAAATACCTGGCTACGCCACTGCAAACGGAAGGTGTACTAAATGCAGTGTGCTCTCCATGTTCATGAGTGCTGTCCATTATAATAGACCCTTTACCGTTATGATGTAATGGGGGATAAAAGTGAGCACTAAATGGAGAAAATACATTAAAACACGTGTAAACAAGCATGTTCTTATGTTTTCAAACAAGAAAACTACATCAAAGCACATGTTCTCATGTATTTTCTCCAATTAGTGCTCACTTTTACCCCCCATTACATCATAATGGTAAAGGGTCTATTCTGAAGGCCTAGTGCGGTAAATAAACTCAATTGTCATCTGTCAAGTTATAGGGATGGGGGTAGTATGTAATTTATTAATTTGCTGTTTCTACGTAGTCATGTAGAGGTTAAGGTTTTGTGGCAAGACCTTCTCCCCATGTGAGAATTTGAAATCTAAGCGAACACTGACCAAATAATTATCCTATTAACACTGTGCTTTATTGTGTGACTGATTTAAGTATTCCTGTTGGTTGTCTTACATAAGGGTACCATTGTCTGCATGTACTACTCTATTTATGTGGAGATCTTAAAGAGTAGGCATATGCATACAAAATAACCAGGCTACAAGAATGACAGCAAAGGTAGGGAGAAACGCGAGGCAACCATGCACATAAATGAATGCTGCTTTGACAGGATTTGCCAATAACTGCAGCATGGTCATGGTCATGTAAGTCAATTTTCTGGACTAAAGTTTAGAGTTACACATACACTCTCTCTCTCACACACACACACACACACACACACACCTATACAGATAATCTAAAGCTGAACTTCAGCCGTTCTCCTGTGGATGAATGTAACTTGCAATGTTCAGAGTGCCAAGTGACCCTTGCCCCCTGGCTCCGCCCAGTCCTGGAGCACACCACACTCATCCGAGCCCAGATTGGTCAATCAGGTGGAGAGAGAGGCTATACTGGTATCACAGGTGAGGAAATGACTTAGTAGTGCATATTGTCCAGCATGGTAATCTTGCAGCAAATTTTGAATCTATTGTTTGTGTGTATAATATACATGTAATATGTATGTGTGTGTCATGCATGTCATCAGTCATGTCATCACCATACGTAGCTGTCAGGTTAGCAGAGTTTGTGTAGCCTTTGCATAAGTAGAAATACGAGCGCGAGAAACCGACGGCACAATCGAGCGATGCATATGTGATGTTCAATCGTACTCTCCACGGTCCTGTAGCAGCCATGTCTGATTCTTGAAATTAAGTTGCAGATAAAGACATCAATCTCCTAAAACCAGTCGCTTTTTTATAGCTTCTCTAGCAGTATTGCTAGATACACGGTTACGGGTTAGTTGTTATTCTCACGACAGGCTGGCTCGCAAAAATACCCTCGTTTTACCACACCCAAGTCATTGATCATTACATCTGCAAATCTGCTCATCTGCAGTACATGTACATATAGTTTATTGTGTAGATACATGACATTTATTAATGTGCTGTGATTGTGTAACATGTTTCCGAAAAAAAAAATTCCAGCTGTCCATTGGGGTTTGGATAAGTGACGATACACTGTACTCCTTATTCTGTACTCTCTACAGACAATCCTGCCTGGGGCATTGCCTGGTACCTCAATGGGATGCTCATCCCAGAAATTACGGTGTACCGAGGAATCACTTACATCTTTTTGACTGAAGGAGGGACTGACCCTGAAATCTCGGCTCGCTATCACCCCTTCTATATCACCAATGATGAAAGAGGGGGTTACCTTTTCAAATCTACCCAGGAACAACAAGTAATACCATAATCATCAAAATACAGCCACTCTTTTCTGTAGTTTACATCAAATATTGCAAACTGTATTAGTGAACCTGGTGGACTAATGTTTATAGAATTGAAACATTGAGTCTTTTTTTTTATAGGAAGAGACCATCTTTGCTGGGTTTGACGGAGACACTCCAGCAGGAGGTATGTTCCTCGCAATTAGACTGGATTCGCCTGTTTTCACCAATTTAGTTGATGGCGTAAGTATAGTAATCAGACTGGCAATACCAACATTTTTATCACCAGGGGTTAACTCACTGCACAAAGAAGGCCGCATGCATGGCCTGTTATGTATTCATGTAGTGCACACAGAAAGCCACATACGTGGCCTGTCACTGGTACAGTACTCACCTGGGGGAGAATCCTTCTAGTATTGATGGCAGCTCCTAATTATACGTTGATATTCACTGCCTAACCACCGGCAGTTAATCAAGGAGTGGTTAACGCAACAGTGACGGCTAGAGAAACAACACACTATTATATACAAAACTTGAAGGATAGTCATGCATTTAAGTAATCAGTATTCGAAGTGCTCTTCCAAATGACTGTAAGAGAGTCTGGAACAACAATGTCATTGAAATTAGAGCCTTTCTAGTTCTAAATACTGACCCTGTCTCCCGTTCTCCAACTAGTGGGTCGCTACTGTGTCTATGAGAGCACCGGCATCGACCGATCAAGTGAATTTGACAGGTTTGAAGAGTACAAAACCACTTTGACGCTGATTTGTGAGGAGGGAGAGACTGGTAGGTTCACCTGGACCCCCGATGACAACACCCCAGATATAGTCTACTTCCAAGTGAGTTGCCCCATGCATGATTACAACAAAATATTGATCATTGACTCACAGATAAACATGATTGATATACTGTAAAGACCAGCCACCTTCAGAGACTGTGCTCATCATTAAGCTAACTACAGCTGATAGCTTTCTCATCTTGTACGACTTAGTAGAACGTGCAATGAGAGTGCTGACTGTAATGTTGCAGTCATTTCCAGTTTGCCATACAGTAGCTTGTAATTATTGTCCTCACTACCTACTACTTCACCATCTCTGCAACACAAAACCTAGCTAGCTTGACGTAGTTTGTCCCAGTAGCTTCTGCAGTACTCATTACTCTAGTGGCATGGAACACAATGACACACCTGAAGAGCACGTATGCACAAACAAACAGACATGGGAAGCATAAAGCAATTTTGTACCTGAGCCAAGTAGAAAAAATGGTAATAATTTCCAGAGGACAATTCTCAAATGTGTATTACTGTAGTTTGAGAATATTTCGTGTTAAAAAATTTTCATGCGTAAAAATTTCGTGTTACGAAAATTTCGCACAAATGGATGCTGCACGAAAAATTCCCAAATAATACGCACCATGCACGTAGTGCGAAATCGAACGCTCGATCGTGAAAGTTAAAGCGCCATGGAGGTGTTTGAGAGAGCTTGTTGCATTCGAGGCTACCACGAATATAGGGAGGTATGGGAGGCAGCTGTTGGTGAAGAGCTGGTGTTATTCGTTGTAGAAAATATTTCGCGTGTTTTATTTTCGTACTCTAGTGCCTGTACGAAAAATTTTTAACAGCGAAACTTTGTCAAACTACGGTACATCCTCCAATGTCATCCTCCTTTTCTTTCCTCTCCCCCTACCACCTATCTTGGACTTCGCTTCTCTCACTTTCTCTTCTCCTCTCCTATTTTATGTAGTGTGCCACACACCAGTTCCTGGGCTGGACGATAAGAGTACTTGATGGTGACCCACCAGGTACATATGTATAACCAAGCGGGCAGTTATATTAATGTACTTGTTCTAATTATCCAAACAATGTAATTATATGTGTCTTTATGCTCAGATTCAGTGAGAAATCATAGCACTTTCCAAAAGCAAAGCTTTCATGTGCTAACTCATCAAAAAAGTGGCCATTTGCTAATGAATTGAAGTACGTATTCAGTATAGTAGTCATAGACTGAAAGAAGTGAGTTGCTTAATTACGGGACAGGGCGTTTATTTGAATTGTTTGCCAACTGAGCTAATCACCAAGTAGACATAAGCAATTACTGATGTAGCATTGACCAAGTGAATGCTGCAACGTATCACTTAATCCATGCAAAAAACCTTCTAATGTGCAGTGTTGGATTCTGATAATCACCAAGCAACCATATAAACAAATTTTTATTTTCATAATTTAGGTAATTAGAGCAATTACAGTATGTATGTAAATAGCAGAATGCATGTCCCTATGCTATGTGACTCAAGACTTTAGGTTTCTCGGAGACACATGGATAGAAATATTTTCTCTTTCACAGAGGCCAAAATACTTCAGCCCCCTCAACCCCAGACAGCCACTGTGGGAATGAATGCAACATTCGAGTGCATTGGGATTGGCGAAATTATTTGGGTTTTGAATGGCTCGCTACAGCTCAGTCAGGAGAGCGTCAGAGAAGCACTCATTCCCTTTGGAATCTTTGTTGAGTATCCTGAAGCTCAAACCATCAGCAGGCTCATTGTTGCAGCTACAGTGGCTAATAACCAGACCTTACGCATTCAGTGTGTGGCTCAGATAAATGCTTTCAACAACGTGGAAAGCACTTCAGTGACTCTGACAGTGTTAGGTAAGTCTCTATCATGAATATAGTACATACATGTACAGAGTTTAAATTTTACAATGTGAATGCTCAGCTTGTGAGGGCAAGCACCCTCTACCTTTTGTCTGTGACACCTGCTTGGATTTATGACCGAGTCTAATGCTGAACAGAAAGCAGAGAGACAAAAAACGTTCTGATAGGCCACAACTAAAGTATTACTCATTAACCCTAAGTAAAAAAGTAACACTGTAGCAAGTTACTGTGCACCTCCCTATTTTATGGAGAAAATGCAGTCAGTCTGTGATAGTATAAAATTTCATACTGTATATGATTCTCCATACCTCCACTGCGACCTTAATGGTCAAGGCCATGGATGACTGAGCTACTTTGCAGCCTTGTACCTCTTCGAAATTCAGCTGCTTTACAGCCTCTGGTAGGAGTAAGGACAGGGGAATAGAGGGAGGGGAGATTATAAGTCATAAAAGTACACAGCTGTGAGCCAACAAGATATGTATGTAGACATAGTGCATGTATGGTTTATGGAATATTAGCCATTTGGTGGAATTCATGACGTCTGTCATGCAATGCTAGTTGTCAGTTATTGCTTATGCTTGAAGTTTTGTAAGACTGCAAGCTGGTTTACTCAGTGAATGGCATTGTTGGAGGCTAAGAAGTGTCAAGCTATCAATTTGTGAAAAACTCTATCTCTGTGACACACACAACACACATGTGCAGAGCCCACTTCAACACCAACACCACAGACTCTACCACCAGAAACAACATCTCCAGATGTCCCATCTCCCTCACCCACCCCGATGTGCCCTCCATGTCCCACCCTGTCACCAACATCCACTCCACCCTCACCCCCCACTTCTCCTCCTACCTCACCCCCAACTTCCCCAGAGCCTGTGGGTCCACCAGGTCAGTGAAAAGCTGAAGGTATGCAGGAAAGATAATTAAAGACACTCATGTCCTGAGACACCAGGACATGTTCATGTACTCCTGAGTTTGCACTACAGGATGGGGTGCAGTACTGTATCCTCCCTGTCCTAGTATCCCTCCATCCTGGGATCATTCAGGGATGGGTAAAGAGTATCCTGGGATTCCCAAGTGTCTCCTACATTGTGGATCATACCAGGATGGGGTCATCCCCAACCACCCACCCTCGCATCACCACCCCATCCAAGTGTCCTGGGATCATCCTAGCCTCGTTCCCAGGCTTCCCTCCCATGTGCCAAAAAAATAAGGAGGAGGGTAGCCTGGTCAGTTTTATCATGCGAGTGTACACGTTTGACATCACATTATAGCTAGTTTTGCTTCGAGTGTGTGAAGTGGTCCACTTCAAAGCCCCAGACCCACATGCTTGTTTGTAGGATATGACAGCTGATGGGCTAAGAGTTGAGAAAAAGTGACTAAAGACTTGTTTAAGCTTCTCAAAGAGTGAAAGGATTCTAGTTGCCTTGACTGTGCCATTCTTAACAGTGCCTTGCCAATGTTCTTTGTTCATGCTTTTGCTCTGGATCATAGTTGTCTACAACCTATTTACAGCTTACAAAGAACTGATCCACTGTAAAACCAGAAGAGGAGTTTTTCGAGCCACCTGGCAAGTTTGTTTCCCTCTGCCAGGTGTTTTAAAGCCTTCAGTCTGTTTAGCAATGAAGAAACCCAGTAGCAGGTATCTTATTGACCCGGTAAGACGCCACATGCATTATGA
Source organism: Phakellia ventilabrum (assembly GCA_963921505.1). Lineage (NCBI taxonomy): Eukaryota > Metazoa > Porifera > Demospongiae > Axinellida > Axinellidae > Phakellia > Phakellia ventilabrum. The sequence continues at coordinate 1,271,509 of OY997388.1, read as the reverse complement.
AGTCAATTAGTGGAGTGTGCAGCATGACTTGATTCCATTCAAATATTTTCTAGTGGCTGAGCATGCTGAGGGAGCATAGGCAGGACCTTTGGTGCTTTTGCTGCATTTCTGTGTGTCTCTGTATGTGGCACATACTGCCAGCCTACAGTTTTGTGCCAAAATGTCTCTAGGCTCAAGCTAGACAGGTAGCCATCCCAGCTACTAGCAGTTCTTCGTATTTTTTATAATGCCACCTTCGGGATTCTAATCCTCGAAGACACCTGCTGGGAGTGTCTAATTAATACTGGGATCATCCTAGACTGGAAAGACTGTGTCAAACTAAACTACTGTACTGTAACAGTGGGTAAAATGCCATGTGAGAATAGCGTCTTAGTTATACGACACTGTATGAAGCGCAATTATGTTAAGTACAACTCACATGCGAACTCTGGCTGAGATTTGGCATTGTGACATTATTACTGTGATCGGCAACATAGTTCAACCCACCATAGGATGATCCCAGGATGGGAGTGATACTTGGGAATCCCAGAGAGGGGGGATTGGCTATCCCATCATACCAGAATAGGGGCGATGCATGTATTTCGAAATCCTGAGATACTAATTGTGAGGAGAGAGTAGTTTACCCCATCCTAGGTAATTGCTCTAAGAAAGGCCATAAAAAGGTGGTTGTGTACACGTGGGTGCCTTATTGTGAGCTTTTTAAAATCTATGTTTATTTATCCCACTGGTAATTCTTGTTCTTTTCGCTATGTGGTAAGTACAGATTTTCTATTATTTTCTATCACCTCAGGTCAGATCACGGAGGTAGAAATCATTCCTGGAGTCATAGCCCTGTGGAAGCCTCCATCCATGGTAGGAGGAGAACTCACAGGATATGTTACTATCCTCTCGTACGTCGATGAAGGAGAACAGAAAGTTATTGTTCAACAAATTAATGACCCAGAGAATCAATGGTTGATTCCTACAAACCTACCAGAGCAAAGGCCAATCTTCTTCCATGTACGAATGACTAATGCCAATAGTATGGTTCAAGTATGCAATTTTTTCAAGTATGCCTCTTTCGTTTATAGGTCACCGCAATAAGCTCAACATCTGTAGGGGAATTAAGTGAAGCAGTTATCTTTGGTAAGTAATGCCTTTACCAGTGTTTCTGATTCGTTTCTATGTCTAAAATGCTGTACCAGTGAGAATTAAAAGCTGGTCCGATATAAAGGTTAGACTAACCCGAGTTGTGGTCAGACATGTACAGTGGATGTTTCAGACGAGGAATGTATGTGGAATCATCTCAGTTTAGTAGCTAGATAATAAATTATTATGAAGAATGTATATTATGGTGAAGTCAGTTTAATGTGAAATACATTGTGTGGCCATCCTGGGTAGAAAATTCCATTGCGCATCTTGACTCAGTGGCTGTATTACGGGATGAATAATTTTAATTTCTGTTTGCTCTATCCAAACAGCTCCCCTTGACCAAGCCAGTCCAGGTCCCAGCCCCAGTTTCAGTCCCAGTCAAAGTGCCAGTTCCAGCCCTAGTCCCAGCCCTAGTCCCAGTCCCAGTCCATTACCACCACCGACTGCAGCCCCTGTTGTCTGTCCTGTGGATTATGAACCCTGCAGCTTTGACTACTGCAGAAGTAACAGATTCAGAGAGCCATGTATTATGTAAGTTATTAGTACGTTGACAATCTTGAATAAATGAAATACCGAAAAATAAGTTACAGCTTATAGCACAAGTCTATGAATGCGTGAAACTGTATATGTACATGGGTGTCTGCATAACTCACAAGAGTTCGCATAATTTATGCATGGTTTATACAAATACCATATTGCTGCAAATTTATGTCTGTAAGTAATTAGGATGAGCCTGAGCGACCCCAAACTTGCACTTTGACTGTACCCCCACGTCTATATTATTATGGCAATACATGTACGTCTGTGCCCCTGGTTCCAGCGGGTAAAATATGTGTTATAAGTACATATTAAATGCGTGGCGTCCCCTAGCCCATACAAAAGTAAAAGTGTAAGACTTGTACAGAGAGCTAATAGGAAGAACTCAGTCTCCTGGGTAAGAAATTATAGATTCAGCCACATAAGCATAAATCTTAAGGCATCCGTCTCCAGATTTTAACTGTAGTACAGGAGTTCACACAGATCTTGCAGATGATCCAGATGTCAAAGTGCTAGAGCATTCCATGTCTTGGTCAGTACCAAGGATGGCTTCTGTCCCGGTTAGTAAGTTCCAAAACTGGCTAATTGCAGATATTCCAGCACTACAAGGCTATAGGTTTTGAATATAGCAATGCACCATGAGGGGAAAAGTAAGATTTGTTAACCCAGACTGTTAGCTAGATTATCCCAAGCCATCATAATTGCAAACAGTTAATGTCCATTGTAGCTCACTACTACCATTATGATAAAATTGTGATACAAATCTTAGTAGCCTATAGTGTACGTCACATAAGTAAATCTCATGCATTATAACAATATTATGGTGTACACATAACACTCATTGTGGTTCTATCTCTGTACACTTCCGTGTACTTGATTGACCTACCATACTATCAGGTAGCTTATTTCTGTAATAAGCAGGGCTGAGTGCAAATCAATCTTGAGAGTAATTGGGATGTGTAGTAGAGGACAGTCGGTCAATTTATAAATTACTCTATACACATGTAAGTGAGAATTGATACAGATCATTTATACTCCTGTAGAAACTCAAATGGCTGTGGTGGGAACTGCCAGGTGACTCACTGCAGGGCTTGTTTCAGTGAAGACAATCTAGATCCATCACCCTGTCAAGCCTCAGAGTGCACCCAAAGACAAGGCTATGAGGTGTCCTGCCTAAATAGGTGGGCAATTTGCCTGCGAAGGAACCTCGACGTGAGTGCTATAGAGGCATGATTGTGATTTATTGAAACTCCATTCCAGGTGTTAGATTTCAGTTACGTAAATAACAGTTCAAGTGTTTATTCAATTGCTGCTAGTTATCATAATGAATTAGTTGAAACAAGTAAGTTTAAAGCTTTTACTACATGTGCAAAACATTTGTATATAGAGACTCGGATGAGGTTTAGTTCAACTTATAGCTATTGTAGTGCAGATCTGTTACAGTACATAGAGAATGAAATTGTATGGCTTTGTAAGGCCAACCTGCTGCTTCTCATTACTGTAGATTACACTACCAAGGAGCTCATCGTCATTTAACTGTGTGCCACACAAATGTACCAGTGCTCAGTAAGAACTTTTCGAATACAATTATAGGCTTGTTAAGAACAGACAATAGGATACTTTGAACGAGGACTACATAATGAAAGCTGTTTATTTTCATTGTATCATATTTCATGTGCATGCATGGTTTTAAGTATAAATATTGATCATATCGTAGTCTCAATCCCAACCTCAATCCCAGCCTCTATCCCCCCCCCCCACACACACACATTGATAAACCTATAACTATACAGTATTAGCTATGTACTCAGAAAATGACCAGAAGCGATTTCAGAGCATTAATGGAAGGCACTTCCTAGATTCCTCTGTGCAGGGTGTGCTTTGTGCACTCTTACCAACTCTTTGTGCACTCTTACCAACTCTCCACTTAGGGAAGTATTCCCAAAGGATGCCATCATTTTCAGAGTTAAAGGGAATTCAATCATACAACTGGCTCAAATTTTGCTATTTTGTGTCACGAGTTTAATTTTATGAAGGACATGCAAATAAAATTGAGGACGTGGCCATTGTTCCGGCAGGAAGTACATACAGAATGCATGCACATGCGCATTTGTGCACTAGCTTGTAGTTGGATACTGACGCAATGTAGCCAGCTCTAAACCCAATAGTTAGCTCCTAACCCCTACCCAAACCGTAACCCCTACCCTAATGCTAATCCTAGTAGGGATTGCAGCATGCCAGAATTATAATTAGTAACATTTTGTCTTTTAAGTCCCACGATTCTAGCTCACTCAGTTACGGAGGTACATCTGCATGCTCAAGCACATTTGTCTCCAACTCAGGACCTTAACCTAGCTGTCTCCTAACTAGCAGAAAATATTTCGGGTCTCTAAACGCTCAAAAGCAACATACAGTTACGTATCTCAGCTCTCCTAAGACGGCAGTTGTAGCATCTGTAAACACTCTGCAGAGCGACCATCTCCGCTTCAAAACTCAACCAGTGACAAGCTCCACCATTGGTTATTCACATATATATCATCACATAAATTAAATTCCGTATACCTCCGTGTGTTTGGGTGGCAAGTGAGATCTACGTTCATAACAGTTTAGCACAGTCATATGTTTGTCAGAAGAACAGAAAGTGTCTTGCCTTCATATAAAGACATGTTTTGCTACGCATGATGTTGATAATGATGGGCACATTACCATCAAAGACTACAAAGAAGCGGCAAATTAAATAAAGTGGTGCATTGAGTATGGAAATTTGAATAGAGATTTACGTGAAGTGGTCCTAAGTCTCCAGACCACTCTTCCGCTGAAAGCGATCGGTGCTGCGGAAGGAAGTGGGCTGGCTTGCGAGACTAATAATATTGTAACACAGATTATACCTGTACTTAGTATTAATATTGTGATCGCATAAACTAAGCTGCAGCTCCACCCCCTATTTAATATTCACTGACGTTTGCGTAGTACGCAGCACGTGATCATAGACGTAGATTGCTAGCGCGATGGTGTAATTCGCGCATGCGCAAATTACACCATCGCGCTAGCAACATGAAGGCTAGCGTCGCCAAGGACTCTTTGGGGCTTCCCAAAGCTCTTTAAAGGTTATAAATAGACTTGAGGCTACGTATACGTCGACGTGTACTTGTGCCGCATTGCAGTAATAGATTCACGATCCCACGACTGTAGGAGATAGAGAACTGGAGCCGATTTTAAACTGCAGTACAGTCACACTAGACTGACAGTAAGTATACTATGCTCATAAGCGCTATCGCTGATATAATAGTACTAAAATGTAATACACTAGGCCTAGGCTAGGGCGGGCGGGTATCGGCCCCCCTGGATCTGGATCCGTCACTGCTGACCCACCATTCTTTTCCGAAGGGGCGCGTATGGTTCGAAACTAGGCCGGATGTTGCTTATAAGCGTACCTTCCATCGTAAAATAGTGAGTAGCTATTTCGTATTGTTGATATAAATAATTATTGATACAAATATTTAAAGAAGGGGAGTTATTATGTACATCCACATGTGCATAATACCTTTAGTTCAGATCGATCTATGTGGCACTGTGGGCTGCTCTAATTCTCACTGATAGGTAGAGAGTTTAGAATTGTTCTTAGCTAAGGGGGGTCGAATCGCCACAGATCATGGTGTAATCTCAGTACCAACCCACCATCACTGTGGCAGAGGTTGATATTGTTTATACAGCATCCCGCCACATGCAGTCTGGGGTATAGCAATTCCTTCTGTCCCAAAGAATGTGTGGGCATCCTGTGTACAAGAAATGGAAACCTTTTAGTACGGCGGCAGACGGCTGTGCACTTTACAGGCATCTTGCAGGTAGCTAACTTGTAAATAATTATTGGCTTCTGCTAACCACTGTGGGTTATATTATAACAAATGGTATAAATAGAGGAATTTGTATTTTTTTCTACATGCATGTATATGTAATAGTTTTGACCAGACCAACAGTATAAACTTATCACAGCTAGCTAACAGTGAGAGTGTTTTCCATGGTTGATGAGACTAGTCACTGGATGTACATTCAAATGGCGGCAGCATTACAGCAGGTTGTTTACAAAGCACGGGAAGGATACTATTTGTGTCGCCATTCACTGTGTGCTCAATGGTTCTATTACTTGATTCGAATACTTTAGTCGCTATTGAGGCGTATATACTTATGTTGTCACGAGTATAAATGACAAACTACAATAAGAAGGTGCAGCAAGTGCAGTTAGATGTACTTCTAGGTCAGTATATATATTTCCAAGGGTGAAGATCTGATTAATTCATCTCAATTATACCTTGAGGTGCATAGGTATAAACTATATACATCTTGATCCTTGGATGAAAATTGGATTTTTCACGTTCAGTTTCCATAGGAAATATGAAATATAAAATAGTAGTGTACCCTATGTGCCTTTTTAATTGGGTATAATATAATTCTGATGTAATTTCAGTGGCCTAGAGGTGAAAACCTTGGACTGATTATAACACTGATAGGTTTGAGGTTTAAATTCCACCTGCCCACTCTTTCTCCATACAATGTCATACAGCATTTTTTATCCTATTGATTCTGTCCCTCTTATTAACAGTGCTTTGCAAGTTTATCTTGACTAAACTGGCTTTGTTTATAGGCTGCCATATAATGCAGGACATTGTCAAGTACAGGAATAATTCTTTATCATATAGCATGACATAGTTTACATCTGCCCAACCTGTAGTATTCAAGATAATTAACAAAGAGAGAAAAGAACTCTTGAATGATTGAGAGGCCAGGAAGATATCAAGAATATAGGAGGAAGATATTGGGTTGTGGCAGGGTACTTGTCCATTAGTGAATTAAAATATTGCCTAGTTTGATATCATGTTTGCATGCCATGGTGGTCCATTTCTTGTACAATGGGTCTACAACTGCACAGTTTGTTGCTGGTCATCAGAGTAGTTCCACAATCTAATCTAAGCTAAGAGGAAGTTAGATCATGCTATTACTTCCTATATCCTGTACATTGAAATTGTATTTGTGCAGGTTCAAATTGTCTACCCACTGAAGGCCTTACAAATTAATTAAGACTCTATCTCTAGTGCTCTGGATTGAAGATCTCCATTTCATTCTATAGAATGGTTGGCTTTACTCTAGAGTTTACTATTAGCTAGCTACACACAAAAAAATTGGTTCCAATGGTAGTGTATATTATTTTAAGTAGATTATTCTTGTAATTATAAAGGTGTACCGGACAGAAGCAGTGTCTGTGAACTCTACAGACGTCTTTGAGATTACCTTCAAAAATGAAGAAACCATACTTAGTTATAATTTTACTACTTTTCATTGAATCAGTCATGACACAAGCTCCTGGGGATGGGAGTCCAATTTGTCTACCAGGAGGACTTTTGGCCTTCCTTCGCTTCCCCATCCCTGAGAATATGAAAGTGCTCATGGAGTCAAGAGACTATGAGACTTTGTTAGGAAATCAAGGAGAACCAGACACTTGGCAGCAAGTGGATGTCGATGGAATCACAGGCCCAAATACAATTGTAAGTTGAATGTGAGTTTCATGATGGTCAGTGGTGGGATACTGTAAGCGGTCACTGCCTTGATAAGATCTGCATGGTATCGAGAGTAAAGTAAGGTAATTTTGGTCCTGGTATACTTCTGGTCAGTTTATACAATATAAATGATGATGCTAATTACTCCTTATGCTAGAACTACGAGTATATTCACATGATCCCATTGTTCCATATAGCTATAAGCTTAGCTTTTGGGCTGGACTGACCGGAATTATGCTGTGACCAAAATTTCAACTGAAATAATAGTAGCTAGAAAGTTTCAGTAAACTTTATTAGTGCAATGAATTTTCAACGTGCTTTTAATATGTTTTAGCATGTAGCTAGTTGCTGCCTTGGGTTAAATTTGAAGTTAACATAAGCAAGCTCCCAATTTTGTCTTAGTGATTTAGTGTTTGTATTCTGTCTGCAGTGGGTCCAACAAGGTGACATAGCCTGTCGACAAATGGTGACTGTGTGTGGCTTTAATGTAGGGCAGCAAGACAACTGGCTGATAACCCAACACATCAGCAGACAAACCGATACCTTACTCCCTCAAGTTACGGTTATCGTTGAGTATGAATTCAGTAGTTGTGATGCAGCTTCAGATTGTTCTAGAACGTTCTCAGTTCAGAGGTATGACACCTCGACCATGAATGCCACAGCAGCCCGAGACACTACCAAATACACTCAAGTTGCTAACATAGCCCCAGAGGACATCACTGGTAATGAGAGGCAGAATGAAACTATCAATATGGACTTCACTAGCAGTGAAACTGGATTCTATCTGGCTGTCCGTGATCAAGACTCATGCCTGTTCATCACTCGAATTTTGGTATTCTATTTCGTGTGTCCAGCTGTGACTGAGAACCTGATCATCTTTCCAGAAACTCTTGCTCCTCCTATCTCCACAACTAGCCAGCCAATTAGTGTGAATGGAGGACAATGTGTTGAGAACTCTAGGCCCTCAGTGGGAGACAATCCTACCATGACTTGCTCACAGGGTGGAGTTTGGAGCATCATCAGTGGTTGCACCTGTAATTCTGGATTCTCCATGAATGCAGATGGAACAGCTTGCATCGGTACGTAGTCAGTAGCTAGTATGTAATAGTTAGACAATGCCTCTGAGGGTTTTATCAGTAATAGCTACATGAAGCATTATTCAAGTGTCCCTTGGGTGAAGTAAAAGCAGGTTCAAGATTTCAACCAAACAGTTGAGGAAGATCTTGACAATAATATTTATATAGTTATGATTAAGGATTTAGGGTTTACATATATTGTATGCCTGGCTTCTACAGCTTGTATGTGACTACTGTCGCATAGTTTTGATTACACAGTGGTAAGGTGTTTGTTGTAGTACTTGTGGTACTTCTAATGAGAGACATATTGATACCATCCTAACTGGAGGATATCTCCCTCATCACATACAGTCTTCCACAAATTTTCCCTACTTTTGTACACTATGGCTTCAGTGGTGTAAACATTACCTACATGCTACTGTGTAGCATATACCAAATGTGGTTGATGTATGTATAGTATTCTTATTATAATATGGTACTGAAGGGAGTGTCACACACATGTATTTGATGTTTAGTGAACATCTGTTATCCACTCTAGCAAACATAACCATTGGCTTTACACAAGAAGAGTACCCTGTCACTGAGAACGAAGGATCTGTACGTGTCTTTCTTGAAAGAAATAATGTGATGTTGGATAGGGATATTTCATTCACCATATTCACTATCATGGGTCCTGGTGAAGCTGTGGGTATGTTGTGTGAGATTCTCTCTGTTAACTGGCTATTAGTTACAGCACAATTCACTTATATGCAGTAGTTGAACATGTGTGATAGTTTGAGCATGATAAAGATGTTGATTACATTATTTTATTATAATAATGTATAATTTTATGTTTCGAATCCTTCTCGTATAGCTGGAGAGGACTATGAGGCAGTAGCCCCAATGGATCTGGTGTTTGATATGTCAATGGGAAATGATTCAGTGATAGGCGTGGACATAATAATAATAAATGATACCGTTTGTGAGAAGAGAGAATGCTTCTATGCTGTGATCAATTCCAGTGACAGTTGTTTGGTCGACCCAGCCATGGCTCGTGTGTGCATTGATGACGATGACAGTATGTGTTATAATCACAGTTACTAGTCTTGAATACAGCTTTATTCTCATAGGGATAGCTACACTTTATTCAATGTATCATTGGAAATGTATAATACTGCATGCCTCAAATTTAATGTATTTCTGGCATGAAGATTCCCTTTTTGTTCTTGTGGCCTTTAAAATCAGTACTAGCATCTAAACCTATTTAGTACTCTAAATTGCCACATGTACATGCATGTGGTGACATGATTAATAAGCATACACTTGAGAATCATTCCTAGCCATCTGTATTGCTCCACAGGTGTGTTGATTGAGCCAGAAGATCCAACATTTACTATACCAGAAGGTCCTCCTGTTCAGTACGTTGACATCCCCATTGTCATTCGTGGGATGAAAGAGCTAGGACTGGAATGCAACGTGACTGTTCACACAGTGGATGGTAGTGCCTGGGGTAAGCTCTAGAATCTTGACATGACCTGGATCTATCTAAAGAGTCTATTGTAATCAGTAACCTGTCCATGTTTATCCCGAAATTTAGTGAAAGCTGTGATATGAGCTTACCAACACTCACTTCTTCTGCTAGCTAGCCTGCATGTTAATATACCTGTAAACGAGAGTTTACAAATTGTTTTGGTTTTATCTTTCCGTACATACTCACTGACAGATGGTGAAGACTATTATGCTAATTGGGAAAACTTTACATTCAGTGCTGATGACCCAAGACAAATCTTCCAAGTTCTCATCATAGATGACCTCATTCCAGAACAAAATGAGTACTTTACTGTCTCTGTGAACGTCTTGAATGGCAATTGTCCATGCCAGGCTGGCAAAAATGCCACAGTGACCATTATTGATGATGGTGAGGGACATTGTTTATAATCATGATCAGATGTGCTAAACGATCAGAGAATCTTCATGCATGCTGTATTAATTTCAGCACTGGAGTACGATGTACTCTGTCCATGAGATACAGATTTTTGATCTGCCTATCTTACCTAATTCTACACTGGAAATTTATACGCTATTACTCTTGTAAAAAAAGTGTAGCTACACTTTTACACACTGCACCTTGTAGTATTATGGTTCATAAGTGTATGCACCCACTCTATTCCATCTGATTTCTCACTCACTTGTGTCTGAAAGGTATTTTGATTAGCTATAGTCACCTATACCTATCGTATTAACTATTTATGGATGACTGACCTTACACAGTATTAGTAGGTAGTATTAAATATACCCTGGCAATTATTTCTTTTCTTTGTAGAGGATTGCGATGACATGCCCTGTATTCCGAATGCTGATTGCCAGGAGCTGCCTGGACCTAACACATTCACCTGTGAATGCATCCCACCATCTGTAGGAGATGGATTTACATGCAGTAAATAAACAAAGCCCCTCTCTCATTTCTTTACTAGGATACCTTATATCTGTAGCATTATACATTTTTTTACTCCTAGGAAGCCCAATTTTGGATGTTGGTGATGACCCTCACTTCAGTATCGCACTGCCCAGTGGAAAGCTGCTCTGTTATACGGTGCAGGGAGAACATGGTTTCACTTTCAACCTGATCAGCAACAAGAAGATCCACATGAATGCCATGTTTGTTCCAGACTCTCGCAGAGAGGAAGTTACCTGGCTAGGATCGATGGGGATTGTTATACACAGTAGCCGTTACAAGAGGTCCAATGGCACAGCTCTGAGATTTGAGGCCAAGGTAAACACAATCCATGTCGGAGATAAGATCATGCTGAAGGCTAGGAACATTGAAAAGCTAACCTTCAGCAATGGCAAGCTGACCATTTCAGAGGCCCCACCATCAGAAGGTTTCAAGTATCCCGCAGTGTATGTAGACCTCCAAGATGTCAGTCTTAGCTTCACCATCAAGTTTATGAACGACCATCTAGACCTGTTCTGGTACAGTACAGGCCAGGTGATTGGAGATTCTCATGGAATAATTGGTGAGCTAATCAGACACTGTGAAGACCAAGGACAGGCTGCGGAGAATACTATATTAATATTATTATTGGGTTATATTGTGCCCGCATAGAGGGAGGGAGGAGAATGGGCAGCATTTGCTCTAGAGTAAGATCAGTATAGTATAGCTCTGTACTTGGGTGTCCAAGTCTATATATAGCCCTCAGATGTCCCCAGTCTTGGTGCCAGTGTCCACATTAATTTTTTATATTTATCAGGTAGCTATTGGGATGAGATTAGTGAAATATTTATTGCTTGTTCAGCACAATAAACGTAGCAACCACCTAGCAATGGAAAATAACAGATATTTCACCTACAGGCCAGTTCTTCCGCAAGGGAGTTGAGATTGACGAGGTCCGCAAGATCCTGATCATGCCCAACAAGGAGTCTGTGCCTGTGATGCGCCGTCCTGTGTGGAGCTTCATGGAGAGGGAGGTGGCTGACGACCAGCTCTGCTGGACTGCCATGAACCCCGGCTACCAGGGAGAGGGGCTCATCGATGGAGAGTACTTTGATTATATAGTGAACGATGTGCTCACAGCAGACTTCAAATTCAAGAAACAGCAGTAAAATATCTTCCAGCCAGAAATACCACAACTTAGTTTGTAGCATATGATCTGATTTATATCTCATACATATTTTTTTTAGAATCAAACAATTTTATAATTTACCACTATAGCCAGCTATAGCTGCTTATTATAAAGATTTTCTGGGCAATAGAGCCCTAAAGAACATCGGTTCGGTATTGTAAGTTCTAGTATTTTGGCCTTTCAATCATCAGTTTGTCAAGTCATAATTGGATGCATGTGGCAACTGTACATATAACAGCTAACAACAGGTACTGGGAGCACGTGTCTACAGAAGAATGCTTAAATGAGCATAAGACTAGTGCTGTATTTACTGGACTTCTAGGCCATTTAATAGAGTATCACTGTATTAATGCTTCGTATCAGGGATTCACCATCAAGAAAGTACGTAAGCATGGCTATTTAACGCATGTGGAGGAGAAATCATGAGGCAGGCATACAGCCATAGATTGTACATACTGTACCATGCAGAGATGGAGCCATTACTATTACACTTATGTACATGTAGCTCTGGTTGATGACAATCACAGGTTGGCTGGCCTGGGTACGAGGCTACATGGTTATTCACGTAGCTATTACATTTCTCAGGTGGCTCTTGGTTTGTCTGATCAGTGGGTGGTAATATGAGAACCTGTGAATGATACCAGAGCCACCCGAGAACTATGCATTATTGTTGGACCGTATATGTTCTCCTTACCAGGCTTGCCCGGGCCGGCAGAGTTCCAGTGAGGCTGCAGCCCAGCAGCTCCTGGAGCGACCACGGTTAGCTCCTACTGGGGTTCTGACTGCACAATCATAAAGACCATGGGTAATAATGACCAGACTGGAAGTTGTAGCGCACTGCCAGTGTTTGAGACCATACTGAGTAGCTAGCACATGCTACTATTAGCCTCGTCCCCAGGCCATCCCCCCCCAAAGACTTTTCCTGCTGCGCGGCCTGGGAACAAGGCTAAGACTACTATGTACCACCTACCAGGGCCTATGGTGGGTGGTAATATGAGAACCTAATTATCTATACTGTTTACATTCCAGTGTAAATGAGGCATTTTGCTCTATGGGCTCTTGTGAGTAGTTATTTGTTACTCTCATGCATTGCTACTCCAGATGGTGGCTGGGTGGCCCCAGGCCCCATCACTGATGTAACATGAACAGCACGGATGTAGCCAATGGTTGTCACTTTACCAGCATTCTACACGCCATAGCCAGGATTTTCAAAATAGAGGTTACATAGCAGTTTTCCGTGGGCACTGTGCACCCCTGGAGAGGCTGTGAAGTGCAGAAATGTTTACTGATAAGAACTAGTACTAAGGGATTTACTTTGGCTGACCGAATCAAGGCGGCTGGAGATCACGTACAGTAAACTAGCCCACTCTTCATACTGCTAGCGATCTCCTCCTTGATTAGTGGGCTAGCACGGAGACTAAACTGATCATAGTTTCCCGATATGATAGCAATTCACACACGAAATGGGCAGGGTATTGAAGTAGGTTTTAACTTGGCAGAAGGCCCTCTCCCAAAGATATGGATCAAGCAGATCAGAAGGACGTTTATACGACTATGGGCCTACTCATCAGTGCCACACATCTTCTGCTCACCAGCACATGCACCAGCAAATCACCTATTCTCGTTCCCAGCTGACCTTTCGCCCTCCGTCGGGAAAGCTACGCTTATTAGGAGTTAAGGGGTGGGGCTCGTTACCCCCACGCACTAACCATTTTGACCTACGCAAATAACATAGTCTGGCTACGCCACTCAGCAGCTACTCGATGATCGTTTAGCTGTCCAGATAGATGATAGACGATGATCGGGTTAGAGCAGTGGCGGGCTACTATCGGAGGATGGTACTCTGGAAACTTGTCGGCCATTTACCGTCGCTACGGGAGCCGAAGAATCGTTCGCAATTGGCCGAAGCTTCTACTGATCCTAGATAACTATACTGCTGCCATATACTACTCTGCCTACTGGCTAATCGTAGTCCTGTTTGCATTATTGTCCGAAGATGGGCTGTTTGTTGCTTTGTCGTTCGCTTTCGATAACAACTGCGTCTATCCAGATCTATATATGTTGCCTACGGCCACGGTGTTCCAAGTCGGCCACGACTCCCTGCAGCGTTTCTGGGTATTTGTGGATCCCACTGTATCCCCAGTGCTGAGAACCTGTACGATCCATCTACGTCGTTCCAAACTAGCGAGCACCACTACTACTGCCCCGATGCTGAGGCTATTACTGGCCCTGAACTGGTTGCTGATTGTCGCGGGGGACGTGGAGCTAAACCCGGGACCAGTGCCTTCTGGTGAGCGAAAATTACGTCCGTACCATACATATTGTTCTATAGCGTCCAACTGAAAATGTAAGTACCATAGTATATCCATAGAGTAGGAGTTTACTCTATAATCTGTGGTATGATTATGGTAATTAACTATAGCCTATACGCTATAGCTATTCTATCGAGCTAGACCCTCTCTGCGCCCACTGCTGGAAAGAGGGTCTAGCAGATATTATTAGTATTCATAGTTCACGGTTATTGCATCAACCTAGCAACCACTTATCACATAATTAAACTCTACTACAGGTCACGCTGCTACAACAGACAATAATGTGCATGTGATACGTGATTGGTCAGCTAGTCATGAATACTAATAACATCTGCTAGACCCTCTCTAGCCTTTATTGCATGAAGCCATATAACATCAAAGCACCGAACTGTGCTCCATTTTCCATAGCGAGCATAGTGTGCTCTATTTTCACTGTGCACTGTGTTCTATTATCCCTTTGATCTTGATAAAGTACAGTTTACGTAACACAACTAATTACATATTTAGAATCATAACAAGTGCACAGTGACTAATATCCTGATACAAGTACACATGTAAGTCTTTCTAGTTTCCAACACAAAACGACACAACCATTTGCAAACGAGTTCGGCATCATGGCTGCTCAAAAGATCGGCTGGGACAGCTTCGGCAGAACTCATGAACGAACGGTTGAGGGCCCAAGCATTGAAATTTCTCAAAGCCCACTGCGTGTTGGCTTCAGTTTTCGCTGGAACTACTCCTTTAGCCGCCTTCTCTCGTTCGAGGGAGTCCACGGGCACGGCGAAACGACTAACTCTCTGATTTGTAGTGGTTGCTTCCTTCGAAGGCCGGGCTAAGGATAGCCGCAATCACTTTGGGGTGTTACTGCTGCCAAGAGACGTACAAGGTAAGACACTCATAGGAGCAGCTCGTTCGTCGAAGAGATTCTCTTTGTCTCCCTCACACTCATCCGTGATGCAACTCAAATCAGGCAAATTCGACAACCACTCAGCCACGTCTGCGAGCTTAGGCGGCGAGTTCGATAACCACTCACCCATGCCTAAGTCGAACTTCGGATCGAACGAGAATTTACTCGGATCATCCCAATCAGGCTAGCGCTCCTCAAACTAGCTGTTGCTGTTCACTACCCATCTTCTTGTTTGAATGTCTCCGTATACTGCAATAAACCAGTTAAAGCACCGCTTACGCTCGTGCACTACGGGAAATATTGCACTCGGGCGTGGTCTCGAGGCTAATAGAGCACTCGGCTTCGCCTCGTGCTCTATTAGCCTCTCGACCACGCCCTCGTGCAATATTTCCCGTAGTGCACTCGCTGCGGTGCTTTAACTAGTATTTCCAGTGGTGGGCGCAGAGAGGGTCTGGCACGCTATAGCCAACTGCTAGATAATTTCACGGAGAAAGTGTGAACAATAACAGGAAGCGATTACGGAAAGTCGGTTACGCCCCTTGGTAAGCCATAATGTATTTGCGATGGATTCGGGGGCGTTTAGCGCATTACGCAGGCACGCGTCGTACCTCATAGGTGAGAGAGGCTTGGATTATATCGGTTTTCAGAGGAAAGAAGACGCAAATGGATTCTGGCCACAAGGAAAAAGGACTGGACGGCGTCCAAACACCGCGTAGCTACTATATTATCGGTGGCTCGAACAGTTGCGGCAGTATTGCGTATGGGAAAAGCCACAAAAACGTCCCTGCCCCTAGCAAAGCTTCTATTGGCTTGGTTCTATTCCTTTCCAGCTCCTCAATGCCAAGATTCTCCTTTCTTCTAAGCAAGCGGCTGGCTAAATAATGACATTCACAACTTCGCACATACTTGACGGGGGCGTATTTTCCCTTATCAACACTCATGTCACCGTTCCAATGTCGGATGGATTTCCCCATGGATATTATAGACACGTAAATAAACGTGTCTACAATATCCGTGATTTCCCAGACCCTACTTCTCTACTCTTCTCCCCAATTTAGCTACCCCCGATTTTTCTGTGCGTGTGTGGAGGATATAGGGATGAGACTAGCTCCTGAGTGTACACTCACAGCTGCTGGATGAAGTCTCAAATTTGCCATTGTTTGCTGAGGCATAGCTAAGGGTCGTCTGGAAGGCTCAAACCAGCCGCTTCTAGCTTAGCCGCATATTAGGCTTGCTCTGCTTCCCCCAAACTCTTGAAGTAATCACTTATTTCGACAGCTTCAAACACTCAACTATTCGGGTATGTACACGCCAACCAGGGGGTATGTCTCTCACCTACGGTGTGTGATGCGTAGGTGCTAATTTGCTAAACGGATTAGCAGAGTTCAGGAGGTATTTTCTTTCGTTATTACGAGCTGAGCCCTAGCTAGGCCTTCTAAACGCAGTGTTCTTTATGTTTGAATGTTTTGCTTTCGGCAGTAAACTACATCTCCAACCTGTTTACTGCTCTCGTGCTAACGTGTTACGGGAATGCAAGAGTGAACAACCAAGTGGGGACACTGCGCACTATCATTGTTTGTATGTGTTGGGGCGCAAATGTTGTCTAAACTAATTTTTTATCCCCCGGAGGCTCTGTCATGTCAATATAATAAACTTATGAAGCTGTGATTGTAACTGGCCTGGTGCGAACGGCTCATAGGTACTACTAGTATAAGTTGTTCGTACCTACCACAAGGCAGGCAGTAGCGATGTTCATTTTTATAATCATGTAGCTAGTCATTGAGCATTTAGCTTCATGAGGTGAAGACCTCTCATGATCAGCTGACTTTAGCATAGGCATAGAAACAGGGGGTGGGGCAGGACCCACCCCCCCAATATTTTACCATGGAGGTGTTACTTATACGCATGAAGATCACTTCCTGTAACATCAAATGCATGTAGCTAACTATGACCTATAAAAAACCAACTGTCAACTTCAGGAAGGCCAGAAGCCATTGACCCCAACAACAATTCACGGAACAGAGCCAGGTTTATGCAACAAGAATAGATAGCTACTTGTTTGGTTTCTTTGCAGAAGCTAGGAAAAAGTGTTGCAGTACAGAGAAAGCTTTCCAATCCTTTGTGTATATAATATGTTTCTGTGCACACCAGCTCAAAAATTTGAAGAAGATTTCAACAATCACGGACAGTATAAACACAAGTGCATGGAGTCACAATAATATTATTTTGGTAGGGGTATGAGTCTTTCTTGAGATTTGAAAAGCTACAAAAGTGCTCTTCCTATAAACTGTACAGCTCAGGATTAGTTCCTCCAGACACAAATTTAATAGCTTGCTTGCTGCAAAGCTCCTAGTAGCTAACCCTGCAGCTACTTCTGTTTACTGTAATACAGCTGATGCATGTTTGTTGACTCTACACTAGATCTTACTGCATCGTGCAAAGCATCATAGCAGTTCAGCTTTTTGTCGTATGCATGCAACAGACAAATGGACAAAGATAAAAGGACACAGGTAAACCCTCCTTCCTACATGGTGAGGGTTATTAATACAGCTACTGTATGAGCATAAGTTATAAGACAATATTAACAGTTTACTGCTGCGTAATAAGAGAGGAAGCAGGCTGAGAAATATCCACTCCTTTGGAATCATTTTTGTACAATGTGTTTTCAGGTTAAATCAGCTCAGGAAACATCACATCCACTCACAGTCATCACCGTAATGTTGGCATATGTTATATAGCATTGTGATATTGGTCTATGCCACACTACTGTCAGTCAGTGATTAAAAGTATCGTCATATATATAGTACTAGTGGCTTCATAATTATGCTTCTCATCTAATGTACACAGGCATTACAGGGCTCCTGGGAGAGTTAACTCCTGAGCAATGGCTTGTATCTATTCTGTCGTCTCTCGGATTACTATTGGCTGCTGTATTTTGTTTGTGCCTCACTATCAACTGTTGGAAGTGCATCATGTTCAAGTTTAGGAAAAGCATCGGTAAGTTTTCAGGACATAAATTTGCTTGCATATCCAACAGTATCTGACATAATAGCTACACTTTCCGACATAGAAAAAAAGATAACAAAGCCTTTGATTCACTGACTTACATATCATTTAATCATGTGCAAGGGAAATATTTCAGTACATGTCTACAATAGAAGTGTTCTGAATTGCTATCAGTATACTTGCCTACCCAGAATGGTAATTTATATATCACAGAATATCTCATGCAAGCAACTGAGCTATAGACAGTACATTGACATGCCTCATTCCCAGGCCTTCCCTGTGCGAATGAGCGAAGTGTGCAAGGAAAACCCCGCATTTCCTCACTCATTTTGCTCACTCGTGCAGGGAAGACCTGGGAATGAGGCTAGACATTTTATGTTTGTCTATGTTGCAGTATACCTACTGACTTAGCTTGCAACTTTTCAATATACATTATCATTAAGAAAGGCCACTTTCAGGCTTTGCCCCTCACCCCATTCACAGAAAGTAGAATAAATGGTAGAAAGAAGGTGCTGTCTATTTGCTTTTCCTGTGGGGATGATCAGAAGCTAAAATTACAGGATTATAGAGACAGTTTTAACATAATGTTAGGATGTTGATTTATAAAGCATGCTGATATGACCTTCAGGGAGCAAATAATGTTATGTGTAGCTATGCATCCTTTTCTTAATCTTTCGCTTTTCAAGGAGAAGCTAAAATAATTATCCTACTGATGTCGATTTTGTATGTATGCAGTGGGCCCTACCTCCTCTCCACAAGATACCAGCACCCCAGCACTTGCAGGTGAGAATGCTGGTGAGAATGTTGGTGGAACAGTGAGCAAGAAGGCTGAGCAAGAGTCCATAGCAGCAGGTGAGAGAAGATTAAGGGTATGTTGATATTCTATCCCTTCCAGAGGCGTCGGAAGGAAATTAAAAGTGGGGGGCGAAGAAGAGAGGCTGCGGAGTAGCCAATTGTAGTTTCCCTCATGCAGCACAGAAATGTTTTTAAAAATCCAATTTCCACTGGTCAGGAAGCGCTCTCGTAGCATCTCGTGTATGGTATACCACCTTCTTCTATCCATGCAAAGGAGTGCCTTGGAAACTTAAAGGTCACCGGCTGGTGAGGCTTGCTAGAATGTCTTGAAGGAAATTAACAGGCTGTGCACGCGTACCAATTAATAGTCAACAGCCTGCCGTTGGGCCGTTGGTGTCTCACTGACTCCAATTGCAGCTGAAGGACTCCCTGTATGCCTTATGCTTGTGTGGCATCACAGCCCAGATCATCAAAAGTGGGAGGCTATGCCCCCCGCTTGAAAAATGGTAGGGCTCGAGCCCCCCCTGCCCCCCCCCCCCATCTTCAACACAACTGCCTTCCTACACCAGTAGCTACATTTAGTCTCATAACAAATCTCTGTGTGCTATAAAAACTCCATAGATACTTTGAAGGTAGAATGGGTAATCACATTGATTGGAAATACTTACATGAGCAGTAGGAAAGTGATTCATGTAGCTACTGTTACTCAAGTCAGACTTTTGCATCTACTGTATAGTTCCTTCACTGCAAAGAACTTTGCTCATTTGTACTGAGCACCGTTTCTCATCCTTGCTAAAGGTGATTGAACTTTCTCCTTTTTTATGATGTGTCAACGCATTTGAGCACTTTCTGACTTAGTCTTATGGGAAGGCAGGTGCATGGTGATGTAGCTAGCATGTAAGCAAACGAGCGAAAGAGGGAGGGACCCAAATTTCTGAAGGCAGCCAAATATCACATGATAATGGTGCAAGGAGGAGGGGGCTCAAAATCGTGGGGTCCCAAAGTTCATAATAGAGATCAGTGCCCAAAGTGAGCTGGAAGTTTAATTGGGGTGAGCCTTAGCAAGCTCCAATGTAGTGATGCGATCATGCAGATGGGACTTCTGTGTATGCACATAAAATTTAGTAACCTGGGAGCTGCAGTAAGCCTTCCTTGGTAAAACTGTATGGTAGACATGCTCAAATCTCTGACCATTCGTGTGTCACAAGTTTGAAGACTGCAGCATCCACATACGAGATGCCATTTTTTTACGTACTTTGTAGGCTACCCATAAGGACCCATATAAATTGTGTATTGTTTTGTATTGGCCATAGCTCCTTACAGAAACTGAAAGTAGAGAAGTCTGACATACATTTTTTAATTTTCACCCAAAAGATCTTTCATGCCAAAATATTATATTATAGCTATTATCTTATCTTTCTACTTGGCAGACCCAACTATCTATCAAACAGTTGATGTTTCTGTACTCAGTAAGTCACCAACAGCTACAATTTTGCCTGCCATGGATGTAGGCTGATATTTTATAATGTGAAAGTCTTGTGTCTTGCAAGTTGTTGTGTAACCATGAAGTTCTATTTTACATTTCACAATTGCTAGTTAGACCAGTGAGCCCTTCAAAAACATTACCTTCAAAGGCATCATTATTCTGAACACTATTCACTCCTCCACTGATTATGGATTAGGTCATTTTCTAAATTGAGTATAATCACACTGCCAAGTGTAAGTAATGTTAACAAACAAAGAATAATGTGAATGCAGTCAATCTCAACCTGAGCTGATTGAAAGTGTTCCAAACGGTGACATCATGAATAATTTTCAGGCTTTGACACAAAATTGTCTATATCTTCAGATCAGAAAGGAACTATGGTTGTAATTTGCAATGTAGCATCATCAGGGCATCATTCATACACCGTTCAAGTTTGGAATCTTAACTCATAAATTTAGTAATCAAAACACTTTTGATCCTCACAATTACTTTTCCCCTGGTTTCATTTCTTTGTTTGGAGCACTATATAATTACTGAATATCGAGGGTAGTCGCACTGCCAAGTATAAAGTAGTAGAAGCAGAAGTATATTGAACTACAACTTGGGTGGGGCGAGATGGGTCGTAAGCCAGCCTGTTGCAAAAATAGCAACTAGTCTGGAATCAGGCGAGACAGGCCGAGAAATAGCCTGACGCGAAAATAATATAACCATGCAATGCTCCTGGAGAAGCTACAAAAAAGTGACTGATCTTTGGAAGATTGTTGTGTCTATCTGCAAATTTTCAAGGATCAGGGGTGGATGCTACGGGAGAGTGGAGAGACAGTCCAAATTTACATGCACATCCTTTGATCGTGCCGTCGGTAAGTAGCACTCGTATCTCAAACCCTACTAACCTAAGCAGCTGTAGTAAACCTTCCCTGGTAAAAGTGTGTGGTAGACATGTCCAGATCTTTGAACCTTTGTGCGTCTCAAGTTTGAAGATAGCATCCATGTATTATACTGCCAGAGACACGTGCCTGGGGGACGGGCCTCGTAAAAATGCCATAAAAAAGAAAACCAGAGTCTGCATACCTGCTCAGCTTAGCAGTCAAGGATGTTACCACTACACCACTGGAATCTCATCTATAGGGCAGCTTAAAGACAGTTTCGCTACGTGAAAACTGCATAGCTACCACTATAAAAATATGTATACTTTTGTTTTGGTCATATCTCTGGACAGAAACTGAAAGTGGTGCAACCCTAGGTTGAAAATCTTAGTTTTTACCCAAGGATAGCAATGGTTTAGGTTTCAATCCTCTGTGACCCCTCCGTCATATGAAACCGTTTATTACATTATATTACACTCCCTTCTTATCTTTACACTTGGCAGTGTATCATGCACGTGCAGGAGAACCAAAATTCCAAAGAGGCCTACGTGCATTCACAAATTGCATTTTTAACCATATGTTTGCCTTTTAGGGGGTAGTTACACTAAATATGATTAGGGTAAAATTTTGGTCATAGAGCTGTATTACTGTAGCTATATATGCTCATTCTCTCTTCAGCGGAAGGGGATATCTATGATGTATTTAAAGAAGTATCGAGCCTGGCTGGGAGATGGCGTAGTATGTGCTTAGCCCTAGGACTATTACCATCAGATGAGGCTACCATTGCTCTCAGATACTGTGCGATCCCAGATGAGTGCCTCAGATCAGTATTAGTCAAGTGGCTGAAGATGGACTACAAAATTCATAAGCACGGCCGACCAACATGGCAGAAGCTGGTTGCAGCTGTAGCAGACCGTATTGGTGGGGCTAATCCTGCTCTGGCAAAAACAATTGCAGAGAAACATCAAGGTAAGGTTTCAACAAACTGTAAATTATGCAATTGTGCACGAAAAGTAGTGAGCACTGAAATGTACACATAGTAGGCATGTATGCATAACGATATTGTATGTGACAAGGTGTGTATAGCTTTCAAAATTAAGTGGAAATCTCTTGTCAACAGACAAAGTAATAATGAATCCAGACAATGTTTTGTCTGTAGTAGCTGTACAGCCAACTAAAGGCCTGTACAAGCAAGCAGTAATACGTCTAGGGCAACTGAACCCAACCTAGCCTGAAGGAAGAAATGAACTTCATAAACTCGAACCTGTCACCTTCACCATAGTACATTGATGCTCTACCAACTGAGGTTAGAAGCCTATAGCCAGCAGGCACAGCCCTAGGTGGCTCCTATAAATAGACTGTCTACCAGCAATAATAAAGCTACTGTGGTCAAAACATGTGAAACACATGCTAGTGGGATAGAAGCACAAACATTAAGAAAAGAATGAAATATATGAAATTTTGATTGCTTGGCTGCAGTGTGCTATACATATAGATGTCAAAATAGGTGTAGGCTTGCTATCAGCAAAGTCAGGGTAGACGATGCTGCCTCGGTATGGGGTACCCTGGGGATATGTGCCACCCATGGTTTCTCAATCAGCCATGTCGGACAGTCCCCTTTACAGATCAAGCAACAAGTGTCATAACAGTTGATTTAATGATGCCATGTAGGAAGACTGGTAATTGAGCATAAAACTAATTCTCTTAATCCTAAAGTTCAAGATCAAAGCACAATTTTTTGGTGAAAGTTTGTGGAGGATGCATTTATAGCGACATCGATGATACTGTGATGTATCTCTTCAGACAGTCTGCTGTATTATAGTCTTTGATTTGACTAGAGGTGGAGAACTTGTATTACTGGATCGTAGCTACCATGTAGAGTCTACTGTTCCAAATTAGGTCTCATATACCCCCTCCCCCCCGGTTCAAGATCACGTTCACAGGTTGAGAAATACTAAAATGGGGAGCTTCCTTATGCTGGTAACAGAGGGCGACAGTGAACTCTGAGCTTGACGAGAACAGTAGTGTGAAGAGATTCCCAAATAACAAGCCTCAGATCTCTAAGCCTATGTAGTAGGGTGTTGCAAGTATCCAAGTGGTGTCTTGTAGGGAAGAGTGCAGGATTTTTTAAAGTGTCATTGTGTGGAGTCATTGTTTTGTCAAAGAGCAACAGCTACTCATCAGCTGTCCCAGAAGGGACAGTTCTCAGTAAATTAGATATTGTTGAAGTCATATACTGCCATACAATTAACAAATATTTGTTAGCTATAGTACTTTAATTGTTAAAAAGGTATTTTTTTAAATAAAAAATAATGCTCCTACATGTATACAGTAGAACAAGGCCACTCTGCAGCAGCCTTTGAACCTGTATGAGGTATATATGCACACTACATTTATTAATGCTGAACTGCAAGACAATATAGTATAATTATTGGTGCAGAGCAAGAATTATAGAAAGTCTGCCTTTTGAACTGGATTTAAGCTTATACCTATTCTACTTGTACAGCTGCAGCACTGACTGCTGGAGTAACTGGTAATGACCCAGTAGTTGATGAATATGTGCAGTATCTCAAAGGCAGGTATCAGACCAAAATTCCAACCTTTCTTACTCTTCAGTGGCCCCCTCCACCAACGCAGAGGGTCGTGCGTCTTGCAATGATACTGGAAACGGATATCCAATATCGTTCTAATTATCAGAAAGAGGTTGAGCTGAAATTAGAGGGAAAAGTCACAGATATCCTTGGCAAAAAAATACCACTTGAACTGAAAGACATTTTCCAAGAGGATTACTCCAAACACGATGTTATTGTAATTGAGGGGGCTCCTGGAGCAGGTAAGAGGACGCTAGCCTGGCATATCTGCCAGGAGTGGGGAGCTCGAAGACTATTTTCAGACTTTCGAACTGTGATTTTTATCCAGCTACGAGATCCAGTAATCCAATCAGCTAAGTATGTAGAAGACATTCTTCTAGCAGCTACCAGGAATCAGGCTAAAAAAGTAGTGGCAGCATTTAGGGCTTCACATGGGGAAAACGTGCTATTTGTGATGGACGGCTGGGATGAACTACCTTTGCATCTCCGCACAAACTCTGTTTTCTCAGAACTCATTGCCTCTCCTGAGCGATTGAACTTGAACTTTCGTACAGTGATTGTAACAT
The DNA here is from genome assembly GCA_963921505.1 of Phakellia ventilabrum. NCBI lineage: Eukaryota > Metazoa > Porifera > Demospongiae > Axinellida > Axinellidae > Phakellia > Phakellia ventilabrum. The sequence continues at coordinate 1,247,082 of OY997388.1, read as the reverse complement.
CCCGCCCTGATGCTTCTGGTGATCTGTATCGATACCAAACCATTTCTTCCTGTATTGAAATACTTGGGTTTACCCCAGCTGAAGTGAAAAGCTACTTTACAGAGGCACTCAAAGGAGACTCTGAAGCTATACAAAAGCTGGAGGACCAATTGAGGGAGCGATCAATGATAGAAGCCAGTTGTTATCTACCACTGAATGCTGCCATAGTTGCTCACCTCTTTTTAGCATATGATCATAGCCTGCCAGCCACTCTTCATGGAGTGTTCACATTGCTTGTTCTGTGCTGTCTAATACGACATATGACAAGACAAGGGGAGAGCATTCCAGACGATATTTCATCCCTTGATGATCTCCCTCCTCATCTTCACCAGCCACTCAAGAATATCAGCACCCTTGCCTACCATGGTGTAATGGAGAATAAGGCGACCTTTTCAGCTATTGATTTAAAGCGGCTCAAACTTCCACAAAAGTTAGATACCTTGGGTTTGATGCAGGGTGTAGAGAGTTTGAAAGCTTTAAAGATCTCAGTGACATATAACTTCCTCCATCTGTCTGTCCAGGAGCTGCTTGCTTCACTCTACATTTCGAGATTGCCTGAATATGAACAGGTTGAAATCTTCAAAAAGCTCTTTAATCAGCCTCGTTTTGCCGTGGTGTTTCAATTCTATGCTGCATTTACCAAACTCGAGACTGAAGGAATCCGGAAGATAGTAGGTCAAATCGCAAAAGCTAGAAACACTTCCCAGCTGTTACACCTTTTCAGTGGTCTATATGAGGCTCAGAGTCCCTCACTTTGCCAGTTTGTAGGCTCTCAGCTCGGTGAAACGTTGAACCTTCAACGGAATATACTCAGCCCACTGGACTGTCTAACTGTTGGATATGTCATCTCGTGCATCGGCCTTACTTGCAGAGGAGAGTTTAAAGCTAATCTGAGTTCCGGTTCAATTGATGACTACAAAATAAATTTTCTTGCAAAAGGAATGCTCGGGAGCAGTAATTCTGACAGAATGTTTACACATCATTTAGCAAGCAGAGATACTGGAGTTTCAAGCTGTTGTGGGCTGAACCTTGAGTGAGTTTTATTGTTATGTCCAAGTTGAAACCTTAAGGGGGCTGAGAGCAGCCTGCATTCACGTTCACGCAAGGGAACGCGTTCACTTTCACACACACACGGCTCACGCTCAAAGATTCACAATTGCTATTTGCTACCAAAGAGTGAGTGGGGCTTTAGCTACATTACTGTGGAGTAGTGGGTGGGTCTCCTGTCAGCCAGTCCCATTGCATGCTTTTTGGGACATGTAGGCACTCCGCACTGTGCAACGAGTGTACACCCGCAGTGTGCTCAATTTGAAGTAGCAATTGGTCCCGCAATTCGACGGGTTAAGCTCTAGGGTAAGGATTAGGGTTTAGGTAAGGGTTATAGGAGCTGATTGTTGGGTTTAGTGCAGGCTACGTTGCATCAATAATGAGCTATAAGCTAGTGCAGAAATGCACATGCACATGCATGCCTTATATGCACATTGTGTTTTTTTTGTGCAAAATTCTTTCCATAACTCCAATGCTATCTTAATAAATTTTCACTGATTAAAGAGTGGAGAATAAATATTGGTTCTTTACTCTGCTATATAAATATTGCCTGAGGTTACTGTGTAGTGTTATTGAATGTCACAAACACAGTTAAGCAAGTATTGCCATTTTCACTATCAGTACAAGACACTAGTTCCAACCCTCCAGTTCTAATGCTCTGGAACACTACAACATGTAGTCAGAGAAGGTTATTGAGCACTTGCTAGGTGTCAAAGAATTGGCTAAAAGCTGGACAACTTACCTCCATGAACTGTCCCCAGAGAAGACACACTTAAACTGCATATACATTTGTGCATGCAAAATGTGCAGCAGTATATTATGCTTTAACATACAGAATATGTGATTGTACATAATGTAATTAGTACCCCACACATTATATTCACAATATTATAGTAATGTTGGCATCCCTACATGTATTGCCTTGCGTAGTATATAGTAGAGGGGCTAAGCCATAAGTTTGTCATGTCTGTCTGTCATAAAACGTTATCTTTTCAAAAGAGGGTTTAGTCACCTCTAAGCACAGTACTAATGATGTACGTCTGTGTCTTATATATGTGTACCTGATGGATGCAAAAATGCTACCTGTTCTTCGCATTTCCAGATCTTTCCTATTGTTCTGTGTTGTCCATCACTTTAATATGGCAACGAGTCACGCCCACAGCAAAAAGCTAATGGCAGTGCATCTTACCATCAAGTTTTAAAGCAGAGCTTATCACCAAAGAAGGCAGCTACAGATGCTGCTAACAAAATTATTGAAGAGTCGGAATGGCTGTGAACTCATTTGAAGTGTTTAAGACCTAAGGCATTAAATTTTGTAGCTAGGAGTTAGGGTAAAGCAAAAACGGTATTAAAAAGTGCAGGCGGGAATGATGTGTACTTGAGCACTGTAGCTGCGTAATTGAGTATGCTGGAATCATGGGACTGGTGCAAATCAAAAAATAAGTCACTCATTTCAGCAATCCCATGGTGGGGTGACCTCCCACAGGTTTTGGAACTATCAGCTTCTGAAGTTTGACTGAAGTAGGCTGAGCCTAAGCAAGTATAGTACTTTTATGCAATTTAAGGGAGTATAAAGCCAGTGCATAATGAAATCAGTAACACCTGTTAATTCTAAAAGGATTTATGTCTTTCATACCTGACAACCCTCAGGCTTTCGGCCTGAAATAAGGTGATTTCCGTCCCCAAGCACTTGAAAGGAGTTTACAGCCATTCCAACTCTTCGCAAACATGGTGGGAGATGCATCACCAATCACCGTTGGTTCCTTGCAAAGCCATGACACCATCACTTAACACATGGAAGTCTGTTTACATCCACATACAGTACCGACCTCCTCAGCCAATTTTGGTATACCATCAGGAGTGCCAGATATGCATCCTCAAAACACCTCTAATAAAACAATAGCTCCTAATTCCAATGAACATATATACAACCTTTAAATAAACTACCCTCTTTAGTTGAAGCCAGCACAGAACATGAGGACACTGCCTCATGAATCCTGTAGTGACTCACATCTAGACTGATGGTTATCTCTCATGCAGTCTTGGAATGAACAATATTGGGAGCTCTGGAGCAGCAGTCATTGCAGAAGTTCTGGAACGGAATAAGCATCTGATATGGTTGAGGTAAGACCGGGGGATACATTTCCAATAACTAAACTATGCTGTGAATCATAGGAGAATAGCTCCTAATTCCAATGAGATATATACGGCCTTTAAATAAACTACCCTCTTTAATTGAAGCCAGCACACAGAACATGAGGGCACTGCCTCATGAATCCTGTAGTGACTCACATCTAGACTAATGGTTATCTCTCATGCAGTCTTGGATGGAACAACATTGGGAACTCTGGAGCAGCAGTCATTGCAGAAGGTCTGGGACGGAATAAGCATCTGATATGGTTGAGGTAAGGACGGGGGATACATTCCCAATGTTTTAATAACTAAACTATGCTGTAAATCATAAGAGAAACTTTTCCAAAAGTACTCTTTTATTTCTGTGTTTAAGGATGAATGCCACTTTATTAATTATAACTGCATACAATAAACAATGCAAGACAATGCAATACAGCAAAAAAAAAGGCAATACATTAGATACACATGTAGTAAAGACTTTAAAATTACTAAAATCATTTTTATATAATTATTCACCCAAAACAGATATCTTCCACTCCACAATACGTTGGATGTCATACCAATTCTGCTCATGTCCTATTGAAGTAGTGGTAGATTGATATATATAGCATCACTTGGATTCTCACTTACCAAATGTAATGCAAGAGATCCATTCTCAAATTCCACCCTTCCAACCTTCCATTGCTTGGTGTAGTAAATGTTAACATGACTCACTTTAGCTTAGTAGTGAAAAAACCATAGAAGTAGAGCTTAGGAAGGTCGAAGTTCTCTGCTATAATATCAAGACAAGTACAGTCCTCTCTATCCTCTCTGTTAGCCGTCCTCTGTCTGAGCTGTTCATCCCCTAGTGGCTGCAGGGGTGGTTCAGTCCTAACACTATGGCATGCTTCAGTGAGGTGTTCTGCTGTTAGGTCATGAAGTTCGTTGTGCCTAATTGAAGGAAAGCCACTACAAAGACAGCTCAGGGCATCTTCAAAACTCAGCTGTTTTCCACAAACACACTTTAATTGATGGCAGGAGTGGTGGTCTCCATCCATACCTGAGTCAGAGAGTATCTCTGAAGGCTCCTTTATATGTAGAGTGAAGCCGTATTCTGCCATAGGTAGAGCTCACGTTATGCTGAACGGCACCTTTCGAACCTTCTGGCAAGCTGTAGCTTGTCCTGCAGTTCTTGATGCTTTGGAAACTCTTGTCAGAATGACTTAGGCATAGTACAAGAAGATCTCTGCGTAGCGGGGTGTATAACCCGTTATCTACCTTGGAAGTAATTATCTCCCTTGGAAGCCTCGGAAGTACCTTGGTACTTCCTTGAAGATAATTTGAGTAATTAGAATTAAATATTTCCACATGTACACCAGATATCCCAATTTCTACACACCACCAACCATCTTTTGACAAATTATGTGATTAAGATGCTACAATTAATTTATATTGACTTGAAGTAACATTTTTCCAAGACTGATAAACTGGTAATTTTGGAGGGAAGAATAGAAATTGTAGGCACATAATTTATGGTAAAAATTATAGGTGAATTTTTACTACACTATACAGTGATAAAGATTTGCCACTTCGTCCCACGACAGTGGTCTATATATAGTACACCTGATACTACATTTAATTTACATTCACTGTTATCTACTCCTGTCTTTCCCATCTCAGTCTCTACCACAACGGAATTTCAGACCCTGGAGCAGCAGCACTGGCTGAAGCACTGCAATACAATGACTCACTGCAGAAATTGATGTAAGTACTTTCCTAGCAGGAAATGGGCTGTCCAAGATGGTGTGCAGTAGCTCTCCACCCAGATGATTTCTAGGGTGAGAGGAGGGAGGGTTGGAAGTGAATTTGGGGCAGTGAACAACAACCAACAGTACATCCACACAGTACATCTCAGAGGCTATGGGATGTCTGTACAGACTGTGACTGGGACAGTGGTGTTTTAAGTTAACCTTGTGCCCATGCAGGCCTTCCACACCCAAATGTATCTCGCAATTATGAAGAAAAAAAACAGCTCTCCCAGTATACCCAAATTTTATCTCGCAACTGTGAGACAAAAATAGGGAGTAACTACCTCCACGGTTACAAGCAAAATCAGGGCATGGGAGGGCTGGGTATAAGGTTACTCTAAGTCGTGCAACTGTTATGACATCCAGCTGATGTTGGCCCACTGTGATGACGTGCATGTGGTTGTCATCCCATATACTCCCTCCAGTCTCAAGGAAAATCACATCACTGACGGTGGAGCTGTTGCTCTAGCTAGAGCCCTGACTGTTAATCATTCCCTGGAGTCACTGGAGTGAGTTACTTGTCATAGTATGAGTTGAAATTTTTAACACATGTGGACTATGATAATTAATTATGTCATATAATTAGATTTTAGTATCCTCCATAATAGAGGGTGTTAGCTATGTTGTGTAACATGTTGCTTTGATGAAATTCTCAAGCGCTTCAGTCCTGGATGAGCTCAACTACATGAAGTATAAATCCTAACCTACGGTCTTTCTCAACAAACCATATAGCACCTAGAAAATTATTTATGCATAGACCTTGCAAATGATCGAGATGTTAAAGCGCTGAAGCACTCCAAGTCCAGGACAGCACCAAGAATGGTACCAGAGATCTTCTATCTCAGTTAGTGATTGGCAAAGCTAGATAACTGCAGATATTCCAGCACTAACAAGAAGCTAGCTAGCCCACGATGCTACGGTTTGAAAAGAGAAGTCGATTCAAATCACTTGTTTGACGTCACATTGTTAAGGTAGTTACTTAGAGATAAGCATTTTACATCATTTTGCTAGGCAATAGAATACATTTGCTAAGCAATGATGACACAAAATACTTATCCTGCACCTACTCGGGATGTACCTGGTTTAAATCACTCCACTCTTGGGTTGGTTTGCGCCCTTGAATGTAGCGATTGGATACATCCCTCGTGAATGTTATATAAATATTAAGTAAATCTCTAGCCTCGTAAATGTAAAGCCTTCTCCACTTAGGGCAGAATTTATCTCAACCTGTTTAAACTACAGATACCGTATAGTGGGAAAAATTGGCGAGCATTAAAATTGGAGAAATGGCTGAAAATGGCTAGGTTTTAATATTGGCGAAATATAAATTTGGCAATTTTAACTGTCGTAAGCATGAGACATAATTATACTTTACCAAACGACATATCTTCCGATCTAAAAGCTTCGAGAAGTACCTAGTTACCTTGGTTGAACCGTTCTCAGCGGCATACTTCCCTTTCTGTGTGTAGCTATTGTACCTGCCTCAAGGCGTGACAGCTTTCTTTCCGGTCGCCTTTCCCAATGACTCTCCAAGAGCCTGCGTATTTGTTTGTTCACCACACGTCCGTAGAGTGGAAAGTACAGGTCATCCTTTCTTGAAATACCATACAGCGCCATTACAATAGTACCACTTCAGACGTACGTGTATTGTATACGCATAGATAATATATACGCACGTGGGTGGTATGCATTATATCAGGGTTTATTATTGGTAAAAATTTAATTTGGCGATTTTTTTTACAATTCGCCAAACTGCTAAATTAAAGTCCTCGCCAAATTTTCCCGCTATATGGTAAGTTCCATGCACTGCCTGTGCTTCACTTGCCTGGAGAGAATACATACAATACATGTTAGTGGAGGTCTGTGTTAGCTACACACAGTATGACCATTTGTGTCTCTTTCTAGTCTACGGGGTAACCAGATAACAAACGAGGGTGCCAGGGCCTTTCTTGAAGCTCTGAGGGTGAACCAGAGCTTGACAAAATTGTGGTGAGTTGGGAGTTGTTTGATCTTGAACTTTTTTTTGGTGAGCAATTAAACCTTCAGATCACTTGTGAAGCCCCATGTATGCATAGACCATACTTTCAGCGTGCAAAGAGTTACCTCCAGAATCCCTACTCTTGATGTGTATTTATATCATACATACTAAACTTTGAGGGAAGCAGTTCTGTTTATCATATTATTACCAGAAATTAGAATCAACTTTGTGTGTGGAGCTTCCTGTTGAGGACTAATTAATTAAGTACCATCGAGAGTAAACACACTCCCAAGTGTAAAGTTTCCGGGTGAGCAGAAATGCGGGAATAGACTTTCTCTCTCCGTGCAGGCCCTGACTGTTTCCATGCACGTACAGGCCGTGCAGCTGCAGATAGTAGCTAGCTACTTACGACTTTTAATATGATTGTTGTAGCTACATAATTTATTACAGTAGCTATAGCTAGTCTGTATAGTAGTCCTACACTACATTACCAGGAAAAAAGTTTACACTTGAGAGCGTATATAAAATATCTGGTGCAGGATGACAATACCAAATTTTTTGCTGATCCTTACTATAGTTGTTAGCTATTATGATTGAGCTGAGGTTGATCATGACAACTATTGCAATTTCTCATTCTCAGGCTCCAGTACAACAAGATTAACTCAGATATGCAGAGATCACTTCTTGAGGAATTCCCAAGGAGAGTAACTTTTACCCTAAAATGATAGCTACATGAATTATTTCAGTTTCTCTGTAGCATAGAGTATTTTTTCCCCTGTATTTAGCAGCGAATGTTGTGTTCAGATTTTTACGTGTTAGCTATAGTGTTAGTCAGGTATACCTGCTACTAACATTACACATAACATTATAATGACTTGTGACTTTTATATTATTAGGTGTGCATGTCATTTGTTATGCATGGCATAGTTTTATCTATATACCAGTTTTGGAGGGATGTCAATAGTGTGTAAAATTGTAAGATATTTCTGTTAACATGAACAGGGTCATGGAATCAGACTGGGATTAAACCTTCAAATCCAACCTCCCCACCGCTTCTGTTATTATTGAATCGAACTGGTATGCTGTGTAGCTACTCATTACAAAGCCGGTCTCGGTCTGGCATGAAGTCGTATAAACTACAATATTTAGAATGCCTAGAGAGGTAATTATACAAGGGTTTGCTGTGGTCTTACATGCTTTCCGGTTCTTCTCACTTGTTGTCATTTTTTTAAATTCCTGTCAGCTTTTTCTGTGAATATGTCTGTCAACTACTCTTGTTCTACAGAATCAATAATGCTGAGAAAAAATAGACGCTCTAAATGAACTCAGCACCTAATGCGGTGCACTCAATTTTCAAGCACCTGCCAAGGAGTGAACAAAGGTGCAAATACTTAACTGTGGGAGCGGCTAGCCTATTAAAATTATACAAATTGAACATGGGTGTGAAGGTTGATACAAAATCCTAAGCTGTCACTTTAATAAGGGGAATCTCCAAACTGTTTTACCCAAGACAGAATACAATAGTAGCAATACAATACAATAGACAATGCTGATACAGCAGAGTATTTTATCTGAGCTTCCTTCCAACTGGTCTGTGTGTGTAGTTTCTTAATTACTGTAAATGCTATAATTATAAGTCTCAAATTAATACTCTACCACAGACATATTAGTAATCAGCTAATATTACATGGGACTGCTTGCTTAATGGCCAATGACGATTATGATATTGGCTGACTCGAAAGCTAAAGCTCAACAGTGCATTCTTACTGATAAGCTCAGTAGAAAGATCCATATGAGCCATGACTTCCTCGTTCATCTACATGGGCAGTATAATTCCTATTTGAAACCATACCAGTGTCAGGGTGTTCAATATGTGCCTCTGCAACTGCTGCTGTTATGGGCTGTGATAAAAGAGACTGATATTCTTCAGGATTTTCCAACCTGTGTGGAAACTCATTACGTAGGGCATCATCTTCGAGGTGCTGTTGTGTGTTTCCAAAGTCCACTTGTTGCCAAACTAGGGTCAACTTCTGCTTGCATTTCTGAACTAAACCAAACCATTTCAATAACTTATATGAACAAAACATGGCAAAGTACATACCAGTAACTGCTGACACTGCATATATTAGTACCCGAGGAACGTTGATGATTTCTGTAGTGCGGCTGTAAAGAATCCAAAACTCAAATAGTGCTATGAGTGCTAGGAATACACAGTCAAGCACATTGTACCAATGATACTTGTATGGGCGCAGTAGTGCAAAGAGCAGTGACACTATCATAGGACATACAATCCCTACTATCCAATTATAGTGGACATCAGTAAGATTCATAGTGAGATACAAAATGCGTAAGATAAGGTAGATTCCTGAAAATGATCGATAATCGTGAGTACCATTAGTTCCATTCTTGTAGTAGCCCTGAAATGTGTCCATGAATACATGCAATGGAAACAAACGTATACCGCAGCAACCAAGACACTTTTGGAAAAGTCTTGTTGGGTACAGCAAGAGGAGCAGTGGTGGAAAACCTATGAAGATAGACAACACTGCAATTGCCAAAAAAGCAAAAGGACGATGGGCATTACTGAAGTATTGGGTTGTAGCATCATAGTACAGTAGTGGCGGGGAGATGTCTGTTCCATTCATGTTGTATAATTTTGTAGAGGCCAGTAAGTTGAATGATACATACAGAAGCTTTGAATAGGAGAGTAAAAGGAAGGTGGAAAAGGAGTGAATAATGGTAGCTTTGGGGTCCCAATTTCTCAAGCGAATGCATACTCTTAATCCCTTGCATGGAGTAAAGCAACAGGCGAATAACTTCGACACATAAGTGAGAATCCAACAATTCCGTGCATGTAATTCAATGATGATGTATGTTGCTATTATCAAAGCCAGTGGATAAAGTGCCACAGTATATTCCAGTGCTAATACATGAATATTGGTCAATCTTTGGCTCAAGCAGAATGGTGGAAGAACATATCGGAAAAAATCCAAATTCCAAATTCCTGCAATGGTAAAGCTTATCAATTTGGAAATTCGCAACATGGTTTGTATATTGTCTGCGTAGGGAAAGAAATTTTTGTTTGCTGTGCTTATAAGTATCTGACTTCCAAACACAATCACATTCAAAGAAGGTGAGGTGGCATGAATTTTGAAAATAATCACAAGCAAAAAGAGCACTGTAGTTGGAAAGCACGCAAGGAAAATATACAATAACAAACCCTTGTAGCTCTCTAGGCATTCTAAACATTGTAGTTTGTACGACATCACAGCTGGACCCAGACCATCTCTGCAGTGAGCACACAGCAGACCAGTTCGATTCAGCACATCACAAGTGTAATTATTTATTTCAGAAACTGCACGAGGTAGTGCCATGTAATGATATCTAACTGCAGATCCAATGTAACTGTATGGGCATTGACCAATTACCGTTCCTAAGCTGCCTAGATTGCTGTAGTTTGTGAACATGCAGTAGCCTGGAGAAAGTAAATGTGTTAAATTTCTCTTGTGGCTGCATTTAATAATTCCTCCCAAGCTACTTCCGCACTCACAACTGACAACACCACTGCCAGATCTTACAGGATGAAACCAGGTCGGGCACTCCTCTCCCTGCACATCACTAACTTCATTGCTTTCGTTGTCACCGAGTACTAGCACAGCTGGCAGAGATTCATCACACTGGGCAATGAGTGTGAGATGAAAACCGACAATGACAAAGAATACTTGATTGAGCACCATTCCAGATCACTAGCTATAGCCCCACAGAGCACTAGACTCAGTACTTTATTACAGCTATAGTTCTTACATGTAGTTCAAATATAATTATACACTAGAGCACTACACTGCAAAAACAAAAGGATTACTTTACACAGCTGAGTTGCGGTTTCAATATCAAAGAATGTGCAAACAAGGACATCAGTTACAATGTTTGACAGTGTAGGCAGTAAACAATTAAGCTAAGTAACATATTACAGGTAGCTACATTGTACAATTGAGGAACACTAGAAGTGCTGCACTTGGGACGTTCCTTGATGCATATACTAGCTATAGGATTGTATGTTTTACTCAGTATGTTTTTATTATAACTGTGAGTGATGTTATTTTCAGCGAAGCTACAAAAGTACCTAATAGAGATGTAAACATGACCAGATCGAAACTGACTTTGCTTTTGTACTTCTTCATGAGCAATGCATGTATAAATGAATACACGGTTTGGGGCTTCAGTGACATGTTGTCATACCTGAAACATAAACCTCCTGAAATTATCTGTGTATTTTCCCAAAGGTACTAGCTATATAATTTTCATTTTCATGATCAGGTATGATAACATGTCATTGAAATCCCTAACTATGAATGCAAAAATTAGGAATAACACACAATATTATGATTGTGTTGTTCCCAAGTTTTACTTAATCAATTCATAACCACGTATTCCTTCATACATGTACTTTTTACGAAAGCAGTTTTTGACTTCTCATGTTGACATGTGTAAGAGCTTCACTGAAAACAACCTCTTGTTATCCATTCATTTCACATTTTATGGGTTTTGTGTGAGAACAAGTCTGACAATATGCACAGCAGAATGACAATATAATAGAAGTCCATTAGGCTCGACTCCATTGTATTAAAATGCATCATCACACTGTTAAATCCAGTAGGTTGAGTTGATAGTAACTACATTGGTAACCATTAACCAGTGATAACTACGGGCAGCTCATCAGTACAGGCTTCCCGCCTTATATGGCAATCTGATGTTCAATTAAATTGCTTATGGGTTTCTTCTAAGGTTAAGTACACACCTACATGGTATGGTCCTTGAATTTTTAAATTATTGCTCCAGTTTCAACACCACCAAACAATCAAAGCACTCAAGGAAAAGATGGTATCTTTCTCTCGATGATCTTGATACCATCATCATAAATATAATTATGGGCAAGTGCAAAATTTTACTCTCACTCAACTACACACCTGTTAATTAACTATGTGAATGCAGGAAATTGTGGGATGAGCTAGCCTCGTACCCAGGCCACACCCACCACGAAAGAGTGGGGGGGGGGGGCCTGGGGACGAGGCTAGGGATGAGCCTGAGCCTATGGTCTCTGATCTCGTTAACCCCCAAGACGCCGAGGGAGTTTCTAAAGAGGTTTTTTCAATACTGAATTTGTCAAATAAAGCAATCATGAAAGTGGATGTAATGTGCATGCTAGTCTCATTCCCAGATTCCCATTCCTACCGCCTAGTGGAAAAGCAAAGGCTAAGACGGATGGGAAAAGTATCCAAGTGCAATATATTAATTATCATCACAATGAAAGCTGAAAAAAAAATTGGAATGCAGAAACAATAATCTACCAAGTGCACCAAACCAGAGTGCATTATGGTGGTAAATGTGCAGGCATACAGAACTCGGCATGGAAGAGACTGTCACTCATTAAGAGTTACCTAATCATAAAGAACAGTACTGTCAGTTTAGTTCTTCTTGTCTTTACTCTTTACGGTCGCAACTATGGCAACTGAGGGTGAGAGCAAAACAGGTAATTGTTACAACAGGTCAGATAATTATAGCTCTGGGATATATCCATACTAGACAATTCCACAGAGAAATCTCTCTGGTGAATTTTGCCGCTGCATTTATATTCCAATCTGAATAGAAAAAGTACTAGGCTGTGCACTGTGCCTATGCAATTTAATATACTGGTGCATGTAATTGTTCACAGTATACACACAGTCAACAAGATATACATTGTAGCAGTGAGTCTACTAAATGTGACATCATAATTATACCTTGGTCCTCATACACGTCTCATTCCGCTAACCATGGCAGTGCAGATTGTCAATATTTATACTGTAACACTGCCATCAAACAGAATAAGATTGATATTAAATATCTTATAGCTGGGACGGTTGCAATGACCTCCAAAGTAACGCTCCGTAGTAGTTACGTTACAGCCATGGAGCATGTTAATAAACTCTAAATGCAGCCGTGAACAGATCAGCTTATGTCATCTTGCACAGCTTCCAGCGAAAATACTGACTCGGCAATTTTGTGGTGCGCATCAGTTAGCTGCCATAACTCACCTAAAGAGAAGTATCATGGCTACTTACCACTTTACGCCTTCTAAAACTAAGCTAGCTTGACATACCTTGGCCTACTGGGCCTGCAAACCTTTACTCTGCTCGTGACTACAGTGGCATAGTAACGTAAAAATGTAGTTTGGTGCACGTGATAACAGTTTCACCAAAATGTCCTCACGTGGGCCGAGAGTCTCGGCCCAACACGTGATCCGCACATGACTACGTTAGCAACAACTAGTTAAAAACTACATTCCGACCCCGCCCATACCTGGTTAAACGGTAATTACCTGTGCAGATATATAGTAGCTAGCTTAGGCATCCTTCTTATCGGCCTAGGCCTTGAACGTTATCGCTTTTAGGTACCAAATTTCAATGTCAAGCTATGTGCAGTGAAACTGGAAAGTAAATAACTATTAATAATTGCATTTTTCAAAATTTCTCGTTGCTATGCGTACTTCGCGTTCGGATATTTTGGTGAAACTGATAAGTGCGGACACACAAACAAACAAACAAACAGAGAAGACGAAAGTGGGCAAAGAAACCTTAGGAACCAGCCAAGCGCATGCTTCATGCGTGCCCGGCGGGCAAAATCCGTTCTGAGGACATCCTATATTACTAACAGTTACCAGCTTTACTGTAACATACTATGCTCTCTTACCAATGAGCACGATCAGGATCACCAGTAGAATGAAGAGGAGTATTAGCCAGAGCTGTGGGCGAGGAGCAGGAGAGACAGGACATAGTGTATAGTACTAGCCAAATTGTGTTTTGGTACATGCATCCCACCTATGGCATTCCAGATAGGACAAAATTGTTAATGATTGCACTTTTAATGATGAAAAAATAAATTTTCTGTGCTGATAAAAGCATTTTTCATGATGACAAATACCACCTTAATCCATCACAATGACACAATGACACAATGACATCAATCATCTACTGATTATTTCTTGAAGATGTTATAGTGCTACACGTGTGGCAGTCGCGGGTAGAAAACGAAAATTATTTCGTCGTGCATTTCGATTGCATCACTGCGTTTAAAGTGCTGTATCTCTGAGCTTCCTCTAAGGGTGGGGCTCATACACACTACGCAGAAGCCTGTATTGACGTTTCTACGCAGCACATATGAACCCACCCTTAACGGAAGTTCAGAGATACAGTACTTTGAATGCAGTGATGTAATCAATATACACGACACAATAATTTTCGTTTTCCACCATACCCTTCAATTGACCTTGTGACATTCCTTGGTAGATTTTGCATTTCTTTCCCTAGCCACCTTTTTAGAAAGCTACGTGTAATTGCACCTTTGAGAAGAACAGCAGCCAACAAGCCGGGTAGAATCTTGCACGTTTTAATTACGTCTTGCCAAAGCTGTTTGCGTGCAAAAGGCCAGAATTTTACACGAAGATGAGCATAACCGCGTGAAGAGTCATGGCCATACGGATACGCACAATGTATGAGATCTCGCGAGTTTGTATGCATGAGACTTATACACACTGTGCATGATGTTTGTACCTTGACATTCTGCCAGCACATCTTTCTCTTGAGTCGAGTGGCAGTCGTATTGAACTCTGTGGCAGTGAACCGAAGACTCTCTGAGGGAGGGAGGGAGGGAGGGAGGGAGGGAGGGAGGGAGGGAGGGAGGGAGGGAGGGAGGGAGGGAGAGAAGGGAGGGAGGGAGGAAGGGAGAGATGGAGGGAGGGAGGGAGTGAGGAAAGGAAGGGAGGGAGGGAGAGATGGAGGGAGGGAGGGAGGGAGGAAAGGAAGGGAGGGAGGGATGGAGGAACGGACGGAGGAAGGGTGGAAGTATAAAGGAAGCAGTAGTACACTTTTGGCACATGATACACACACAATACGGGATTATGCAACTGCTATACATGTAAATACAGTAGCAGTCAAAATATAGTTCCCGTAATCCTACTCTGCTGTAGCGTAGTCCGCTCTGGAGTTACGCATGCCTGGTGATCCAAGCTCACATTGAGTCTAACAGTACTAACACATAACTACTTACGCAGTTCATGTAGGAATACTGAACGCATTTTCTGTACAGCGCTGCTGAGGAGCAGTAACCATCCAAAAGGACAAAGCTTACTTATAACTAATGTACATATGGTTTCATTCTGTTTCACCTACACCAAATGATCCAGTGACTTCACGTGACTCCTTTGTTGTTGCTGCCACTACATGTATGCATATCTTCCTGTACAGCCTACACTAAGCCATCGAGATCACTTCCTGTTGTGACTAGTGTATAGTAATGTTATGGAGGCTGCCGTTGTCTGAATTTTGGGAAAACGTGGAGCCAAGCAGTGAAGCAGAGCTGTTTTTATTCTGCAGGTATACATGTATTACCTTCTTGTCTACTATATATCTAGCGCCCAAGTACGGCCTGTAGACTAGCCACGAAAGGCAGAGCTTACTTCGATCAGTTGCTTGGTTTTGGAGCTACATTGTATAGCCTTCCAAAGTTAAAATTTGGACACAGCTACAATGTATGAACAGGAAATTGTATGTATTGTCAGCCTCTGTTCACTGTTTCTTCTCTGAACCAACTGACAGTGATATTTCTGCAGCATTGGGAAGCTTCACGGCCCTGCTGGTGCATGCTAACTCTGGCTGTACATTTTTAAGGTCTGGAGCTCAAGAACAGCCAGGTGGATGATAAAGGACTCCTACAACCTTCTTTTGACGATAAAAGGAGGTTGGCTAAACTGGTATAAATGCTGGATGGGCGGGGAGAGTTGGCATGCCATCAAAAAGCTTTTTAATCCACCATTCCTGATTCTCAAGGTCAGACATCCAGCAGTAACTGGGATTTATTGTATAGTAAGGGATGGCAGGAGTGGTGGTAGTAATGATTTCAAATGTACCTTGAAGTTAGAGAAAAACGCTGATTCTATGAAGCACAGTAGCACCTCCAGCTAAGCACATGACATGTGATTCAATAACGGAAAACTTTTCCAATTCATGCACGCTACAATGTAATTATTAAGCCAATTGGAAGTGCGCCTACATACCAGGCGCGTGGTACAGTGCGCCTACATACCAGGCGCGTGGTACAGTGCGCCTACATACCAGGCGCGTGGTACAGTGCGCCTACATACCAGGCGCATGGTACAGTGCGCCTACATACCAGGCGCATGGTACAGTGCGCCTACATACCAGGCGCATGGTACAGTGCGCCTACATACCAGGCGCATGGTACAGTGCGCCTACATACCAGGCGCATGGTACAGTGCGCCTACATACCAGGCGCATGGTACAGTGCGCCTACATACCAGGCGCGTGGTACAGTTCTGCCCCAGCCTATCATCCAGACCCTCCTTCCAATTCTTCGAGGGCCTGGGTACCCGAGACTAGGGTAGAATGGGGTATACATGTAGCCGTTCCACTGCCTTGTCTAGACTCTAAAGCTTAAATGGCGCATGGGAATCTAATTAGTGCCCACCTGCTCTGCCCTGCAAATCTTCCAAGTTGTCCCCCCTCCGAATCACCTTCTCCAGGTTTTCCTTGGCAATTCCTGTGACCTGCACACCAGGAGCAAAAGCGTTAACTGAGTATGGCATGCACATACAGTAGTACAGGATTCAAGTAACAGAAAATGTGCTGTAAATTAGCTACTGTTTTGCACTGCGGTGCTCTGTCTTTACCTCATCAGTCTGCTTCTTGAGGTTTGTCAGTCTATCTGTCTCTCTTCCCTCATTCCTAAAGGAAAGTTCAAGGTAAGGGGGGGGGGGGGGGGATGGGGTAGGGTGCCTTTAATTGCTTGGATAACTTATACTGGAGCAATTTTCAGGCGCGTTCTTCAGCCTCAAACTTACATTGTGCTGTTCTTCACAGATCGAAGCTCGGTAGCACTTAAAAATCCCTACTAACGAGCCAGTGCGAGCCTCAGTACCGTCAATCTCAAACTTGGGGGTCTGCGAAGTCGCATAAATAGAGGGTCACATGATGAAAGGGGTGTGGCCATTTGCGATGACGTAATGCTACGGCATAAGGTTTTGCGCGTACAATTCCAATGCTCGAGCTCGAGCTCGTGACCAGGGAGAACGAACGTAGGAGACCGCATATTGCGTATTGGTATATACATACTTAAGACTAAGTAAGCTTTAGGATGTAGACGTGCTGATCACGGAGATGGTGCGAAGATGGGACGGCGTGCGCCTTTAGTATAGGGCCTTGGTTAATCTCGCCCTTGCGGCCACGTGCACTTAGAATTCCACTTCCTGCGATAGGCGGAAGTATATGCCTTCCGAGAAACTGTGAAGACTACGAGCTAGCGATGGCGACACTAGACAACAAAATGTCAGAGAATCTTCTATCATCCAGGCATCTAGTATTAATGTTCGTCGCTGTGTTAGCCAACAGTTTGGCACTGAGTAACGGATCTGCAACACGTGAGTGTGTACTAAGACTAAGTCTTGGCGTACCAGCCCCGGCAGACGGGGTGGCACGCGAAACTATAGTGAGTGTGTAACTGTGTTTTTTGAATATGACTTGCTATTAAAGTGACCAAAATACGCTTGGGCTACGACGTGCAGCGAGTTGGCGCTACGCACCAGGATGAGTCATGTTTATAGCATTAGTTCTTGTATGCAACTGCGGGCATAGATGTAAGAAGTGTAAGATTTTGCTGCTTTAACTTGGCCAAGAGGTTCAATTATGTTGATATATTATTAATAAGTAACACAAAGAAAGATACACTAATCAACAGTGCTAGCTATTATTCCCAGCAGCTACGGCTATTTAAACTAGATGATAAAACACCTTACCAAGCTTCTTAATTTCATCTTATGCATGTGTAGTCTTGTGTCACAGCCCCAGCAGACTGGGTACCATCTGCTTCTTTCCTTGGTTAGCAACAGCAGTTTTATTTTCTATCTCCAGCTTCAATTCTTTCACCTCATGCAGACTTTATGACTTTTTGTTCAGTCTGCAATGAGCATGTCTTACTAGAACAGGCAACATGTGTAGTAATATTAATTCGGGGTACATGGGAGTATATGTAAATGATTAGCAAATGGGGATTAGAATAGGGGATTAGGGTGGGTTGAGCTTTATTTTGGCGTAAAAAGGCTAAGTGATTGAGATACCTTTTGCATGACTTGTACTGTCGTTAAAACTTGCAAATGTTATACAAAACGCTTCCTGATTTTTATTGAATAATATAGCTACTAATATTATATAGCTAGTGTGGAGTTCATTACCTATTAGCTATGTAGCTACATTCAAAATCTGTATTGTGTACAATAATAATTAGTTGATCTTTAATTGCTGACTATTGGCATAATGTAGGGTAGCTAGAGCAGGGTAATTCCGGTCACGTATAATTTCGGTCAGTGTCGTAACCACCAATTGTATTCTTCGCACCACTCACTCATGCTGCAGTAACACTAACTACCCTCGTACTAAAACTGCAATTATACCCGCATTGTTCTATGAATTTAGCTTTCGAGCTACGCTGACCAGCATTGCGCATGTGACCGAAATTACCCCGCTCTACCTTAATTTCCCTCAGTAGCCTGCATGACAGCTGTGTGTTCCTGCCACAAGATGTTGCTAGCCAACTAGTCCAGGACACACAAGGTTTTGATGCCATGGCAATGGGATGAGGAAAAGGATGGAATCTGCTGTTTCCTTATAACCTGTGTATACATTTGGTATGAGAAAGTCCTGCTTAATTAACCACTGGCTCAAGTTACAGTTGATGTATAGCTTATAACCCATGAAGTGCCAGTACTATCCAAGATTCTGCATGTGGTATTCAGACTAGCCATTACTTAATGTCAAGATGATATCATATTATTTTGGAAAGCATTTATCCACAGTACGTTAAATGTAGAGATTAATGTTTTGGTAAACTTGCAACAAGAGCCAAAACTAAAAATTAAATGTGCAGTCACAAACCACTTAAATGCCACAGAATCATGTAGCTAGCTAGCCCAGGAAGCTTTTTGTGTAGGCATTGCAAGTTTTGCTGACAAGGGACCGCTGTAGGGAATGTAGGAACACAAACATGAAAATTAAATTAGCTAACTTGCTTCAACATCCTCCAGGCTAGCCAGCCGCATTCCCTACCATATCTACAGCTGTAAAGCTTATGTTGTACTCACATGCATACATGCCAGATTAATATTCAATGAAAATAGCCTATTGTATTTATAGTTGACCCAAAAATTTAAGCGGTGTAGCTGATGGTGGAAGTTTATGAGCAGAAATGCACAGCCAATACTGATATCAATTCTTTCTCTCTCAGACCTAAACTATGCCATTCAAGTAGAGCCTGTCGCCTTCCTACTGGAGCCCCAGTCCACGGCCGTTCTCCCCAATACTACGGCCAGTTTCTCCTGCAACATCACTGCAGTACCCCTCATCAGTGACTACCCCCTACCTAGAATTCAGTGGAGATTTAATGGAACTATTACAATGAAATCCAACTGGAGAAATGTGGCCTCCGAGGATGGCATCAGTCAGCTGTTTATTGAACGTGTTGGATCAGAGGATGTTGGCTACTATGAGTGTTTAGCTTTGGATGGACAGAACTATGATCAGGCGACAGCTCAGTTTCTGCAGACGTGGGCCCACACCACGGTCAGTAGGAGAGCCAGGCTTGACCTTATAGGTGGGTGCAGTGGGTCCCACCATACTTGAGAAAAATAATCTCAAATCACTTACAAGCGCAACCTGCAGAATAGCCTCTTTTCCAGTCAACGAGGCTACCTGCAGCACTGCAGCAGTGTACAAAGCCCTGCCTCGCAGTCCCAAGTTCCCTATGTAAAACTGTTCCTGGTTTCCTATGTAAAACTGTTCCAGGTTTTTCTATCACCCATATGCATATACATGCAATTAGCTGGGAATAGTGTACAATGAGTACCCTCTCCCTCATGCAATCAGCAGATTTCAGTCCAGTGTCAGAGGTGGAGGAGATAGAGATAAGCTCCAGCGCACCACTCTTGCTGTCATGTGACACGGGGACCTCTGTCCCTCCCCGGGCGGCTCAGTGGAGCAAGGATGAGAGCCGACTAGAGGGACCATCTGAGGCAAGCAACTCTCGTGAATTTTATCTCTATTAATATTCTGGTTCAGTTATAGAACACACACTCAGACCAGAGAGGACTGGTACTGCATTGGCTGATGCAGTGTTTCATTTGAGGGAGTGGAAATTTTCCTCTTTACCCTTTATGCCAAATTTGGCCCTTCCAACTTAGGTATATTCCTAAAATTGTATTTGAATGCACCACTCACTAAAACATTACAAACATTATCAACGGATGACTGAAACATGTTAGTTGAACTCCCAGTTTTTGACAATCTAAACTTGGAGATGCCATATCTCCGATGTAAGCAACACACAGCAATCAAATACACAAATTTTAACTCTGCTATAGCTCAGGAGTTTTGGTACATATACACTGTTAGTACAATTTTGCTTGTGACCAGGATGGAGAAAAACACTTCTGGTATTTTGAAGATCGACCACCCTCATCTATTAATGACCTTTCGCTTGGTTCTGTGTACAGGTTTTTGACCAATCTGCAATTTATAAAGGGCACAAATATAGCTGCTGGTTGGGTAATCTGCACTATATACATGTAGCTCATTTTGTCCCGTTACTTTTTACCAGCATGCTTTACTTGTATATACCACATTTAGCAATTCTGTAAAAGTTCTATTTTTCGCCAAATTAAACATCTAGCCTAAAATGAAGCATGACTATCATGTCTAAAACTCCCCTCCCTCCAGGACTGGGTGGTGCTCAGTGATGGCAGTCTATTGGTATTTAGTGCCTCTCCTTCCACTAGTGGCAGCTACCAGTGTGTGGGGTTTGTTGGAGAGCATCCCCTCAACAGTACCTCCTTCCAGGTTTCTGTGACAGAAGGTACAGGCTCCTGCTTTAATTAATTAACACATGCACGAATTCTGAACCTTACGCCCCCATGATTTAAACCGGACTGAATACTACTTCCACCAAAATGATCCTGCTGTTCACATTGCCGATGATGTGTGATGATATAATGCATTTTGCATCATATTTATAGCCATAACAGCAGAGGCACAGATGAATCAAACATGCTAGCTAGCTGTATTCTGTAATCACAATCAAGTGCAAATCTGATGAGATAAACTGTCATCCATTCTCCAAAAAAAAGCTCTTTTTGTGACTTTTAAACTATTTATTTACGATCACTATTTTCACAGCAGTGCCACATTCTGTTGTTTTCTATATTATGAGCTATTGGTAACACACACACATACACACACACGTCTACACATCACAGACACATATGCCGGCCCTCCCTGGCTCTTTCTTGACCCAACCGCCCAACCACTGCTAGAAGGAGAGTCCATCAATCTGACTTGCTACATCGCTGGAGCCACCAGCTCCCAGAGAGAGTTACTAATTATCACATGGCTAAAGGATGGCACCACCATTGATAAGCCAGATACAGTTGAGGTTGTACGGGGACAGGTGCTGAGACTGAGGGGGGGCGGCTCCGACCAGTCTGGTGTGTACACCTGTGAGGTGGCGGGAGAGAGGGCTGAAGGGGCAAACATCACCGTGTCAGGTTAGGACCGTTCAAAATTTAGTTGATGCTCTGTCAAGTACGTAAAGTTTGTCAGATATGAATAAACCATGCATCTTGTAGAATGCTTGGACTGCAGAGACTGTGGCAAATGTAGGTTTTTACTCTGATTATCGGTAGCAGACACAGCTGAACATCAATACCATAATCTTCTGAAGATAAGCCCACCTATTGAGTAATGCATTACATTAATGGTTGTTTATCCCCTGTCTGCAAGTTTATCACATTTTGCAAGTTGATTTGTGGCTCTCCTCCTCCTCTCTTTACAACTATATATTTTGCTAGTTAACTCATTGCACGCCGTAAGCCACTATAGTGGCTATTACGTAATCATTCCACTACGCCACAAGCCACTATAGTGGCTATGACGACCGTTAGTGCTTAGTACGGCTAGGAAGAGGAAACCCCTTCCTTTATTAGCCGTTAAATAGTTAGAGTGATTAGTAATGATGATGTAACAGTACCGAATGTAGACAAAAATTGTAAAAGAACGGATATACACGGCAAAATTACAATTTTTGTCTACATTCGGTACTGTTACATCATCATTACTAATCACTCTAACTATTTAACGGCTAATAAAGGAAGGGGTTCAAGATTATTGTTTAAGTTTCAGTCAGGTACGAACGGTCTGAATGAAGAGTTAGGAAGACATAGGGGTAAAAATGATGATAGGCAGTGTAAATTATGCAGGGGTGAATGTGAGAGTGTGGTACATGTTCCCTGGGAGTGTCCAGCATATGACAGCATTAGAAATAATTTCATGGTTGAATTAGAAAATCTATTTGGGGGGAGGTTTGGGGAGTTTGCTTTGTATTACTGATATGGGAGACTAGGAAGAAGGAATTGTATGGTGATCAGGATTGTGTGGTCTCTGGTTGTTCTTGCTCTTGTCATCTGACTGGAGGTCTTACAAGCTCCGCCTGTGTCTGTGGGTGCGTGGTCAATGGCGTAAGCGCTACGGCAGCAACATGAGTGTTAATGTGTGGCTCTTACTTCAGTGTAAGTATGTCCCTCATCCTCTCTTATTACAGCCATTTTGTGAATTAATGTGTGGTTGTTATTTCAGTATGACTCATGTCCTCTCTTTACAGTTCCTCCTTTTGCTAATAGTTCTCAAACTGCCCACATCTTCCCAGACCAGCTAGTGAACAGTGCGTTACATCAACTATTCTCTATTCCCTGTTTGTCCACTGGACAGCCTACTGCAAACGTATACTGGTACAGGAATGGTGAAGACATCTCCAGCAACTATAGCTTGTACAATGCAACCTCTGGGAGATTGACAGTGGAGATCCCCTTTGGTAACCTCAGTAGTGTACTGGGAGTGTACCAGTGTTTTGCTGAGAACAGTGGGGGTGTGGCCTACTCCATCACAAGGGTCTTAGTACGAGGTGAGCACATGCAGGAGTTATGGGCTCCTGGTACATGCCAGGCCCATTGAGATAAAATTCAGTACTCCCTCCCTCCCTCCCTCCAATGCCTGTAGGATTCATAAACCCTCCTGGTAACCTCACCTGCCGTGCAGAGACAGGCTACGGTCCTGTACCACGAGTGGTCC
The DNA here is from genome assembly GCA_963921505.1 of Phakellia ventilabrum. Classification (NCBI taxonomy): domain Eukaryota; kingdom Metazoa; phylum Porifera; class Demospongiae; order Axinellida; family Axinellidae; genus Phakellia; species Phakellia ventilabrum. The sequence goes on along the minus strand of OY997388.1, from coordinate 1,223,878 downwards.
TCAACTGGGAACCTCCAAAGTTCTTCACTGGACGCTCAGCAGACCATTTCTATGTTGACTACATAAATAATAGAGAGAGAGTATACGTCACCCAGTTGTCACAACAACCATTGTCAACTACCATTTCACCATCATCAGATGGGTTATATATCTTCCGCGTGTTTTCAACTGGAGAATATAGTAGTGCCCCAGCATTATGTCAACTGTTTACATTAGACAGAAGTAAGTTTGAGCCCTCAACTGAATGAATACAAAGCTGACATCAGTGTGATCATAGCGTCTTTCCAAGGCTCTACTGCCAGCATTATTTATAAGTCGGAAAACACTGTATTTTCCAACATGTAAAAATGTTGGCCAGTTGAACCTGGGACGAGCTACAGCAGTAGAATCTGACTCCCTAGTTTGTGGCCAAAACAAGGATACATACTTCAATAATCAATCATATAACCCTGCCATGGCTACGAGAAAACTTGAAAATATTGGGTGGTATAAAATATGATTCATTCCAATCTCAGTGTATTAGCTGTGAGTCATACAGTTATGTCACCATGGTAGCTAGCCTAGTATGAGTATAATATGGTGGGATGGCATCAGTAGTATGTACGTCTTATTTATATTAATTATTGTACAATATCAGAATAATGAACGTAGATTTGGTAATTGGGTTTCTAGGTTCTTCACCATGGCACAGGTCGCTTATTAAAGAATGCTACCTTGGGATTTTCCCTCTCCTTTCTCTCCTCAGTAACTGAGCAAGAATATCCAATAACCTTGTCCTGTGCTGGCTCTCCCACCGCTGTGTGGAACGACCCGTCACGACTGTATAGTGACCTTACAACTACTAGTGTGCTTCTTAATGGCACTTGTATCTATGGAAACCTCAGCAATACTGTAAGATGGTGTTAGTATAAGCATAGGTAATGAGGGGTGTAGTTTCCTTCAATAATAAGGACATCAATAATACTGGAATCCTTGAAAAATGCAGGCAATAGCAATAGCAAGCACATTATGCTGGATTCTTGAATAGTCGAAACAAAGTCTGCATGGATTCCTAAGACTATATAATATTATGTAGTGTACCAATAAATTGTTTTGTTGGTCAGCGCGAAACCTGACTATAAAAGGTGGCCTTGTTTGAGGGGTCTCCTAGAGTTGAGAAATGTACTGCGATTCCACATCACAACTCTTTTCAAACACATAGTGGGTTAGGCTAATAGTGGGTAATACCATGCCGCCGTACAGAGCTGCAACGTTAGCATTGTAGCTATATATAGCTACCTGCAGTATTACTGGTCTGACCATACCATAAATCTGCAGCTCGATAACAATTCTTATTGCGACTACTTTACCTACTCGTCTACTGACATCTATATATCCTCATTCCCAGTCTCCACTCCAAAACAACAACTGCGAGTGGAGACTGGGAACGAGGCAATTAACATTAGCAGGCTAGGAAATGGTATGTAGTTAAAGTGTATGGAAAATAGAGAACTGGTATTGAATTGTACACATACGTAGCATTGCATCATTCTCGACCATTATATTCCTACACTACATGTACTTGTAGTGCCCACACTTTTCATCTCCACTCCACACACTCTGTTTACAGTGTGTAAAGAAAAATACAACTGACACAAAGTGGTATCACGAGACAACCGATATGGTGCAAATGTACAATGGTCGCTGTACATAAAAAGTGTGGGAACTTCTGTGATAGTAGCAGGAGCTACACTGCTACCACATATCATGCTAGCCAATGTGTTCTCATTGTAATTGTCATTTGTGTAATCTCTCCACAGGATGAAACAACAGCAGAAGAATTCAATTTGGATTACTCATTCTATTTTATGATGACTTCTACAGTTGAGTTGTCCGTGGAAAATGTGCCCAGTGGAGCAGTGTGTTTGTTTGGAGGTCACCACAGTTATGGCCCGCCCACCAAAAACACAGGGGCCAGACCAATTCCCACAGATGCCTGCATTGTGCAAGCTGGTTCGTCAGGCAATTCAGGTAGGATGACTCTGGTATCTCACTAGGGGAGCAGTAAGCCCAAACTAGCTACATGTAAAAGCATATTTTGCCATGGCTATTTGTGCACTCTGTATTGCTGCATGATGCTATAGGTTATGGCACACACTCTGTTCCCCAAGTTGTGGTGGTTGAGACCTAAAGTGGGTATGTCTACGTATACCTACAGAAGGAGACCTGCTGTAGCTTTTTTGTGCATCTTTTTAGCAAGGGTACTGTTTATAACTCGCGGCTAACCCCATCATTAGTGTCTCACCTCCCTCCCCTCCCCCCCCTCCCCCCCTCCCCCAGACCGGCCTCCAGTCACTGCTCCAACAGTTCGCTTGGGTCTGTCCTGTGAGGGCTCAGAGCTGCGGGTGTCGTGGTACACGTCCACCAGCGAGTGCTACCGAGTCGACAGCATTACAATACAGGGGAGGTGTCTGGACTACACATCACAGTGGGAGGTAAGAAATAACGGGGAGAGAGTTGAGTTGGTATGTGTAGCTCTGTGGCCCATAGAATGATAATGTCCTTTATCATTACAAGAAGGTGCTTGCCAAGTAAATTTACTTCCTACTTTTCCATCAACCTTAGCTGTTGTATGTCAGAGTGGAAGAAGGAGTTTTAAATGTGCTTTGTCAATTGCATGGTTAGTGTGCAATTCTATATCGTGCTTTGGAACCTTTTCGGCAGATTAAACAGGAGTTTCACACTGTACTCAGCATGCACATGGGAATTCAGACCCAGGGAGAGTTTAGGATGACAAGTGGTTACTAAGATACTATAGAATGAATATGTCCATAAAAGGTTGCAGATGCAGGCTGGAACAGCATAGACATGATTAAAAACTACGACTTATTGTTACTTAGAGGTTATCATAACTGCATGCTGTTCATGTAGTATGTACGCATTCATGAAAGAAATGTATTGGACATGGGATAATAAATTTATGACATTGAGGTACTTCTTCATACAACTGTAAGTTTATGCTGTTGCCCATACATCGCCCCGCCTACTTGTAATCCAGCAAAATGAACCATGTCATTTTCATTCAAGGACTCTGAAGTATGTACTATGTAAGGACTATGAACAGCAAGCACCATCGTCTAGGACTATGTACAAGCATAGTAAAGACTACCACAGAGCAGTATGCACAAAGAATTTGCACAAGTGTAATGTACAGTGTCCAAGAGCAGCCCTTTAGTACCCTTCACGTTCTTATCAACTGTGTGATACTACATCTATTCCCACCAACACTGACTCCCTTGTGTTCCTCTCTGTACAGTATGAGTCATTCACTACGGAGTCCTTTGCTGGCATTGAGACCACAGGCCAGGTGCCTAGCGATGCTGTGTGCACCTTCTTTGGGTTCTACAACAATACCTCAGGACAGAGGCTAGACATTGAACCAGCACAGTGTGTGGCTGGAGGACCTGTGGATGGTAGGCTGCTGTGGGTCTCGGCTGCAGTGATGACTAAGTTTGTCAATTTGGGTAGCAGGTATATTGGTCTCGTCCAGTAGGTAGGATGCTTAGCTTCTGCTTGATTATGAGTGCTTCTATAAATATAGTCTTCAACTCATATATCTGAGACTTTACTTTCACTCTTTGTAGTCTAACATGTCTTCAATCGCTTTAGATTCAGTATTCTTGTAGAATATCCATGATGTAACCACTTGCATAATTTTGGACAGTGAAAGCTGACTAATCCATTTGAATCTATGCCTGCATCTACAAAATGAATACTCACTGTTTGTTGTTGTTTTTTTCCCACTAGAGCGCTACCAACTGGCAGAGGCTTCTGACATTGCTAAGTACCCAACAGAATGTCCCTCACCTTCCCCCTCTCCACCCTCCCTTACCAACATTAGCACAGGTTAGCCTCTAGGCAGGCAAGTTTGATATTTGAGGGTTAGACCACTCTGGCTCTGAGCCATTTCATTTGTTCTCAGGCTCCTGTGGGGTAGGAATACATAGCTTGCTATACACCGTTTTCGCATGCTCAGTACTAGTTTTCCCAAGAAGTCTGGGAATTTCAAAACCATCCATTGTCATATCACCTCTCACAGCACTTAGTCTAGTACAAGCAAAGATGGTGTTGCTTTTGTATTAACTCTTTATAAGCCTGCTAATGTTGCTATGCAGTCAACTAACATGCAGATGCTGCACTGCACTCACTCTACACCAATTATAACTAGTAGTTAGAGTTTCACATGTATCAATAGATATGAGTGTTGATACTGAGTAGCCAAGTGAAAGGCTCTGTTCACTATGTAATACTGGTTTTTACAAAGCACTGTCTCTCCTACTCACACAGCAGTCCCCACCTCACATATAATAGTCCCCACCTCTTCTCCCAAGCAAACTGCACCTGCAGGTGACAAGATTGAAGGTATGCCACCCTTCACTGGTTACTTCATACTTGCTTATATGCTTGAATTACCTGCACGTGTTCTGCACCACCAGTGAAAATAATTCCTGCATGCATAATATATGTTTACATTCTATGTCCTGGTCCCATAGATTTCCAGCAGGTATACATGGCTAATTAATTAACATGGGTATACATTATTTGGGTTATGTATTTGTGAGTTGCTCACTGTGGCTATAAATACGTATCGGACAATTCCAGACTATCAGTCCACCACAAATAAAAGTACAACCCTTTGGTATACTTGCTTGGAGGACAGTTACTTGTATAGCTTCTGATGAAGGAAATGTTGATGTTTTCCTAACTGCAGGGAATGTCGATGTTTCCCTCACCACATCCTGTCTTCCACAAATAAGAAATGTTCCCTCAGTGCCTTTGTAAAGTATGGCTTCCTTGGCATAGGCACAACAATATCATTGTCTGTTTTAGTGTTACAGTTTAATTTTCCCACAATGTCCCTCTTAAAGTAAAGTTCCTTATTTTCCTCCACTAACAGACTATGTATGGTACCTCCTTGCCATTGTCCTGCTTTTGGCGATTGTGAGCATTGTAATGCTGCTAATTATTGTAATCCTGTGTCTCTACAAGAGATACCCTTCAGTGGAGAAGCAAGAGGTTAGTGCAGGCAGTTTACCTCAATTAAATGCACATGCTTTTAATTGAGGTATAGCCAGTACTGAATGCACAACACAGTACTTGCATTGCTGCACATGCAATTTTTGTACAATAGTCACTCTAGTTATCTGAATGATCAAAAATAATTATTTTGACAGCTGTTCAGCGCTAATGAATTAGAATGTATCATGGAGTAAATTAGAACAGTTGTGCTAATGGTAGTTGAAAGATCCAGATAGATCGTGACGGTACCAAGGCCTCAGAAATCTCACTAGATAGCTAGCTAATTTATAGCTAGCTAATTTATGTAGACAGAGTCTTGACTCAGCTATACACACTTAGTTACAGCTTGGTACATATTAGCTAGCTCTACCACCTGTTTTACGGCATAACTAGTAATTCCACCTATACAGCTGTTGTCAAATGGCACCTACAAGAAACTATAAGAAAACTCCATAATATATGGAATTCTAGCGGTTATGCATGTCTGGTTTACTATGCTACTAGTGAATTATAGCACTTACCATATAAGGTGTTTTGTGGAGTTTTGTAGAACAACCATAGTATAAAAATCGGCCGTAAACGCTTATTGTAGCAGAAAAGACTCACTAACATGCAGCTAGCTATACTAGTCTTTAGCAGAATGGTAAAATTTTGACAACACAATTGTTTGGAGAATTAGTGCGAATAAATATATTGCGCTCGGATAGTGAGAGCGACTATGGCATTACTGATTTGTGCATTTGATTTATAGTGAAATTGAATCTATAATTTTAATGCAATAGGGTCATGACTGCAGAATATTTCCATTTTCCACAGATGCTTGAACCCAGCCAGGATTCCAAAGGAAAGAAGGTACCTGACTCTTATAGGCATGTCCTCGGACAATAAAAAAACCAGCTTTATTTGTTGTAATGATAATTATACCTCAGTTAATTGGGGGCAGAAGTTGCCTCTCCTGAATGTGCTAATAGTCCATGATGACGGTGAATAAGTTAGTACTTGGACGGTTGCAAAATGGCAATCCTTGACTCTGACCTTGCTGAATACACTGCCAAGTGTGAAAGGGGGGGAGGGTATAAAGAAGCCAGCTCATTAAAAGTTGATTAGTGAACAGTGATCAATGTCATTGTAATGGTATCATGTGGAAAGTTATCTTTTTTTCATTTCATGATGCTATACAGATTGGAACTAAGGAGAAAACCATCGGACACACCCCTGTCGAGTGAGGCTTACACAAGTCGACTACACTTACTCTAGCATTTAGAAGCACAATCTACTGTATGTTCTTATTTGATAAGGTGAATTTGTAGCATCACTACTTGCTCGGTATGTTACAAACCATAAAAAGATCATTAACTTTTACATACATCGGTGAAAGGGACATCACAGTAATATTAATATAATATATAATTCACATCCTGTCAGGGTCTAAGTGTTGATAAAGCATTTTGCAGTTCAGTAGCAAGGTTAGAGAATTCAGCGTCTTCAAGAGTGTCCATCAATACCTACCATGTGCACCCAGCTCCCTTCTCCAGCAAGGTTATCATCACATGTTCTGTACTGTAACAATGTTTGAAATCTTTCAAACAGCTGGTCTCCATTGAATTGAGGTCACTAGTGTCCAAGCCGAAAGCTATGCCGACATTTCTCCATGCTATGGTTTTCATCACTCTTGTCTCTCTTCTCTTTCCTTCCTCACTCAACCTGAGCACCTGCTCAGGAGAAACAAATGCCTAAGGAGGGAGAGGGATCAATCATAAAGCACATAATACATGTGTAGCTACAGTAATTTCGGAGGGAAAGGTAAGGACTTTGGAAAAATGTACATTTGATTTAAAAAAAACACTCACAAGGTCAAATGAAGTGCGATAGAAACTTTGTAGATACCCACCAGAGGTCGACCAAACCAGAGGCAGTAGTTGCTGGCCTGTAGTACCTGGATCTCCTGTATATTATATATCTCTCATGCCGGCCTATTCTTATTTCTATTCCGATTTCCAACAAATTAATGTAGCCTTAACTAATGTGTGCATTTCCTTTTCACGTCACAAGCATGGCATATTCTTAAATATCTGAAGGCTGTTGGTCTTTAGCGTGTATAATGAACTTTCACAATGTCTTTATTTATCTGGTCTGATGTGTTCATGAATAGACTAAATGAAAAAAAAAGAATTTCATTGGTTGGCTAACAAGTGTCATCAAAAAGGCACAACACTAGTAGAAACAGTGCATGGCTGCTACCAGGTTATGGGCTCCTGCTGCTACCAAGCAAAGCAAAGCAATTGACTAGCTACTGCCATGTGCAGCAGAATGAGGCCTAACAGTGAGTCGTGAACAATAGCACAAAGGAGAAGTACAGTATCTAGCTAAACACAAGCAGAAATAGCGGTCATATCCGGTCTTTACATGTACACTGAACAGATAACGTTACCCCTGGATACATTTCTTGTCACTGAAGCAAGCTTTGAAAGGCACCCATTAATTGTAACGTCAGCCTGTACAGGAGAATACTCGGTTCTCAGATTCTGCACATTGACCCTCCCTTCGGTCATCGGTCGGGCCAATACTGTCAGTCTTGTACCACATATCCCCCCCACAGCTTTTTGCCCTCCCATCCGAGCAATAATGTACATATACTGACTGACTACCACGTACTAGCTGTTATGGAAATTTTTGTACTTTATTGGAAGCATCTGCGTGCACATTTGTGCACTGGCTCGTTGCTCAAAACTGAGCAACCAGTCAGCTCTAAACCTAACGGTTAGCTCCCAGCCCCTAACCTTAACATAATCCTATAACCCTTCCCCTAAACTCTAATCGTGGACTGCCGAACCAGTAGCCGCTTCGTAAACACTATAGGTTTGCCTGTATAGGTGTGGTTCTGCAATGTTCTGTATGGCAGATTTTTCATATGCACATCTTGTGCATGTGCTATAAGGGTGCATGCTCTTTGCCTGCAGGTGTGTCTGGAATGTTCAGCATGGCATGTGCTCATCTTATGCACTGCATGTGCTATAAGAGTGATCTTATTTCCTGTTTCTAGATCACTTGTATAGTTTCACAATACTGGTATTCCTGAGTAGGTATGGCCTGACTTTCGCACACTGAAAGTTAGAGTATCCTTAAAAGCCTTCTATGCTCATAATTTAATAACGTAGGCTCTTAAGGCAAATTAGTCGTAATCCTGGGGGAACTCCCCCACAATCCCACCCCCCCCCCCAAAGTTTTTGGCCAATTATTTATATCTTGAATGTAGTAAAGGCTACTAGATTTTGTGCAGCATAATAGTAAGTTTTTTGGTGTTGTTTGTACAGCGAAAATATTTGACGTTAAAATGTTGCCCACAATTTTACTGTATGGACAAGCACCGTTAATATTGTAGATGAATGCAGTTGTCCAATTGGAATGTCTATAGTGGCTTCTGCTTGTGTACAAACAGATAACCTAAACAGCCTCAGAAGGCTCTAGAATGCTACTATGAACATTTAAAATTTCCCTGGGGGGTATGTCACCAGACCCCCCTAGAGAATTGTGGGCTAGTGGCCACCACAAGCCCTGGAATCTACATTATTGTTTCAGGTCCAGGAAAGCTTTTTGTTAAGCTAGGACCACATTTTATATTCTCCGGACCCTACTAAGGGCCATCGGTGCAAAGGCTACCCCCACCCCCCCACCCCCAACTCAAAATCCTACATAGAACCCTGACTATAATTATCTGGCAAAGGGGAGCTACAGTGGCCAAATAGGTGGTCATTCCGAAATCAGCTGATTAAAGGAGACTGAAACCTAATGTCCAGTCAAGTTCATGAATATTACTCGTCGTTTGTAAAAATAATTTTAAAGCATTGCATGGCTGAAATAACACAGTAATGTAATGTAGCATAGTTAACGTTTGCAGAGTGTGGTTCACTTGCACTTATAATATTATTGTCATCTCAAAAGTTCAGTTTGAAAAATAATTACAATTCGAAAAATAGTCTAACCGCTTTAGAGATGTTCTACTGTCTGCATGGACTACAACGACAACATGATGTCATAACGTAATTACAGCTATACTGTTACACACACATGTACCTAATCTCTTTTTCCGTTCCTCCTAGAAGTAGCCGCATCGCTGACGTCATTAGTATCTGAAGCCTTTTTCTTGCCTCCAGGCAAGAGGAATGCCAACGCACACACAACGATAAGTGGAATGTAGTACCAGTAACCCCAGAAGATTATTGTCTTCTCAAAAGTCATAAAGGGGATGGTAGCTAGCGATACGAAATCAAAGAAGATTCTATTTGCCAACATTGTGACGACATCATAGAATATTTTAAGGCCACGTGAGGTTTGGAAATGAGGTCTTATCAGGCGGCGACATTTCCTCCCTGCCACAATAGAGATGCCAATGAGCAAGAACGTTCCGTAGTAGGCGGGATAAATGCCGTGCCACCAGGCGCATACGAACATAGTGACAACAGGTGGACTGAAGAACTGCACTCTATCATATACGACTCTTCGCAACCACAAGCCCATTGTAGCGTTCCATGAATTTATGGCATTCCTTGTACTTGTTGCCAATTGCGTATCCAGCACTCCGACATTTTTGACCAAATCCCACTTTGCGTTACCAGACTCGTCATATCCATTGAAGCCCAGACCAGCTGCATTGTTAATACTCTCTGCTAGCAGCCAAATGAAGTAGTAGCGAGAGTAGAACAGCAGCTCTGCAATGAGTATCGAGAATGGCATCGAGGAGGAGGTCATGTTGGCGGGGTCAAATATTAAATTACTGGAGTAGTACATCCCTACGCCTTTCAAGACTCCAAGAGACAGCAGTGCATACACCATCTTTGACACAACGGCGAAATATGGATAAGGTAGAGTCCGGGGATTATTAACTGCATTGGGAGAAGTTTGAACTTGGTAAGAGCCATCCATGAAACTGAGATGTTCTCGGAGAGTGCACGTTGGTCCAACCTGAAGAGAGTGGAAGTTAAAGGTATAGCTCATATACTCCAGGAGAGACGGGCGCACGTACACCTTCTGTTCTTTTTGGGATTCATTCAAGTCGGACTCCTTCCTTGCCAACCCATCATGGAGAGAAAATGCCACGTACGTCACTTTCGTTACTTGAATCATCAATGGTCCAGAGAAGTCCACAGCATAATTGCTGAGATTAATAAACCGATAGAAGTTGCATACGCCCAAGTATGCCATAGCCCACGCCATAGTGTAGCGATGCACCTTCGTTGGCGGTAGCAGCAACAGAATTGCGTAGCTACCGCCTACCAATCCAAATAGAAGCAATATTTGCCACTCGATGCAAATCCATCCCAATGCAATGCCCACACTGGCGGAAAAGGCGTGCCTCACGGTCAGGGAAACGTGCTTCGGGCTAAGGACGCGGTAGAAGAAGAACCCAAGCGGGTAGCACAACCCCAGAGTTATCACGAGCCGGACTTCGTCAACGGGAAATCCGCTCCAGTTGGAGAGGGCTTGCATGATGCCGAGATCCATCTTTATTCGTGAACTGCATGGGCGCGGTTAAGTAGTGTAACCTTTAATTGAGCTGTGTGGGGCAGGTGACTGTCACATGACTTATAATAGAGCCGATAATAAAATTATCATGACATAATCATCCAAGCCAGCTATGATTTAATATACCGCCCACACCAAGCCATACGCATTGAGGAAGTGTTTTACCTCACCTTTCAAATTAAAGTGGCTAACACATTGCATTTTTCTGTGACTGCGGCCCATTCAGGGCCTACTGATCAAGAAAAATTCGGAACCCCCATAAAAGCACCCCCTCCCTTATATTTCAGACTCCTAGAAGTTATATTCAACGCAGTGTTGAAATATGTGGACCCCTTCAGAAATATTTGTCCCCCCAGATCTAGACATGCATAGGGAGAGGCATATGGAAACACTCTGGCATTGATCAATCAAAGTCCATGTTAATTCCCCAAACATATAACTTGATCGCTGCATAAAGTTCATGATGCAGCTGGGTTTAGAAAACCATCAATGGACAACCAAAATTAAGCCATAAAAGAAGTCATAGCTATATGCATTATTTATACAATGTTGTACTCCTATAACTCCACCATGTTTAGTGATCACCTATCCCTTTATCACCACAATCATCGATATGGTACAATAATCTCATACCCACACTGCAGCTGACTCCTTGTAATTATATCATGATTAACTGCTGAGCTGGAGAGACTCATGAGACTTGATATCCAGTTATAGCCACATAATATTGTTCATTATTTATAATGCTTGGTCGAGTGCCAACATATATTATATCAGTGAGGGTGTGGATGTTTGTAGCTTCCTTCCCCGGTGCCACTCCCCAGCTTCTATAGAGAGTGGAGCCTGAGAATGAGGCGCGTGTGCTACAGGAGAGGAGAGGGGCATTTATGTCACAGGAGCACCGGGTATCGCCGAGATGGATGTGTGTGCTGCAGGAGGCTGGAGAGGAGAGTGTGTTACACACAAGACGGTGGCTTCAGAGAGAGAAGAGGAGGCTGCGAATTGCTGCAGAGAGTTCAGAAGAAGACTGCAAAGCTGGTGGAATATGACAGACTGGAATTGTTAACGGGGGTTAATGTGTTAGTATTAGGTTCCTTTGTCTGTCTAGTGGGTGTTATATAATAGGTGTAGTATGTGTAGTATGCTGAGGTCTCATTTTGGTTGTATAAATAGGTGTTCTTTGTGTCACAGGGAGTTTCATGGAATAGTTGTTGAAAGAACTCTGTCCGTTACAGAGTACGAGACATAACTCTCCCTTCCTGATTCCATGTCTAAACAGTTGATTGGGGGGGTTCTCAACCACAAATTGGTTTCACAAAACATATTATCATTGTTAATTAATTTAAAAAATCATCATTGTTCATTAATAAGAAAGAGAACCCCAACCAACATCTGAGATCCTCTCTGAAGTCTAAACAGTTGGGTTACTGCCAACAAAAGCTCAGTGTCTGTCTGGTTCAGTGGCACTATACTCAGTGCTTAGCACTAAGTTCTACAGTATGAAGGGCTCAGAACCACAGTGATCTAACCCACAAATTTTTGTGTTGAATTTGCACCCCCTAAACTTGAGAATACTCTTAAATTTTTTATGTGTTTCAGGATCTGCAAATTTATGAATTTGGAAGTTTTATTTATATGCTTATATGGTATGCATATTTTTTTTTACCCCTTATTTGTGCAGTTTATGCAATTTCCAGTACCTGATTGAGTTAGCCTAATATGGTTCTGAGCCCTTCAATTATTGTCTTGTACATGTATTGATTGTACTTTTTTTGGCTTTTTTTAGACTGTAGATATAGCCTCAAACCCAGGCCTTCCTCACCCAGATTTTATCTCGTAGACCTGGGTTCGAGGCTACAGTAGAAGTGCAGAGTGGGAAAAATCTACTTAACCTTACTAAGGTGTCTAAGGTTCTTGATAGTATATGATGAGATCCCTACACTACTGGGCAGTGGAGTCGTCCTTGGCGTTCACTATCTTCACAAAGTCTGGTTTGAGTGAGGCTCCGCCCACTAGGAAGCCATCCACATCTGATTGACCTGCTAGTGTAGTGCAGTTGCCAGCATTGACTGAGCCTGTGTGTGTGTGTGTGTGTGTGTGTGTTGTGTGCGTGTGTGTGTGTGTGTGTGTGTGTGTGTGTGTGTGTGTGTGTGTGTGTGTGTGTATATGCATGTGTGTATGTTGGTAGTGTGTGTTGACATTTTGGTGTGTGTGTGTGTGTGTATGCATGAGTGTGCGTTGGCATTTTTGGTGTGTGTGTGTGTTGGTGTGTGTGCATGTGAGTGTATGTAAGTGTGCGCGTGTGTTGGCATTTTTCGTATGTGTGCATGTGTGTGTGTGTGTGTGTGTATGTGTGTTGGCAAGGTATGAAAGAGCAATGATCATGTTCTTTGGTAAGCACCTTAGCTTCAATGTGCATAATACTGTACAGTTTATCCCATAATAATATGTCGAAGTAGCCATGACCTGGATGATACATGTATGTGATTCCTCATCACCAAAACATTTAACAATGATACGGTAGTGGTAATTAATTTAACCCAGTTTGCCCCAGTACAGAACTGACAAACTACTTGGAGGCTTTACCACTGCATTGCGTGATAAAAGCACATTAATATGTTGATATATTCAGTGAGAGATTACTGGCTTGTTCTGATGCCAAGATTTTGGTCAGACACTCAGCTCTTACCTCCGTAAATGATCCTGGTCTCAGCAGCGATGGCGACGGAGACATTGTCCGAGAGCCACTTGCGCAGAAACAAGTGAACCTCTTGTGCCTGTTCTGGTGTTGCCGTACGACCCGTCCCGATGGCCCACACTGGCTCGTAGGCTATTACCACCTTACTCCAGTCCTTGATGTGAGCTGGGAGGGGAGGGGAGGAGAGGGAATTGGATGGGATGAGAGGGTGAGAGAGAGAGAGAGAGAATGAGGGAGGTAGACAAGTACATATAGAGTGCAATATTCTCCCACAAGCCCATGCCGTGGGACTCCACTCTCTATGCTAAAAGCCCCGCCCTATAGCCTTAATTAGCAGGAACGTACCCCTGAAAAAAACAAAACAAGTCTAAATCTTACCCACCACAAAATATGTGTAGCTTCCATATCAACAGCAAAAATGCATGCAAAACCCCACCCCACTCTTGAAAGCAGGATACATGTACTGCTAAATCTCCTTGTAAAGAAGCAATCAGTAATTAAGCAAGCACTTTGGCAATCGGTGTTAGGATAGACATAATAATTATATGGAGGCTACTCCACTAAGCTTGTGAAATCGATTTAAGGACAGCAGCATCCCATGAATGCAACACACCCATAGCCACCCATCCAGAGGACGGGCCTGGAAGAACTAGCCGCATATCATGTTAGTGATTCTATAGCTCACAGGACATTTAAATTTGAAAATTAGTGTGACAACACACACAATTTGGATGCTGATTAATACATAAGGCAAGTATTGCACATAATTTTTTTCTTTCTCCGATCTTTCGAAATTTAAGCTCTTGTGAGTGACGGACGAAGGAATAATGAGAAAATTGACTACTGCCCCTAGGCTCTTACTCCCTTCCTTCATTGCTTGAGCCAGGAGGTTCTGAGGAGACATATATACGCCCAGACACAAGCCAGTAACGACAACAGCCCATAACTCCCTCACCAGCGATGGCCTTGATCTGCCTGGCCACGACCTCCTCAGTCCTCCCTCCCTCTCTTTCGCCCAGCAGCTCCCCGAGACAGGCAATGACCTTGAGACCGCTGGACAGGGCGTAGCCTACCTTCTCCCCGACAAGCTGAGAGGAAAACACATATGCACATGTAGCTCTGATCACATTCCGATGATACAATTAGTTTCCACGCCTCCGTTAACGGATGAATGAAGTTACTTATTAGTGTACTACTGTAGAGTATGTAGTAAGCGGCCACTACATATTTAGCACCCATCCCACTCTTCCGTATAACTTTCTGGATAGGACGTAGTATCTGCCCTCCTGAATATTTTGCATGCAAAGCGAGGTAAGTACAGCCTTCTTTAGCCAAATATGGAAGCACATTCACTAAAAACAGCTATTAGAGAAGCATGGAGATAACCGCAAAAGGCAGCTAAATGTGCAAGCTCTAATGAAAATGAGCGGAGTGCTGGATGATGAGCAGGATTGCCACACCACTGCAGTAGCTTTGTAACTGTTTCATGGGCTTTCAGCACTGTGGGTGACTGGATAATGAATCCACTTTCCACCAGCACAGCCTGTACTGCTATTGTCAACAGTTCACAGATCATTTGCTAGGCCATGAGGCTGTTTATATTTACCGAGCTAGCCCCACCCCTGCGAGGGATGGGGCTAGCCTGGTAGCTAGGTTCATAGCGCTATCTGTAGCTAGTACATGTAACATTTATCCCCAGTGCTTGTACTATAGCGGGACGCTCCAGCGATAGATACTATATGATCAAGCCATCCTGCTGCAGACGTGCAGTTATGCGCTCATTCCAGGAACAATTCGCACACCACCGAAATAATCGTTACGGGTTTATAAGCCTAAATGTCTCCAACCACTGGTGGGAAGTCAAGGTGGCGCGTTCGGTTACAGCCTGGGGTCGGAACGTAGCCTCCCCAATAATCGGGTCGCGGGTTCATGGCCACCCGCGCACTATACTCTATTAGTAGCCAAAGTCAGATAAAATTTTATTGTTAAAGTCTGCAAATTATGCCCAATACTTTGCCCATTATGCTAGCACTTAACAGTTGCCATGTATACTGGCAAATCGGTGGCCAGAGACTTTGATTGGAGCCATAGGCGGTGGAGAAGGTGGGGTAGAGGGGGGGGGGGGCAGGGGGGCAGGGGGGCTGGGGGGGCTAGAGCCCCTCCACTTTGGCAGCTCTGTCATGTCCGACATCGTGCTAACGCTGATATAGCAATCATGCAGTAACTACATTTCTCACGATCAAACCTCACGGCCAGAGCTAGAGGCCATCCACTATATTGAAGAACATCCTATTCAGAGCCAATTATTTCACTGGTAGGGGCAGCGGCTCTATGGCCAAACTCATAAAGGGTGGGGCTGAGGGGCCGTAGTCCATTGGATGACGTATTTGGTATCTTTGAGCTCCAACTGCATTTAATAGCGCTATGCACACGGGCAAGAAGATTTGCGGTGAGTTAGTTAGAGATCCCACGAGAGCAATTCCTGATATCTTTTAAAAAAAATACTTTCTACGCTTTGCGCAGGGGGGTACACAGGGGGTACACAGGGGGGGAGGGCACACTATGCGCACTGGGCTCCCCCCCCCCCCTTTTTCATGCTTCCGCCGCCTGCCGTTGTTTGGAGCACGAGGAAGGCTGTGTACCTATGACAAATACGCCGTAAGGTACACGCTATTGTTGGACCTGTACATGTAGCTCAATAGCCTACCAGAACACAGTATTGTTGGACATGCACCTTGAGAGCTCTCTCGGGCTTAATTGCCGCCACACAGCAGGAGAGTATCCACCCAGTAACAGCTGCACTGCCTCTGCTATCCATTCTCCTTTTGACTGATTGCGACGTGTGGGATATGTGCTAAACACATGATGGGTAAGACCCTCTTATGCACTTAATTTAACAGCGTGTGCTATGCAACCAGAACCTATGGTATACCAGTACCAGCCAACTTGTAGTGTTTTACATGGAAGTAGCAGTTAGGCATGAGAGTTGCCTGACCTCGTCTGATTCTCCGAAAACATTTCTCCTTTCAGAGTGACCCAGGATCACCCATTCCACACCGATATCCAGGATCATCTGAGGACTGGGATGGGGAGGGGAGGGAGGGATGGGGAGAGGAAGGGAGGGAGGGAGAGAGAGAGGAAGGGAGGGAGGGAGGGAGGGAGGGAGGGAGGGAGGGAGGGAGGGAGGGATGGAGGGAGGGGAAGGAAGGGAGGGGAGGAGGAATGGAGGGAGGAGGATGGAGGGAAGGTAGGGAGAGGAGGAAGAATAGGAGGGAGTGAGGGTAGGGTCTCTTTAAAACAGAGTTGGAGTGTTTCGAACGCAGTGACTAAATTGAAATACGTACGTGATGGAATAATGTTCGTTTCCACCTGGGACTGCTATATTATAATATCTCCCCTAAAGGCATACTGAAAAAGCTAGCAAAAAACAGGTATGGTATGCCAACCAAAGCTGAGCCCAAAGGACGAGAAACGAAGGCCTCCCAGCTCCGAATGGTACCAATTAACATTTCAAAAAGTGACTATTATGTCTTTGGTGATTCCTATAACTCCATCGCCAACTTAAAAAGCAGACCCATTTGATGCTTCACAACTGCTATTCCACATTGTCTCCTCACTCATGACGACCGTTCATGTCAGCATCACAGCATTCATTATCGATCCCAATCAAATCATTCACGTGATCACTCGGAAGGTAAACGACAACATGCTCTTCACAACTGAACAATGTAGCTACATTGTAGCTAGGGTGTAAACATTCATTAATTCTTCGTCCTTGTTCTGCAAACACCACTATGTCAGAAACATTTTACGGTAAGTTACTTCTGAATTAGTGTGCCACTACTGTCACTTCAAACTAAATCTCAAACCCTAATTTGACTTGCATACTTTAGTCTTAAATTGAACGGCTAAATGAGAAATTTGAATGAGAAGTGATTACAAGCAACCTATTCAGGACTTTACTTGTAAACTTTTTACCAGCCGGGTGCACACAGCTGGTACTAAGATTGCTTTACGTTTTCGTGTGTGTGTGTTCGTCCGCAATTATCACGTGCGCTAAGTTACGTCATTCCGTTACTAAGCCACTATAGCCACGAGTGCAGTGGAAGCTACAGGCCAAGGTACATCAAGCTAGATTGGTTTCGTGTTGCCTATAGACGGCGGAAGAGTGGTAGGTAATGATGATAATTCTGTTTTCGCAAGTTCTGATCACTAACTAGAAGTACACTACGAAATTTCTGTGTCTAACCAAGCTGATCCATTCTACAGCTGCATTTAGCTTAGACTGACCTGTTGCTGAGCACAACCTTCAGTTGGACAATTTAGGTAAAAAAAAACACCCGGCTGGTTTTTAGATACGAAGTATCAGTCTTGTTCATCGACGTGTGCACTACCAGCTGCACTCCAGTACTAGACATCCTCCCTGCCTTATGACACAGCCCTCACAACTGGGAACCACTGATAGGCAAACCTTATCTCTCCAGTGAAGGCTCCTTTCTCAGCCTTGTAGCAGTTCTGAGCGGCCACGCCGATGGAGGGAGGGAGGCCTTCTCTCACCAGAGGCAGGTACAGGGAAGGAGGGGCCACCACCACCTCTGGGAGAGAAACAGAAACCACACAGTAAAGGATCTGAACCGTGGAGTGAGCGAAAGAAGGGAGCTATAAGTACGACGTAAATTATCATGGCACAGATGGATAATGGGGAACAGGTTGATGGCCTGGAGAACAGTTGATTTACTCCATAATCTTTTCCAGGATACCCTCTGGAAGCTAATGCAAAGATGTGGTGTACCGTTTCAGCGTGCGCAAACTAGTCTCCAGAACGCTTATGCAGGTTTGATCATATAAGTGACATCTCATATAGACTATGGAAACATCTGCGGTGATCCACAAGCCATCTGTGATTGCTCACAGCTCCCTTCCAATTCTGTATGGTATGCACGGTGGATCCCGTGCTCACAATAAGTCACAAAGCCCAAGGGCGTGAAGCTTGATTCACCAACTCCCAGTACAGGTACCCAAGATTTACTATAGCCTTATTACAGTCGTGGAAACCTGTAGTCCTCCAACTCTATTAATAAGTGATTTATGCTACATGTACTACCCCATGCTGCATTGAGTGTATAATTAAAAATGTCATAAAATTGGTTTCTCGCAGCATACAGGTGCCCTAGTCAGGGCTTCACTTGGGGGGTGGGGGGGGGGGGGGGGCAAGGGTGGGCATTCGCCCCCTCCCCTTGGAAACTTTGTGCCCACCTTTGCGGATTTTAACCATTCAAAATTGAATACTGCTCACTATACGCATGCCCTCCCCCCAAAACACCTTCCGACGTGCTTTTGCCCCCCCAGGGATTTTCCTAAATGAACCCCTGCTCCTGTGATCCCTGCTTCACATCAAGTGTATATTTATATCTCTTAACGGCTAGTAACTGGCTACTCGAGTAAGTTATCTTATCTATAGCACACGAACAACAGTCTCATTCACGAACAACAGTCTCATTCACGGACAGAAATTATCACACATACAGATAGCCTTGTTCCTAGCGGTGTAGTACAACATAGTTTGAGGTCAAGAATATATTCTAAAAGCTCTTTCACTACAGCAAAGTACAGACATGTACATGTATGTACATGCAGTAGGCCCCACAGCTACATGTATCAGATGATCTATCATTCCAGTAGTGTACACAAGTACATGTACATGTACATGCATGTACGTACATGCAGTAGGCCCCACAACTACATGTATCAGATGATCTATCATTCCAGTGTACACAAGTACAGCAAGCAATGTCAGGTGGCAGCACAATACTCACATCTAGCTTCATTCCCAGACCCATGTGCCTGAATCTGAAATCTTTCGGGGGAGTGTGGCCTGGGAACGAGGCTTCTAAATAATAGTTAGATCACGTAGAGCCCGCGCACTTGTCGTCTAGAGAATAGCAACAGTATCTATGGACGCCTAATCTCAAAACGAAAGGAAGCATGGATCTCAAGGACATTTTCAGTGAGTCGCTGCTCGAATGGTGAGACATCAATGGCGAACAACACCAACAAGACAACACCGACGTCGATAGCATTCTCCCTGCCGCCCTAGATTCGTTCGAGCGAGACCATGCAACTAGCTCCGCCCAAAGTCATGAACTACCGCGCCCACTGGCAAGCTCCACCCCTATTTGCAACGCTGGAGTTCGGCCTTACGCTGCACCCATGACAGACCAGGAGATAGCGGACGCTAGAGTGTCTGGAATACCAAAGGAAGACACTCAATACTTAAGGCTATACTGTAAACACTTGTTTCCTAGTAACTTAATTCTCTCAAGACCCGGACTCTATATGTAGAGATCCAGAGGACTCTAAGTGCATTAGAATCCAGTAACTGTCCAATCACATTGCACAGATGTACATCAAAATTCTCTAACAGTCCTTCGTGCTTGCTACAGTTACTGGGAGTGTTTCGCCATTAGTCATTAATTTTTGTGTACATACCACCAGCCTAGTTTATAAACGCCAGCCCCATTTAAACGTTGCCTTCGTTTTAATGCCAGGTCAAAAGTGACGTCAAAGAAACAAATGCCCTATAGGCTATATTCAAGGTGCACTTGGGAATGGAACCTGGGTGGAGGGCCTAGGTACAAGGCTACAAGTTCTGAAAACAGGTAATCAGGAGTGTTGGCCGTCACTAACATCAACTTGCTAGTGGCACATGAAATAAAGTGCCGATGAGCTAAAAAACGTTAACACTGACAGTGCATGTCCACTAGTACTACATGTGTATATCACACAAGAGTGTGTATCTCAAATCCATTCCCCAGCAATGTGGGAAACAGCCGGGTGGTTTTTAGATATGAAAAATCAGTCTTGTTAGATACGTATGCTGACCTACCATATGACAACCTTGTTACAGTCTGCCCGGTCTGAGCACTTGGTCTACCAGAGGACAGACGATGTTTGCTTTGCATTTTAGATGATCTAAAGGCTCCACAACTCAACCTAAACTTTGTGGTCGTGAAAGGACCTCAAAATGCAAACTCACCAATGCGGATCTGTGAATGGCCTAGGAACGCAAGCAGAAGATCGACTGTCTGTTTGCCCTTCAATCGCCTAATCTGCTTTCCTCTACTAATAGTAACACGCATGTGATTCTGTTGAAACGTAATGGCAACACCCACAAATAGGTCACATTTTCACGTGATTTCGTTCTGCGATCTCACTGGTACCACCTGTGCTACGCGGTAGAAGTCGACACCCTTTCGAGCAGATGCTGCCAGGCTCATATTTTAGAGGCATGAGTCTGGGATCGAGGCTACTGTTTCCAAAGTTGCTGCCGGGGGCAAGGAGGCTGCATGCTCCCAGAGCTTTTGGTATGCTTGAGGTTGCTTTGGTGGCTTCTGGGACCACAAGAGATTTAAACTCAGGGCGGGAGAGGGAGGGAGGTAAGCTGTTTCCCTCATAAGGCCACTCCAAATTAATGTTTAGTTTCCGGTCCTCTGCCCGCATCCAGTTTTCACGGTTGAATTTTATTACGACTATTGCAATTACATAATCAGAACATGAACCGAATGCGCATAGTCTTGCATAGTTCTGGGAAGGCAGAACTGAGTGTTCTGTATCCATGGAAGATATCTCCTCCCGAATATCTTTCACACCCTCTGCGGCTGCTACCACGACATCATCGAGCGATAGCGTCACGTAGCCGTCGAGAGTCTGGCTACGCGAGACTAATCGAGCAAGCCAAGCGAGGTTTAATAATGCAAACAGAGTACAAAGGACGTAATATTTATACAATTTGTATATATAATATTATGTCCTATTATAAACGGAAGTCTGGTGAAGATAATGAGGTCTTATAGTCCTTAGCACCCGCCCGCCCGCATCCTGTAGGAGGAAAGGTGGGACCAGAAACTAAAGATTAATTTGGAGTGGCCTAATTTTGTATGTGCTATATGAAACCCTGCTCAACAGAGGATTGAAATCACGCACCCCTCAAACCGTCAGCTAATTGCATATAAATAAGCCAAAGCTGTAGTAGGACGTAAAGTTTACTACAGACCACACCCCTAATTGGTCCGAGCAGCCCTGAACCACTGTCTGCAAACTCCAGTGCTCGCTTACCGGAGTCTAGAGAGAGAGGCCCCTGCTTCAGAAAGGTCATTATCCCGCCGATGGACTCCCGGTTACCGTTCATCTTCCAGTTGCCTCCTACAAAGAACTTCCTCTCCATCTTCCCCTCTCCTAGTTCGCTGCTACGATGGTCTGGCTGCAATCGCGACATTAAAAAGCTGGAGTTCCGCTGTACATGTATGGCTGCAGCACTATTGACCCTAGTCTCGTGCCCAGACCTCTATTCGCCCGCGGGCGAATAGAGGTCTGGGCACGAGACTATATTGACCCTTGACCTGCCCTGGCCCGATACTGTGGCACGTGAGATGTAGGGGCGTAGCTACAATCGTAATATTTATAGGCGCACCCCGGGTAGGCCTTGGCATATAAGGCGAGCATTAAAACGAGGCATAGTCGAGCAATTTTTGAGAATTGCATCATTTTTGATCACGTGATGTGGGTATCCCGCACGCTGCTGAAGAGAGTGACTGTGACAGTGAGAGTGAACCTATTAGTGACAGACCCAGTGCTAGTCAGACTTCGAGTCCGACTCCTACGAATGCTGCAGTATAACAACAGAACGTAAATTCGCAATGCTCTCACCGCTTTTTTTGTCGTTCTCATGCTTTTTTGACGTTATTACTGACATGTCATTTGTATTGTGTCATGCCAATCCATTCATTTGACTGAGCATTATCTTTTAAACTCTGAGCATAATTGGCTAATTTATCGAGCAGTGCTGCATAGCATTATTTTTAAAAAATGGAGCATTATATGCCCAGGCCTAACCCCGGGTGGGTACTAGTCTCGCGAGAAAAAGTCGCATCCGAGTTCCTCCCTTTTATGACTCTTTTTAATAACCTTGAGAGGCATGCGAGACGTTCTGAATTTTTTTTAAATTCTACCACTAGCTAGCTACTGTCTTTCTTGCTTTAATAGTATACTGGGTAGTATCTAGTCTCGGGTACCCAGACCCGTCGAAAATTGTAAGAGGGTCTGGGCGATAGGCTTGGGCGGAAGTGTACCGTGCGCCTGGAATGCAGGCGCACTTCCAATTGGCTTAATAATTACATTCTAACGTGCGTTAATTGGAAAAGTCGCGTTTGAATCGCGTTTTAAAAGCTGCTTAGAGCGCCATTGTGCTCCAGCGTGTCAGCCTTTCCTCCTCTATCAAGGTACAGCCTGGTAAGTGATAGAGAAATCTACTAAGCTAGCATTAGCAGGGAGGCAATTATAAGTTAATAACATTCCGGAGTGTACATTTTCCACCGAAGCCTATCGCCCAGACCCTCTTACAATTTTCGACGGGTCTGGGTACCCGAGACTAGGTAGTATCCTGCACGGTGGAGCATAGTCTCGCGCGAGCATAGATAATGGTGGAGTGAGGCTGGCCCGCGAGGGTCTGGCCACGCGAGACTAGCTTCAAGTTACGACAAATCGATTTGGAGCAGGCTGCATACCACAGCATACAAAGGCACAGTAGATTTAATAACTGCCTATTAAAAGGCAATGCCCGAGGTATAAATCGATACTTAGGTTCTGCTATGATAACTCTCTATAGAGCGGAATACCGTACTTAACTATCGCGACACAAAAGGTCGCGCCATAGATAAAATACTGCTTCGTAGTTTGGTGGCGCTTCTCGCATTAGCCATGCGAGGTTGGCGTAAAGGTGTGTGCCTCATGTTTTTGCAGTTGTGCATGCACACAATTTAAGTTTCAAAATCAACCCTCATGTTATTGTAGAGTGCATACACAAAAACGTGAGGGTTGTTTTTGATCCTTAAATTGCAACTGTGGTAACCCAACTGGGTTAAAACAACCCACATGTTTTTGCGGTGTGTCCGCGATGAATACAATAATTATCGTGAAAGCGCTTGCCCTCGGGCGGGGCCTAGAATATATATATATAGGATGCGTTGAGTGCGCGTGACATAACCGAAGAGAACTCGCGCTTGAGTGTATCATGTATGTGTGTAAGAAGGGCCGCACACTTGCGTGTTATTTTGGGAGCTTATGCATTATTGTTATAGTATGGTTGTGTCTGTCTATCCCCAAACTGAACCCATACGGATTGGAGCCTGGAAGAGACCGGAATACTCGGCTTAATTCACCACGCTGTCTTCACCCAGATGATGATCAGCTTGGAAGTGCAAACAAAGGCTTAGTCCAGGTAGAACGCCATAACAGTACTACAGAGACTGCATGTGTTAAAACAATACACCCTTATCTTATTTCACTTCACTATGATGATCAGCTTGGAGGGGCAACCAGAGGTTTAGTTCAGCTGGTAAATACCACTGTCCATTGGAACAGAAGACCAGTAGAACCGTTTGTGGCTGGTTCCAATTATGTTACCATTCCATCCACTACTGATGTAAAAGGGGTTTATCGATTTCATGACTTTTATAACTTGTCAAGCATTGAAGTGCAATTAAGTAAATGTTTTTCCCACGCCACATCATTTTTCACTTTTGAAGAGTTTCTTTTGAATTCAACTCGTGAATTTGTTTTGCTTCGTTTCTCAAAAGGAAGAAACAAGCCAAGTTCTGCTATTAAAGATTGTACAACTGCTCAGAATGTAGCCATCAGGAAAGCTGAAACAAAGTTGAACAACCATTTGGATAAGATCAGAAACAAAGTCATTGCTAAGTATGGAGAAAACTGTGCATTCAAAGGTATCAAAGCAGTTTGTGTTGATGCTTCTAAATTTTTAATGCAGGAAGTAGAAAAAGCCGTGACGGGTGATCACAACAGGCCCTGGAGTGAGCAGCTTACAGTGGTCGTATCAGCATGGCGGTTCACAAAGAATGTTCCTGATCCGTACTATTTCCATGATCCCAGCTCACACAATCTTGGCAAGTGTGATGTTGATAACTTTCCCCATAGTGCTTTGGTTCTTCAATCTGCAGAGGAATTCTGGAGGTTTCTTGGGTTGCCAACACAATATTTTGGAGTACACATTCGAATAGAGTGGCTAGTGATAGATAACGATCATAAGCCTGGTTACATTGAAAAGTGCCTAGAGACTGCACATGCTGTGTTTAAAGCTGTAATGAGAAAATATAACATTTCATCTAAAAGTGTGATAGCCCTCAATGACTACGGCAACTATGGCTCAGATTCTAAATTATGTAAAGTAGGATCACAGAGCAAGTGTGATCAAAAGAGGAAAAAGTTCGTTGACAGATTGGCGTCTTGGGGGATAAAAACTGTTGCATATGATCCAGCATCTTTTAGAAGACCACTCCACCGTGGCTTTGTATCCCTTGTTGAGAAGGAATTCCTCTCTAATGCAAACTACCTCCTAGCCATGGGAGGAGGGATTTATCAACAAAGTATTCAATCCATATTTGTAAAGAAACATGGCACCGAACAACGATTTGCTGTTTGTCAGCGCAGTCATAGCGATATCATACCAAACCTTGTGACCTAATCAGTAGTGATTACAGAACACTAGAACTGTTTTAAATTTTGTGTATGGTTTAATGTTGGTATAACTGCATACTTGACCCATTCAAACTGTCAAAACAACTACTTATTTCTTATTTCTATTTCTCGGTGTTTATGAGTGTGTGTGTGTGGTGAATATCTTGGTGTATAACTGTACTTTAATAGCTAGTCATGATAGCGAAGAAATGTCTGGGTAGTAGCTATCCTGCTAAAGAGGAGTTGATATCTGGAAATGCATGTATGATGTACATGATTATGGCCTACATCGTAGTAGTTATTATTGTATGCATAATTACTATGGTATTCACTAGCTA
This sequence comes from Phakellia ventilabrum, assembly GCA_963921505.1. Lineage (NCBI taxonomy): Eukaryota > Metazoa > Porifera > Demospongiae > Axinellida > Axinellidae > Phakellia > Phakellia ventilabrum. The sequence goes on along the minus strand of OY997388.1, from coordinate 1,198,729 downwards.
TAGACAATAGACACGTTGTCATTGCTATCTGGTACCATTGTAGCATGTTGACATGTTAGCCGCTATACACACACACACACACACACACACTAGACAAAACGAGAAAACGTAAAGCAATCTTAGTACCAACCTGGTAAAAATAGTAAAGATTCATTCAATGACAGGATAAATGTGAAATTAAACTAATCCTGCACAATCTGTGTGCCAACAATGCTAGCTATAGTGTTTTGTAAGTAGATCTCAAGGTTGGGTATGACATCAGGACGACTTCGCTGACAAATACCATATAGCTAGCTGTTCGGTGCCATGTTTCTTTGTAAAGATATCACTGCATAAACAGGAGGGTTGTTTTAACCCAGTTTGTTTACCACAGTTGCATTTTAAAGATCAAAAACAATCCTCATGTTTTTGCATGCACACAATTTAAGTTTCAAAAACAACCCTCATGTTTTTGCAGTGCATGTACAAAACACGAGGATTGTTTTTGATCCTTAAATTGCAACTGTGGTAAACAAGCTGGGTTAAAACAACCCTCCTGTTTTTGCAGTGATGGATTGAATAGATGCCTGATAAAGCCCCCCCTCCTATGGCTAGCATGCAGATAGTTTGCATTAGAGAGGAACTCCTTCTCAACAAGGGATACAAAGCCACGGTTGAGTGGTGTTCCAAAAGAAGCGGGATCATATGCAACAGTTTTTATCCCCCAAGACTTCAATCTGTCCGATATGTCGACGAATTTTTTCTTCATTTGATCACACACGTTTTGTGCCGATCCTACTTTACAAGACACAGCAGAGTATGAGCCGTATAGTTGCTATAGTCAGTGAGGGCTACTACACTTTTAGATGTCATGTTATATTTTCTCATTAGGGCTTCAAAGACAGCTTCTGCAGTCTCCAGGCACTTTTCCGTGTAACCAGGCTTTTTCATATTGTCCAAAATTAGCCACTCTATTCGAATGTGTACTCCTAAATATTGTGTTGGCAACCCAAGAAACTTCCAGAATTCCTCTGCAGATTGAAGAACCAATGCACTATGGGGGAAACTATAAACATCACATTTGCCAAGATAGTGTAAGCTGGGATCATGGAAATAATAGTTATCAGGAACTTTCTTTGTGTACCGCCATGATTGCACAACCACTGTAAGCTGCTCACTCCGGGGCCTATCACCTGTCACTGCTTTTTCTACTTCCTGCATTAAGAACTCAGAAGCATCAACACAAACTGCTTTGACACATTTGAATGTATAGTTTTCTCCAAACTTAGCAATCAATTTGTTTCTGGTCTTCTTCAGATGATTGTTCAACCTTGTTTCAGCTTTCCTGATGGCTTCATTCTGAGCATTTATACAGTCTTTAATAGCAGAGTTTGGCTTGTTTTGTTTCGGCCCTTTCCAGAAACGAAGCAAAACAAATTCACGAGTCGAAATTCAAAACAAATTCTTCAAAAGTGGAAAATAATGTGGCATGGGAAAAGCATTTACTTAAGTGTACTTCAACGCTTGACAAGTTATAAAAGTCATGAATATTTTGTATGTCAGCAGTAGATGGAACAGCAACATAATTGGAACCAGGCACAAAAGGTTCTACCGGCTTTCTGTTCCAATAGACAGTGGTGTTTACTAGCTGGACTAAGCCTCTGATTGCCCCTCCAAGCTGATCTGCATACTGAAGTGAAATAAGGTAAGGGTATATTGTCGTATCACGTACGGTCTCCGTAGTGCTATCCCGGCTCTTTACCGGGACTAAGCCTCTATTTGCCCCTCCAAGCTGATCGCCGTAGTGAGGATATCGATAGTGGGGTGAAGTACGATAAGGCCACTCCAAATTAATGTTTAGTTTCTGGTCCTCCGCCCGTATCCAATTTTCACGATTGAGTTTATTACGACTATTGTAATTACGTAATCAGAACGTGAGCCGAATGCACGTAATCTTGCACCAGGCTCAAGTTATCCGCCGATTCGCGTCCGCCGATTCATCCGCCGATTCATCCGCCGATTCAAAAGCTGACTCACGGGTACAGGTAAATGGTACGTGGAAATAAATTCTTGATCAACAGTCCTCCACTGGATCGCAGGGGTGCATCTGTAGGTGCTATACACAACCAATTAGCTTCCTGGCACCACCAGTTAGAATAGCCTTTTGAAAGCTTTCAACTCTAACTGAGAGCGACCAGTAGCTCATTTGATCACGACACACTGGGTATGTCCTGGAAGTAGACATTAAAAGATAACAACAGTATATTATACATTGTGTACACCATATATACCCTCAATCCAGAAATTAATTTTAGACCCTGATACAATGTGGCTACAATCTAAGGGCAGCCAGCATCACCCCATATGTATCTTACCATTTGTATACCATCAGGGAATAGTATAGCTGTTTGCATTCAAACCTTGAGAAAGCTATGGCAAGGGGAGGCTAAGGAGAATATAATACAGTATTTTCACTTGGATAATCGAAACAGAAGAGCACGATAATATATGGATTTTCATCTGTTTGATATAGCTACATGTACAGTGAGTATACGAGATCCCCTTTCATAGCTGCATGTCCGTGGTATCCAGACACGCTCCTCTGAACGAGTAAGTTGGCCCATAAGGTCGCATGCCAGATGCGCTTGATACCGAAGCTATGTTGAACTTTCATACTACATATCATAGGCCTATAAGCTTATGCTATTAAAACGTTAACTGATATAGTTGTATCAACACAACTTAGCTACCATACTGCTTTTCGTGAGGGCCTTGACCTGTGAAACTAGTATGTGTTACAACTCTCTTAGCCTTGTACTCAGGCCTTCCTGCTCCTCGCAGGAAGGCCTGAGTACAAGTGTCTCTTTACATGACGTTGAAAGCCCTATTATTAAGCGTCACATTCTTCCAAACACTATACATGGTCGATTTGTATCTACATGCTAAGTGCGCTTTAGTTAGAACAGACAACATGGTTTGTGACTCAGTTATCACTGTTGTAGCTGTGTCCTGACTAGCCTCCAGGGGGGTGCAATTGAATTTGAATACCAATGTTTCAGTCATCATACTACCTGTCAAACTTCTTTTTGCGTTAGTGATTTCTCGGCTAAGATGAGTAGGTGTGGATGGATGGTCCGGACGTTTCATTCTCCGTGTGGCCTGCACGCATGAGCGGAGAGCCTGGTGCGAACATGGTACAAACTGTTTACGCATGCTCAGTTCTCCAGGAGGCTACCAGCGGATACTACGTTACATTCCGTCCACGTGTATCAAGCGGCGTCGCTATCGCATGCACAATAATATCAATAGCGAACCTCAAATGGCACGTGAGAAAGAGAGGGCGGGGTTACACGTGCAGCTCAAGAGGACCCACGAACTCTCAACGTACATATAGCTACGTATGCTATTGCAGGTAAGAATGTATGGTATTTTTTGTGAGTAAGACTAGAAGTAGCATACTATGCAATTAATAAACTATTAGTCAAGCTACAGTAGCTAGCTGCTTGAGATATGTAACTAGCTAACTCTATAAAATGTGGCTAAGTCATAGCTACTGGCAAGTTCATGTACGTTTAGTATTATATATGTTATATATTATATATTATTGTTATAGTATTTAGATCATAAAGCTGGCCTAGTGCATGCTCCTCTGCTCAGGAGGACCTGATAGAGGCATGGACTGAGCAGGAATCGCTAATATATTCATGTGCACAGATGGTGTGTGAAATAGCTACTGGCAGTAATACTTTGCAACTCAAGTAAACAAATTTTGCCCCTTATTTTTTTTACAGACTCACAGCAATTGATTATTCAGGCACTCATCAGTCTGTCAGGATCCTGAGTCTTTGAGAAGTGAGTTCGATAATCTTCTATCTAATTATTCAACTCAGTAGCTAATACCGGTTAATAAATTCCTGGCTTTTCTTAAATTTTGATCAGATACATAAAGCTAAAACTCACACACAGACCCAGCAAATTTTCTAAAATAATCAAGGCTTCTCTTCCTAGTCCTACAGTATGCATGCTAACCTTAGCCCTGTCACAGACCCCGGCTTTTTGGCTAAACGAATGAATCTGCTTTACCTTCAAAGAAAGCGAGGGCCTGGGAATGAACTACATGTATAAATAATGTGTTAACTTGACACATATTATAGTGTATAAGAAGTCCTGGAAGGCCATCATGTGATATGAGTGCATCCGAAACCAGTCAAAATACTGTAGTAGCTACACAATGCGATTGTCTTGTGTCATCACTTTATGCTTTATTATGCAACCACTTAATTACCAAACTTGGAATAACACTACAATACGAGTAGTAACACATGATTCCAGTAGAACAGGTAGCTACTGCTTTTGCTAATACCAATGATAAAGTATGTTAGCCTTGCTTTGCTCGTTCGTGGAGAGAACACTGTAAAAAGTGAACATAAAAATTTAACATGAAAACGATTATTTCAGTTGCATCTAAGAAGCGATTAAATTATGTACTTATTTCGAAATGGCACTTGTAGTCCCATGAAATGATACTGTCTTATGATTTCAAAACACCAGCAATTCTTGAAAGACTAATTACGTGTGTTGTATTATTTCAGGTCACAATTATAGCTCACTAGTATATTTAATGGTGTTTGGGCTATGGTTAGGCTAAAGGTATTTTAGGAATGAAAATAATAACTATTGGTATAAGATCATGAAAACTAGAGGTATCTTAACTGTTATGTCAAATGCACTCACTAAGCTTTAGGCCTAAACACTAAACAAATCCACCCATACTAATTATTCAACCCCCTTAACATATACTACCACATATATACCCTACATACTAACACATTCACTTAACCTAAATACGCACATACTTACTAATCTAATTAGGCACATAGCAACATAAAAAAATGAAGTAGAAAAGAGAAAAGAGCTCTGACTGCAACAAAGAGAACCCAGGACCAGGAAAGAACCAGAAAGCCACCCAGTCCGTGACCGCATAAAGTTACAAAATTGAAGGTTAATTTAAAAGTTGTTTAAAAATGGTTAAAATAGAGGGGACCAAATAGGTCTTCCCTCTGTTAAAAACCTCCAGGAGGAAAGTTCCTCTGTTCTGGTTTGACCGTAAGATCTCGCCAAAGCCAGCAGGGCCTCCATCAAAATGTTAAAATAGTTAAAAAGCAGATTAAAAACGTAAAAGCGGCCCCAAACCAAGCAGCCCCCAGCCCCCCCCCCCCCCGGCCCCAGGCCCCCCAGTCACATCCCAGATTATAAACAAAGAAAGATAAGAAGTTTGTTTAGAAAATGGAAAAATAAAAAGGTAAAACACACCATCTGGAAAAATAAAAAGCACTGAATGTCTAGTCTTGAGAACCAGGACTGGTGGGTTAAAGAGTCTTTGAAGGCTAGCCAACTCTCCCCACTCATTCAGTGCAAGCTCTTATAGCCTAGTATTGGGGACCTAGTTCACATAGTGGTATACAAATTAGCTTTCAAGCTTCAGTGAACTGTAATAATAGCATGTAATTTCTAAACAATGGTATCTCTTGGGAATATATAAGACTAAAGTGCCCTTTATACATTTGAAAATAAGATGCAACTGAAGTAACCATATTCCTGTTAAATGTATGATTCACGTTTTATAGTGAATTAAATTTATATTTAATTAATGCCTGGAAACAAAGCTACTAGTATGCAGTCTCACCCTAAATGTTCACGAGGCTAGCTGACGCAAAGCCTTTATGTCTGTACACTTTACTAATTTTAGTTCTGTTGGCTAGCTATTATTTTCCTTGAGTATCATTATCTATCAAACCAAAGGCACATGAATCAAAAAAGTAGTTTTCTTTATGCAAACGTCCACACATAAAATTGTAGCTATTGCTAAAATGGACACTCCTGAGTTCTCATGCAAGGTCAGCCCTAGCCACCTAGCAATGATTAGTCGTGATGCCACGAGCTATTAGTAAGGAACAGTAAAGGTGGTCTCCTGTACTAATGTGATGAAACTGTGGCATGATATACTAACCTGATTAGCCTCGTCCCCGGGCTCTCGTGTGCATTGATGGAGAGCCTGGTACATTTTCTCACGTGATTTGACTTACTTAATTGCGCATGGTCAGGGACCACTTGAAAGACAGTTGCACTTCTCTACCTTCTGCTGGTGACATTGTTTCAGCGCTTGCATGGCCTGTGGTACAAACGGGCTCCATAGAGTAGCAATGAGAAGTATAGATTTGCTGCCTTCTGTCATTGTCTGAGAACTGTAGCTGTCCTCGCCCATGCAAAAATTCACCCTTCTACCCTACGTGGCACACATGTGAGAAAATGCACCAGGCCCACAGCTCGCTAAAGTGAAATGCACGCGTGGGCCTGGGAATGAGACTATAACCTGATAGAGTTTATAAACCCATTCATGCATGGATTAGTTATTGTGGTATCATTCTGTGTTTGTTGGATTCACAGGGAACATTTCAGCGTCACTGTGACATGCTAAAGTAAAAGACAGCAATGATCTTTCGAAAAATAACATTTTTGCTGTTTATTATCTCTGACATCATTTGTCAGTGTTGCACTCAAAACACCTACTATGTCACTCCCTCGTACAACACATCCTGTCCTGGACAACCCTGTGAAACCCTCTCTGAGTATCTGTACCGCCACAATGATTTTTTCACTGCAAACACCACTGTATTTTTTCTTCCTGGAAACCACATCCTTTCCAGTCCTCCACCGGGCAGTATTCACATAGGCAACATCAGCAACCTTACACTTATTGGGAGTTCTACCTCACTACCCGTAGTTATAAGCAGGGTCATTTGTGAGACCCTTGGATGGAGTTTCATTTTTGAAAATATAACTGACCTTAAGATGTACGCCATTGGTTTTATCTCGTGTGGAAACAACAATGAGGGAGCTGTTAGCTTAGAATCTGTGTTTCATGCTGAGCTTTTAAACTGCGTCTTCCAAGCAAACATAAACGCAATCGGCAGTGGTGGAGCACTGGCAGTAAACAGCACTCATCTAAAACTCATATCCAGTCATTTTGAGAATAATAGTGCTGTCAGTGGAGGTGGGGTTTTTGTATCTTGTCACGGTACAGCTATCTTTACCAAGAATACATTTTTAAGGAATACAGCTAGTTTCGCTGGGGGTGGGGTTTATGTGCCTATGGAGAGTAGTGATGCAGCGGTTACATTCACTGATAATAATTTCACTATAAATTCTGCCCAGTCAGCAGGAGGTGGACTGGCTATTGTCGGCCAAAATACAGAATCCTTTACAGCAAAGAGAAACCCAGCCACTGTAATTCTTAATCGAAATCACTTTGTTGGAAACACAGCTAATAATCGCACGGTTACTTCCCCATCACTTGCACAAGGAGGCGGGATGTATGCGACAGATGTGACTCATTTGAATCTCACTGGAAATGTCTTTATGAACAATTCTGCTACCTTCACGGGAGGAGCAGTGTCTGCTAACAGGATCGTAGCAAATGTTTCCGGTAATAACTTTTCAAATAATTTTGCTTTGGGAGCTGGAGGAGGTATGGCGTTAGGATATAGGGATTCTGCATTACCTCCTTTTGCCAATATAGCGTTCACGGACAACACCTTTATAAACAATTCTGCAATACAAGGCGGTGGTGTTGTTGCTTTTGCTGGTGTAATCGCTCAGTTGACTAGATGCTCTTTCAGAAATAACTTTGGTAGCTCCGGTGGGGGGATTTTTGTTACACGATGTGCCTTTACATTAAGCGACAGTGAGTTTGTGGGAAATTGTGCGCGATTTGCGGGTGGAGGATTATTTATAGCAGACTTTACCAGTGTGAATATTTTAAACAACAGTACAGTGGAGGACAACACTGCCGTGTATGGAGGTGGAATTATGCTATCACAGAGCAGCCTAGGGCTCCGTGGGAGTGAAATAACATTTCATGAAAACCAGGCTGAGTATGGTGGTGCCGTTTATGCGTCCAGAAGTGTAGCGGCTATTACGTCTGTTGGAAATATCATTTTCGATGCCAACTTGGCTGTCTTTGGGGGAGCCATTTATGTGTCTGAAAGCAACCTTACGATTTTGGGGCACTACAACATTTTTGCTGCAAATTTAGCTTCACAGGGCGGTGCACTTTACCTTGCTGGACAAGCTACCTGTTCGCTCTCTGCTCTTGGTACGACAGTATCCTTTTTAAACAATAGTGCTTCAGTATTTGGGGGAGCTGTCTTTGTAGATGATACTAATCCTTTTACAGTTTGTTTTGATTCTGAGCAATCCTCTACGCTTAATAATTCACTTGCTCTAAGCCAATGTTTCTACCAAATTCATGACCTTCAGTTTTTCACTGATCAGTTGAATGTCTCATTCGAGTTTAGAAACAACAGTGCTACAGTAGCCGGTGCTGACCTGTATGGCGGATCAATCAACAACTGTGAGGTAACACCTGGAGCTCTATCATCTTTCAGCAGCGCTGTGTTATTTGAAATGATCGTACGACCGTCAGTGCAATTCCTAGATATATCCTCTGATGCCCTTCAAGTGTGTAGCTGTAATGGATCAGAACCTCCAAACTGTAGCCAGACTCCAATTCAAAGACGTATATCTCCTGGTGGACAGCTTCGGATTTCTGCAATTGCACTCGGACAGAATCAAGGACCAGTTCCTGCAGCCATTTTAACAGATTTTTCTCCTAGCAGCAACATCTCATTTCGTGCTGCAGTCATTCAAAATGTAAATACGAACACCACATGTACAGAATTAGAGTACACTGTATTGAGTACAGAAGTTGAAGTATCTGACAGACTATTATTCTATGCAGATGGGCCATGTTCGAGAACTGGTCGGTCGATAATAGTGGAGTTGGAAATCCTTCCCTGCCCCCTGGGGTTTGACTTTTCTCCGAGTGAACAGATTTGCATTTGTGAGAACAGACTCCAGCAATTTACAAACACCTGCACTATTGACGATCAAAGGATTCTGCGACCACAAAATTCAGAATTTTGGATTGGATTTGATCTTGAGACAAATGAATCGATTCTTCATCCTTTTTGCACGTTTGACTATTGTACAAACGAGAGAGTTCTTATATCACCTTATAATAGTGATGTGGAGTGTAGCAATAACAGATCTGGCCTGTTGTGCGGACAATGCAGGGAAGATTTCAGTTTAGTTTTTGGCACATTCCGTTGCTTACACTGTTCAAACAACTATCTGTCACTGTTGCTAGCATTTGCCTTCGCTGGGGTTGCATTGGTGGTACTTCTCGTATTTCTGAAACTGACAGTTGCAACTGGGACTCTAAGTGGCTTAATCTTCTATGCTAATATCGTACAATTAAATTTCATTGTCTTCTACCCAGCCGGAAATAGCAATATCCTGACGGTGTTCATAGCTTGGCTAAACTTGGACCTAGGCATTGAAACGTGTTTCTACGATGGCATGGATGCATATGGCAAAACATGGCTCCAATTCATATTTCCAATTTACATTTGGGCTCTGATGGGAATTTTGATTGCAGCCTGTAATTATTCCAACAGGGTCGCAAGACTACTTGGCACCAATCCAATTGCAGTCCTAGCCACGCTCTTCCTTTTGTCCTACTCCAAGATTCTCCGTACCATTATCCAGGCACTGAGTGTCGTGTTTCTACAGTATCCTAATAGAAATGTGGCTGTGTGGCTGCTTGATGGCAATGTCCAATATCTCCGAGGGAAGCACGTTCCTCTGTTCATTGCTGCAGTGTTTGGCCTCCTCACAGTGGTTGTTCCTTACACTCTGCTGCTACTCACAAGTCAGTGGCTGCCAGCGAGAATGGCAGAGTGGAGAGTATTCAAATGGATCAATAAACCCAGGGTAAGATCCTTCATTGATGCCTACCATGCCCCCTTTGCTGATAGACACCGCTACTGGACCGGACTTCTCCTCTTGCTTCGCTGCATCCTATATCTTATCTTTGCTTACAATGGAACTGGAGATCCCAGTATTAATCTAGTTGCTATCACATCCACTGCTTTGGGCCTTGCAATTCTTGCCTCGCTCACTGTTAAGATCTACCAGAACCGATATCTCGTTGCTTTAGAAATGTCTTTCATTCTCAACCTTGGTATTCTCGCAGCAGCTACACAGTACATTCGTACTGTTCAAGGTAGCCTAACAGCAGTGACATCCATCTCCATTAGTGTTGCCTTTGTTACCTTTGTTGGGATTATTTTGTACCACATCTATCGTCAAGTCAAGGCCACTAAAATATGGATGCAGCTCTGCAAAGCTGCTTGTCCACGGCAGCCCAGTTCCACAAATATGCAGACTGTGTTGGCTCTCAGTGAGATAACATCTGACATAGCACCCTCTGTTTTGCCAACAAGGACATGGATAGCATTCCGTGAGCCACTTTTGGATGACGATTGTTAACAGTTATAATTTTGTGTATGTAAAGATTTAGCTATGCTTGTTGTTGAGTGTTTCCATATTGTGCAACTACACTTTGAAATGGATTCAGAGCTGTACTACTAACCTTACAGATTGTCAATATGCATTATAAAATCTGCTTTTTGCATCATTTCAATCGCAGGTGGTATAGCTATCTATATGGATCAGCAGAAAGTGCATTCTGTGTGTACTAAGTCTTTATATCTGCCACACTCCTAACTGCCAGTGCATGGCATGGGGTATCCATACACATATCACTTCAATCTGATAGAACGCCAATCCTACCAGTTAAATAATAATTATGAGTATTCTAAGATTACGTTCTACATAGCTTCAGTAACCATGTCACATCATGCAGCCTATATACAATATCCAAAATTTCTAGGTACCTATATTATATGTTATAATATTTATATACTGTTTGATACTTATGGGGTAAAAGTCCAAACACCACTGAGAGACTTTTCAACGTAGATATAGAACATGGAGACTTAACTTAACAATCAGAACACAACTCCCAAAATTGACTCACACTACCAAAGAAATAGCAACACAGGAAACAAAAGCAACAAAGAACACAAAGGAAACAATATGCAATATAATGAAGTGAGGCCCCGTTCACCTGGGAGGGCGATCGTAGCTATATATTGTCATCGTGAAGCACCATGGCCAGTCACCTGCACTCCAACAAAGAGCTGTGAGTATGCATGTGTGTCTTTAAACACAACACCATTTCTAACATCAGCTCCCCCCCTCCCCCAGCATTGTACATAAGCATTTCAGAATATTATATACCAGCATCAATGTCCTCTGTCCATATCAGCTACATGCAACTACAGTAAATTTAAATAAAGGTTTTATCAGTGAGCTTGTTTTATATACAATACATACACCAAAGTGCAAAGTAGTATACAATTTGAAGTTATCATTACAGTTTCTATAGTTACAGCCTTTGTTGAACTAAATGGAAATAATCGCACTCTTATCTATAGGGGTAAATGTATTGTTACTAATATAGTATGTGATTACAGAAATAAAACACAACAGTACAATAAGCAATATCCAAACCTCTAATAGCCAACACAGGATCTTAGCCTACCATAGAGCCTCAAGCCAACACAGGATCTTAGCCTACCATAGAGCCTCAAGCTACAAAGACACAAGTAGTACCAAAATGGAAACAGGCATAAATCAAAAAGGACATAACCGGAGACCAACAAGCAATACAAAAAAGCAAGCAGTTGAAAATCAATTGGAAAGTCATTGAGGTACACTTGTACCATTACTGCAGAGATAACAACTAAGCCCCACTGTTTGAAACAAAGTTCCAGTGATAAAAGAAAAATGAGTTTACCGACCAATATCCAAAACCACAGGAATGACAAAGCATAATTGAAATAGTCTACTTGGAAAGAGCAGTCAGAAATAAATGACAGAAAGTAAAAAGTGAGGCAGTACAATGAACAGCACAAACTCCACATTGGCTTTTTGGTTAAGAAAAAAATATGGAAGGTACATGTAGCATACGAAATCAATTTGAGCCCTGTTGCAAAGTAGGGATCATAATCATTACCAACATAGTGATAAATTCTCACTAGTATTTTCTCAATCCTCTGCCAACAGTGACCACCAGTTACAAATGTTACTTCTTGTGGTAGTTTTTGAATGATAGTAGAAATATCCTCTCCTCGTTCCTTTTCAAACCGCAACAAAACTTTAAAAAAACGTGTCGTATTGGCTGGTTGGAATATTCTACCAATACTGTTATCTGTTCTGCTAAGCTTAAGTTAGTATTGAAGTAAAATGCTGCAAGAAACTCTTGTATTGTTAGATGTGGAAAGCTATAAATTGCTGGTTCTATAACGCTTGCTCTGTCAACCACTAAAAGGCTGCTCTTTGTTCGTAGAAGAATTGGCTCAACTTCCTCTTCCTTAAAAATCGCCTGTCCTCCCGTAATGCCACAGTATGAAAGGTTTGCTATATGAAAGAATAAATTCACAACTTCAGGAGAGTTTAGCTCATAAATTTTTTTGAGCGAAGTAGGCACTGTAATCTTGGTGCTGCAGCGTGATGTAGGATTTTTGCAAGCATCACGAATCATTGTGTGGATAATAAACTGTTCGTAAATCTCAGTTTCAGTCTCAGGCAAATTTGTGTCTGATACAAGAAAATCTGGTTCACTACTTCTACTAGTATGGTCAATTCTGTTTGAAATGTCAAGGGAGTCCTTGAGATATACCAACATGGCTAATTGGAGAGGAATGTAACATGTGTGTTTGATGTGGGGATGATCGTCCATGTACTGCGATAAGGATTTGTCCTTGCCATACTTTTCTAGAATGTACTCGTCTATTTGATCGTCACCAAATCCAAGAACTTCTACACGTTTGTCCCAATGCCACACTTGAGAAGCTACTTCTGGCCGAGATGAAATGACTACAGTGGACTGTGAAAGCATAAGATACACTTTTTTTCTTTCAGTTTTTATTCCAATCAATTCCGACCTAATAAAGTTTGTTTCATTCTCATAACCTGTTGCATATTCATCAAGACCATCCACAATGAAGCACAGTCCCTTGCCATCAGACTCTATAACAAAATCCTCAATACCCGGTGGGAGATTGATTGTTCCATATAAACTATAATCTTTGTGTGTACGTATAAGTTCTGGCCGATGAAAAACTCTGTAATAGATGCCCAGTATATTGACAGAATCAAGCTTCGATACAAGAAGCTGTCAGAAGTACCACAGTCCTTTTGGTTGCCAACGGATATGCGTAAATACATTCAACTGAGTCTTACATCTCGCGATAAACCAAGTGCTGTGATTAAGAGAGATGATCGAGATTCTGCTAATGCACGGATTGTCACTGATCGATCAAAATCCTTCAATGATTTTATTTCTGACATTGATGCTAGTCCGGGTTCTAGATTTCTTCTTATCGGACAGCCTGGCATTGGTAAGACAACTCTTATGCAAATGATTACTCGTTACTGGGCATATGACAAGGCTCTTTCTAGCTGTTGGCTTCTGCTTCACATTGTTTTACGCGATCTTGTGCTACTGCAACATGCTCCAGATTTGAAAACTTTTCTTCAAACAAAACACAGCTAAAAGGACGGCAAAAAGGATATATACAGCTAACCTCCATTTTCTGGTCAGTTTAAGCTTAGCAGCTGAATGAACAGGTGGCGTAGTTTCTCCTTGACCCTGAGCAAGGGCATAGACAAACTCTGCCAGTATTCCACCTTTAAAAATGCCTGCAAGATTTCTGTAAGTTGCAGTATCCCCCCACTTTTCTTTCCATCTTTCTAACATTCGTCGCTTCTGGACAGAGTAGTCATGTGGGTTGTCCTGTTTAATTTCCCGTTCAACAGCCGGGGAAAGTTTGCAGTAAGGGGCATACCGTAGAATTGGGATAGTAAGCACCCATAGAAAGTAAGCACCCTATGAATATAAGCACCCAATTGAATTACAACAACCGCCTCCCGTTTATAGGCACCCGCACGAAAGTAAGCACCCTACAAGAATAGGCACCCAAGCCAAAGTAGTGTAGCAACAGAGAGAGACTACAGCACTTACCAGGAAAAACTGCCTTCTACAACTGGAAGCTTCACTATCCTACGGAGAGCACACGAGCAAACAGCAAGTGCGCGCAGAACAGTGCGATTGATGAGTAAGGTCAATGGTATAATAAAATTCATGAAAACTATGCATACAACATTGTTGCAGCACCGCCTTCTTCACAGTAGTTGTAGTGCTTCTTGCCAGCTGTGCATCACTGCCTGTTAGGTATTCATTGCATTGTAATGAGCCAATCTAGAAATGAATATCTTTCCTAGAGCCAAACCCACAAGTGTAATGGTCGTACCTGTAGTATTGTAAGCACCCCATTAAAGTAGGCACCCCTCGAATGTTAGCACCCATTCCTGCTGCTGATTTCGAAAGTAAGCACCGGTGCCTACTATCCCGATATCGATTCTACGGTACTGTTCCCAGCTGACCATTTCCTTGCGAGGTCAGTGTTCTCACAAACTCTGTCCAACTTACGCTGCTCGATGCTTTGTTCTGCCGATTTAGTGAAACCCATCCCCCCCCCCCCCCCCCCCCCCCCCAAGTGCTCGTCGATTTGCGAACAATAAAGACGGGGTGTATGTTTTGTGAGCATTCTTAGGCCATGCATGCTGCATACAAACTTTAATATGCACAACACCGGATAATACTATTCATAACTCGAGATAATCTCACAGATGTTGATAATGCTCACAGCTGTGGATAATGCTCACAACTGTGGATACTGTTCACAGGTATGGAAAATGCTCACAACTGCAGATAATGCTCACAACTGTGGATAATGCTCACAGGTTTGGAAAATGCTCACAACTGTGAATAATGCTCACAACTGTGGACAATGCTCACAGGTTTGGAAAATGCTCACAACTATGAATAATGCTCACAGGTTTGGAAAATCCTCACATTTTTGAATGTGCTCACAGCTGTAGATAATGTTCATAGCTGTGAATATTGCTCACGATTCGTGCAAAAGCTTACAACTGACCATAGCTAGTCTAAGATATCTGTGAACTGACTAAAATACTAAAGAGTATTCACAACTAGGCTATATACAACTCTGGAATGTTAAAATTTTACTTTTGGAAAATGTTCATGCCCGTTTTACAGAGCAAAGAAATGACTTTTTTGTGCATAATATATAATATATTGCTTTGTTTATCACATCTGATTCAGTAGCAAATTAACGGTATAGTCATATATCATCAGTACATTATAGCTAGCTGTTTTGACATCTTCAGTACATTATTGTCTTGAAATATTTAAAAGCGTGAAATTAGTACTTGGTATTAAGGATGGGCGACTGAGGAGAAAACCTATTATATACCAGAGTGATTATGGTAGGTTTAAGCTGGCTATGTAGCTACTGAGTTACAAGCTACAGTTAGTGTCCAAATGAACATGTGCGTATATTCCGTATATAAATATGAAATATGCACTACCTAGGGATGTGAGCTTTTCCAGACTTGTGAGCATTTTTCAGAGATGTGAGCATTTTCCAGACTTATGAGCATTTTGCAGAGATGTGAGCAGTTTCCAGACTTGTGAGCATTTTGCAGAGATGTGAGCATTTTCCAGACCTGTGAGCATTTTGCAGAGATGTAAGTATTTTCCAGACTTGTGAGCATTTTGCAGAGATGTGAGCATTTTCCAGACCTGTGAGCATTATCCACAGTTGTGAGCATTTTCCAGACCTAGGCCTGTGAGCATTATCTACAGTAAACTGTTGTGAGCATATTATACACAGCTGTGAGCATTATCCGCAGTTGTGAGCATTTTCCAGACCTGTGAGCATTATCCACAGTTGTGAGCATTTCCCAGACTTGTGAGCATTTTGCAGAGATGTGAGTATTTTCCAGACTTGTGAGCATTTTGCAGAGATGTGAGTATTTTCCAGACCTGTGAGCATTATCCACAGTTGTGAGCATTTTCCAGACCTGTGAGCATTATCTACAGTAAACTGTTGTGAGCATATTATACACAGCTGTGAGCATTATCCGCAGTTGTGAGCATTTTCCAGACCTGTGAGCATTATCCACAGTTGTGAGCATTTCCCAGACTTGTGAGCATTTTGCAGAGATGTGAGTATTTTCCAGACTTGTGAGCATTTTGCAGAGATGTGAGTATTTTCCAGACCTGTGAGCATTATCCACAGTTGTGAGCATTTTCCAGACCTGTGAGCATTATCCACAGTTGTGAGCATATTATACACAGCTGTGAGCATTATCCGCAGTTGTGAGCATTTTCCAGACCTGTGAGCATTATCCACAGTTGTGAGCATTTTCCAGATTTGTGAGCATTTTTTAGAAGTTCTATTTTGTGGCATATCACACTACCAAGATTAATCTCTAGCTATAATACTGACAACTCTGGATGTAGTGTAAGTCCTGAACACACGCATATTCTCACAAACGTAGATAAATCCTCATATTAAGCAAATACTCATGCTCATGCTCATGCTAAAATGCTCATAAGTGTGGATAAAGCTCACAACTGTACTGTGGATAATGCTTACAGCTGTGGATAATGCTCACATCACTGAAAAATGCTCACAACTGTGGATAATACTCACAGCTGCAGACAATGCTCACAGCTGTGGATAATGCTCACAACTGTGGATAATGCTCACAACTGTGGATAATGCTCACAAGTCTGGAAAATACCCACATCTCTGCAAAATGCTCAAAAGTCTGGAAAATGCTCACAACTGTCACAGTGGATAATGCTCACAGGTCTGGAAAATGCTCACAACTGTGGATAAAGCTCACAGGTCTGGAAAAGTCTCACGTCGACGCCTGAGTCTCTCACGTCGACGTCTGAGTCTCTCACGTCGACGTCTGAGTCTCACGTCGACGTCTGAGTCTCACGTCGACGTCCAGTCTCTCACGTCGACGTCTGAGTCTCACGTTGCTAACTCGACGTGGATGACTCAGACGTCGACGTGAGAGACTCAGACGTCGACGTGAGACTCAGACGTCGACGTGAGAGACTTGACGTCGACGTAAGACTCAGACGTCGACGTGAGACTCAGACGTCGACGTGAGAGACGTCAGACTCAGACGTCGACGTGAGACTCAGACGTCGACGTGAGAGACTCAGACGTCGACGTGAGAGACTCAGACGTCGACGTGAGAGACTCAGACGTCGACGTGAGACTCAGACGTCGACGTGAGACTCAGAGATGTGAGCATTTTCCAGACCTGTGAGCTTTATCCACAGTTGTGAGCATTTTCCAGACCTGTGAGCATTATCCACAGTTGTGAGCATTTTCCAGACTTTTGAGCATTTTGCAGAGATGTGGGTATTTTCCAGACTTGTGAGCATTATCCACAGTTGTGAGCATTTCCCAGACCTGTGAGCATTATCCACAGTTGTGAGCATTTTCCAGACTTGTGAGCATTTTGCAGAGATGTGAGTATTTTCCAGACTTGTGAGCGGATATGTGAGCATTTTCCAGACCTGTGAGCATTATCCACAGTTGTGAGCATTTTCCAGACCTGTGAGCATTATCCACAGTTGTGAGCATTAACCACAGCTGTGAGCATTATCCACAGTTGTGCACAGTTGTGAGCATTATCCACACACCTGTGAGCATTGTCTGCAGCTGTGAGTATTATCCATAGTTGTGAGCATTTTTCAGAGATGTGAGCATTATCCACAGCTGTGAGCATTATCCACAGTACAGTTGTGAGCTTTATCCACACTTATGAGCATTTATAAGCATGAGCATGAGCATTTGCTTATGAGGATTTATCTACGTTTGTGAGAATATGCATGTGTTCAGGACTTACACTACATCCAGAGTTGTCAGTATTATAGCTAGAGATTAATCTTGGTAGTGTGATATGCCACAAAATAGAACTTCTTAAAAACTGTTCTCAAATCAGACATGCTATCCCCCCCCCCCCCCCCCAACCACCCCACGGGGCCGAATAAGTGGGACTCTAGGGCGGAGTCGGGAGCCAGCGTCACTATAATAATACGAAGCCGCATTACCGTGATTGCCAGCTGGCCAATTTCTTATGTGAGCAAAGAATGCATGTTTATTCAGTACTACTGCTACCATTATATTCAATACAATGTTAGTACATTTTTGATAGGGCATGCACAATAATTATTACTAATACAAAGTTCGGCAAGATAGCAGATATTAATTTTTATTGATGGCATTAATATATCCACAGAGTTTGTATGCTGGTTAATTTTATAGCCAGCTCTCTATTACTGATTAGTCTAATTGTTGATATCTTGCTTCATAATAATTATGAACAGTAATAGGTAGCTGTTGTACCATCTACCATTTTAATATCATCTGTCATACACACACACTCAATCTCTCTCTCTACATCTCCGATCATCTCTGATCATCTCTCATCCCACAGTCGGTACTATATACAATATACACAATATAGTATAAGAGATGCAGCCTCACAAACACACCCACAATAAACATTATACTCATAATATAGTATACTCATAATATAGTATGCAGAGCAGCCGCAATAAGCATGTACCTCCAGACAGAACATGATCATAACACTCTAGAGTAGCTGCTTTCAAAAGTATACTGATGAAAAAAAAACTGTGTGAAAACACCAGAGGGAGATGCCAGAGAATGGGACCAAGCATAGAGTGTTACAATTATAATATTGCTATCATGCATTAATAAGTTCTTGGATATTGTCATGTGTCCACTGAAAGACCCCTACACGTGTGTGTGTGTGTGTGTGTGGGTGTGGGTGTGGATGCGGTTGGTGGATGTAATATATACATGTGCAAAAAATTATGTGCATGGGTATACATTATTATGTGAGTGTATGCGTGTAAAGGATTAACAATTAACTTTCTATGCCAGAACCAATACGGCTGGAGAAGCTACGAAAAAGTAGCTGGTCTTCAGGAGAATAACGTCTCTATCTGCTACACATATTCAAGGATCTGCCATGGCTGCTACGTGAGAGTGGAAAGACGAGTTGTGCTGCTTTCTCTACTAACCTGAAATCTGTAGTAAACCTTCCTTGGTAAAAATGTTCCACATCTCTAATTCTTCATGCACCACAAGTTCAAAGACGGCATCCATGTACAATGTAACTGCTAGAGGTGCCAATTTGAGCATGTAAGCATGACTAACAGACCTAGAAATATAGAAATGCTTGCTGAGATTCTGAGCCTATAATTATGTCAGTTATTGGCCTCACTGCGCTTGACAATTTAAGAGCCAGTTAGTGGGTCATGTACAACACTGGCTTTTAATACTCTGATCAAAAATCATCCTAATGGATCGGAACATGTAACAGCACAGTAAAGCGTAGCAGTCTTGATTCCAAACCTTACGAACGAATAGATGCTACAGTTGGAATTGAATTTACCTTTCCTTGGCCTGCTGCTTCAATGTCTGAATCTCATGTTCCAGTTCCAGACACACCCTCTCAATCTCAAAGTTCTTGTGCACAAGAGTGTTCCAACTGCAGGAGCAAAGAGAGACAAATACTATTCTCTACTCCATAATAGGAAGTCATGAGTATATGCATACGAAAGGAAAAGAAGCTCTTCTCACTGACACTACAGGCAGCTACCAGCTGGACTCACTGGTTGCTGAGAGCCTGTAGCTGTGCACCAGCTGAGGTCTGGAGAAGAGAGGGAGAGAGACAGGTGAACAACACCACCATGAACATCAGCAGGGTACTGCAAGACTCTTGCAAGACACCCTGCAAGAAAGCGGCCAAAATCCTTGCAAAGTGCAAGATTCTTGCAAGGAGTGTCTGTACTGTGCATGAACTCTGCAAGATAACGTCTATGCAAGAAACTTGCAAGGCTTTGCAGGTATATATATATATATAGTCCATTGGAGGCCAATAGTACACACACCTCACATTGCCTCAATCTCAGTAGCCTTATTCCACGTGTGGAATAGTCAAAGGCATGGCCCGGGACTCACTGAATGGCGTGCACAAACTGAGCTCCACAGGTTCTACTTACATGTACATGTACATGTAGCCTCGCTCCCAGGCTTCCCACATGCCCTTTTGCATGCAATAAGTGTACAAAAAATGGGAGTGAAGACTGGGGATACGGTTAGGTAAAAAACAACATGCCTGTATGTACATGTACACCTGTTCTTACACTCATACCTGTTCAGTTTTCCTCTGCCAGTTTATCTCTTGCACTTTGCTTCTGCACGGTAAACAGACAGACAGACAGACAGACAGACAGTACTTTAGAATTACAGTCATGTAATGTACTGTTTGTATACAAGCATGCAAGAGCTGAGCCTGTTATCGCAATACGTAAATGTAGATCATCAAGGACACATCTGCATGAGCAATATAGCGTTTTAAGCGCTACTAGCAGGTTTCGCTATACGCGTGCATGCATGCCATGAGTGAATACACACACGACTGTACCTGCTACCCATTAAGTGACCTCTCACCTCAGTGCCTTCAGTTGCTTCTGTTGCTTCTCTACCATTTGAGACAGTAGCCTGGAGAATGGACGAAGGAGCATGCATGTCTATACACTATAGAGGGCAGGAGAGCATGAGCCACTGAAGGCAGGGAAGGAACATTCAAATAGACCATATTCGGTTAAGAGGACTTCGGGCATTTTTGCTGCCATGGCAACAATAGTTCCTTGCATGTAACGTTTATCACACAGAAATGTCATCTTTGAAAATTTGAAGTAACTTGGACATTAAGTGGTGTAGATATGACCTCACAAACTTATACACATTTTATATATGCTCATATGAGGGAATTTGGTCTGGAGGCACCCAGTGCAAATCCCTCATATGGGCCCATATAAAATGTGTATACATTTGTGAGGTCATATCTAATGTCCAATTTACTTCAAATCTGAAAGATGACATTTCTATGTGATAAAAATTACATGCAAGTAACTATTGTCGCCATGGCAGCAAAAATGCCCAAAGTCATCTTAGCCGAATATGGTCTATTCCTACGATCAGTGTTTCCCCCTAAGGGGGTACCCCTTTCCTAATTTGTTTTCCTTTTATGTGGTCATTGGAATGTTTATTTTACTTCAATGTCATGGAAAAGTTGTATGCCCCCCCCCCTCCCTTCACTTTCTTTCTTGACTTGGGAGAATTTAAACGTATGATGTACATGTGTGTTATCATTCCCCCCATGCAATGCCAGCCCATGTCCCTCCCACTCACTGGTTGTGCAGTCTCCACTCGCTGCTGCTGTACTGGGAGAGCAGTTCCAGGTTGAGGATCCTAGGGGAGACAGACAGAGGGACGCAGCGTCAACAAAATATGGAGGAGCTACAAGTAGGTACATATCGGACAGCAATTGCTGCATCTACAAGGTTTGTTGGGCTCAGGGGGGTTAGGGCTAGTACCGTATTCTACGTATTATCCGCCCATCCCCTTCTTTGAACAAAAGTTATGCTGGAGGGTATTTACATATATAGAATCCGCCCACCCCTTGTACTGTCCATCCTGAGCAATTTATAACTAAAAACCGAAAACTCCAAGACAGCGAGTAGAATCGAGCGGCAAAATTAGATCTTTGGTGTGCTTTAATTGGAATACCGACGGTACGTCAGCTAGCCATTCAGCTGGGATCATGTAATCGAGTGTATGTCCACACGTGGCCATATCCGACCACCTCTGCCTCTCCAGGCACTGACCTTCCACTCTGGTGCTCCAGCTGAGCCATAGAGTTGTCCACCGACTCCTGCCATGCCCCCAGGTCGTTCTTTTGGGCGGCACTCGGCTGGGGAAGCTCATACCTGTGTGTGTGTGTGTGTGTGTGTGTGTGTGTGTGCATGTATGTGTGTGCATGTGTATGTGTGTGTGTGTGCATGTGTGTGTGTGTGTGTGTGTGTGTGTGTGTTGTATGTGTTTGCATGTGCATATGAATACGCATGGTGCATAAACATTTAAAATCACTATTATAACCTCTTCTACTAATATTTGCCGAGTGGGAAGCGAGGCAACTAATCATGTTGCATGGAGACTCCGTGTATGTATGCATGTATGTACATGACGCTACAGGAATGCAAACATATTTCCTGTGGGCATGGCACGGCTTGACGTGCAGTGAAGCCAAAAAAAAGAGAGCAAACACGTGATGGACTACGATAGAGTTGCTTGCCGAAAAGCAGCGGCAAATAGGAAGGCTACGTGCATCACAACACAGAAGTACACTTAGTGGTAGCAAGGAGAGGAGGGAACATAGGTAGGAATTTCATCGACAGCAGATAAAGCAGCATAATACATGCACAACTCTTATCAAGGAATACCGACCTAGCATTATCCCTTACTGTATATTAAACCTGCTGGATGCCTGACCTTGAGAATCAGGAATGGCGGGTTAAAACTTTTTTGATGGCATGCCAACTCTCCCCACCCATGTACATGTATACATGCACATACATGTACATGTATACTGGGAAGTACAGCGATATCACTGTATACTGACGCCGGTTCCAATCCTAGGACAGACCTTTTCATGCTTAGCACCTCCATGGGCTGTCTCGCAGTCAGCCTCTCAAACTCCGCCCTCAGCATAGGAGTCTAGGGGGAGAAATATGTGATAGATAACGTGTGAGAGTGTGTGATTATCCTGTGTAGTTTTGAAGTGTATGAAAAATGTTATACAGCAGCAGTACCTTGCATATATAAGCTTCTAATGAAATGGATGCCAATTACTGTAAGCACCAGTAAATATGTCAATTGAAGAGAGAGAAAAAAATAAACGTCATAGAGACTCAGTCTCAGTGTTCATAAAGAGCATTGTCTGCCAAGCCACTGTACACGTGCTCTGGGGCAAACTTTATAGTATGAAAACAGTACATGATTAGAAGCTAATTTGGTACATGTACATGGCTATGGGCGATACATGTACAAACAGTATCTGTCTGTGTGTACATGTAGGTGTGTCTGTTATGGATGTGATGATGTCTATAATCACAGCCCAGGTGACTGTGCAAGAAGTCTGTTACATGGTATGTCATCGAATGCATGCACTGATAGCTATGTACTTCAGACTTCAACTTCAGCCTACAGCCTGACAGATGTCTCCGAGGGTTGTGAGCAAAGCACTGACTGAAGTGCATGAGCAAAGTGAACAAGTAGCCATAGTGAGCGACTTCGACCTATAGCCTAACTGATGCCTCCGAGGATTGCGAGCAAAGCAAACAGATAGCTAAAGCGAACAAAGCAAGCAGGATGAAGGGAGTGAAGTAAGCAGGCTGAAGGGAGTGAAGTAAGCAGGCTGAAGGGAGTGAAGTAAGCAGGCTGATGGGAGTGAAGTAAGCAGGCTGAAGCAACTACATGAAGCAAGCACAGCTACTTGCACTACATGATCCCACACTATCCCCATGCATGGTACATGTACCTCAAACGTGGTCTTTGGAGTTGGCAGGAAGTCAAGGTAGTTCTTGGTGGGTCTATAGCGTCGAGTCTCCTCGTCCACCAGATAGAGGGCCTGACGTGTGTGTGTGTGTGTGTGTGTGTGTGTGTGTGCATATGTATATGTATGTGTGTGTGTGTGTATATGTGTGTGTACACATTCTCTATAATAAGACTAATCAGTATTTTAACCCCTGGGATAATTCTATTACTGGAGGATGGCTTGAGCTTCATAAAAGCCACAAAGGAAAATCATCGGCTAATTCCACAGTATGCCAGAGATATTAGCTCGGCTGTTGGAATTACCCCACTGTTGGAATAGCCCTGAAGATCACTGTTGGAAGATCTCACCTAACAGTCATTCACAAGCAATTACTCAAAACAAGGATATTTAATTAAATAAGGTAGGGGACTTCCAGATGGGGAGGGGAGGGGAGTGGTGATTTCGGACATTCAGTAAAACTTTGCTCTTACTTCGATCGCCGACTCTGCCCCTAGCTGATTAAACGACGCTTATCCGTGTAGCTACTGTAGTAGCATCCTTAGGCATCCTTCTTCCTGACCTAAGCCTTGAACATCATTGCTTTTGAGTATCGAATTTGACGGCAGGCTGCATACAGCGAAACAGATGAAGTTAAGTAACTATTAATAATTTCATTTTTCTAAATTTCTCGTTGCTATGCGTACCTGACGTTCGGATGTTTTGGTGAAACTGAGTATACCACTTTAAATATTATGTCCGGATATGCCATCTACCGGAATTAAATCTGGTCTCATTACTTCCTATTGTAAAAGTGGATTTCCACCGAAATTGCAGCGTAGGTAGTGCCATCTTTAGGCAGTTTATCGGTACAAGTAGCTTTATTCCAGCTAGTACAGAAGTAGAGTTAGAGCATAAGATCTCGACGGCTTTGCAAAGTTTGTCTGGAAATCCCCATTTTTACCTCATCCTTGCTCAAAACTAGAGTATAGGGGGGAAAACTTGAGTCTATCAGTTCCTCACCGCCTCTCTGACTCCCGGATCCTCGTAGCCTTGGTCGATATAGGGCAGAGCGTCTAACTGAACTTCACCAGCCATAACTTTGACCTGGTAGATGGCATTAATTGGAAAACGAACGCGCACGTGCACGTGTCCAGACCTAGTACCTTTAATTTAATAGCTCCTCCCCTAGCCCTCTGGGGAATGTGTCAGCTGTTTCTCAGCATGCGCATGGTTCCATGTACTTATTACCCCGCGCCGCGTATGCGGAAGGGGGGTTAAGCGATTGGTTTTGTCCGTCCGTCCGTCCGTCCGTCCGTCCGTCCGTCCGTCCGTCCGTCTGTCTGTCCAGTGAAAAATTTTGAAATCTCAACATTTACGAGGTTAAATGCTTGCTAACCTTGACATTACTGAAAAAAAACAACGCCTGTGTACTTGATAGAGCCCACAGCGAGTCTGTTCTTCCGCATTTTCGGCACTTTCCTATTTAACGTCAGTATCGTCCACCATCTTTACGTGGTCAATTCGGATACGTCTCGAATACGGCCATGCGCGGACTCTGGACACGTGTTCATACAATACGCAGTATTAAAGAAGCAGTATGAACCAGATAGCGTTCGCTTAAACTTACGGAAATGCAAGAATACTCCCAAGCTTTGGATACAGATGAGAGGACCGATGCAGATGAGAGGAGACTGAGTAGTCTCGTGACTAGGCCATACAGAGCCATGATAAAATGTATGCAGACAGAAGTCTAGCTAAATGTATACAGTCACATAATTATGGTTCTAACGTCTGCCATTGCATCAGGAGCGCGGGGTATGTGTTCTAGGAACACTTCTAGTTATTCCAATGTATTTAGAATAGTCAAGGGTCAGTGTACTTTTCGGCCAATCTGCTTTCAGGTTTCAGTGATGACTGAAAGGTGAAGTTTAAATGTTATGGTTCAGCTTTCGAGTACCTGAAATTCTATTCAGATTTCAGGTGAGGGAATTTCAGATTTCAGGTGAGGGCTCTAACTCGAAAGCTGAACGGGGTTTCATGTGAGGACTCTAACCTGAAAGCTGATACCAACATCTAAATTTCACCTTTCAGTCATCAATGAAAGCTGAAAGCAGATTGGCCAAAACGTACACTGACCAATTGTCAGGGTGAAGTATTTGGAGAGTGCTGGGGTAGATAGAAATACTGCATAGTCAAACGAGTATAATTTCTACTTGAAGGTGCATGATATTCCATTATACACAAGAACATTCTATCAAAAAATTTAATTATCACCATCAAATTCAGCAAGCAGGTAGTCTATTATAAATTACTGTTGCTGCATTTTCATTTCTAGGGGCCTAGCTACTTAAATTAAAATTGTGACTCGGTCTCAGTGAGTCTACAGTACTATTATATTAAACACTAGCTACTGCTTACAGTTAGCTAATACTAACTTACTGCAGCTGAAATCTGGCAGGCATTGGAGTTTGAACCTGCGTTTTTTTTTTGTCCGCAGTTAACCATTTGCGGCCACGTCACCTAGGCTCACCTAAGTTCAGAAGGTCTCATTTGCAGCAGTGTCCGGGAGTACAGGGTAAAGACAAGGGAACCCCCACCCCCACTCCCATTCAGTTGTGCCTCTCAGGGCACTCAAAATAAAGGGTGGCATGCCCTAGATATCATTAGCTATTGCATTATGCAGGCAAGTGTCATCATTATGAGGTACAATGTACTAGCCTCATTCACCCCAACTTATTAGTACTGCATGGGATGAATGGTAGAGGTGCATTTATAGCTAGCTATACAGGACTAAAGGATGAACTTCAAGAGGGAGAGCCAAAACAGGTAGCATGAAAACAAAGCTGTAGAGTGGAGCCTGGGAACAAGGCTATGGTATTGTAATAGCCCATTAATAATTGGTGCTTATAATTATTATTTGGTGATGCGATTGAGACAGTACTGTAGTTTGTATGCTGTACAATATTATTCGGTGGTGCGATTGAGACAGTACTGTAGTTTATATGCTGCATGTATAATTCTAGAATATAGTGTATACAGTGTATGCATTAATTTGACTCCAGACTCTCGATGTATCAACAAAAGAAAGTAAGTCTGATAATGATGTGTGAACCTATTGAGGTTCAGTTCTTGAGGTTGAACGCGTTACAGGTATAACCTATTGAGGTTCACCTCTGTATATAACAGATTTTCTGGGCCTCCCTCAGGCAATTCCAGGTGTTCAGCAGACTCAAAGGAGCCATATAGGGGTGGCAATGAGCATTTAGAGTTATTATAGTAATTTTCAACACGTTTGCTTTGTCCAGCTCATTGTCTGCACATGTACGTCAGGCTCATGTTTTCTAAAACCAGTTTTTGTTTGTTTCCAGTGTTAATGTTCCTTGAAAATGACTGTTTTGAGTTTTTCATTATTGATGTCACTTTATTATGCACGCCTTTATATTTTTCCCATGGTAGTCTTGAAAACATTTCCCCATGCAGCTTTGTAGAGCTTGTTTTACATCAGATCAACGAAACCTGAAAGCAGATTGTGCACTGATCTTCAAGTCTTCAAGACTGGAGTAGCTAGTTACCAACAGCTGAATGGGCCAAGAAACTGTCACATTGACTGCACCAAGTTTCGTTCACACGAGAGGTCGGCATGCAAGATCAGACCGCAATAATGATTAGACCACTAGACAAAGCTATCAACATCACTAAATATGGTAATTGAATCCAAGTTCAACAATACTGTCTTCAGCCTGACGGCCTAAAGCAGAGCACCCATGTCCATGCTTTTCCCAGTCCACCAACAATTCTAAGTACTTCGTACACTTCTGCTTTTCATCTGTGTCGATCTTGGAACGCAAAACTGTGGATTCCAAGTCAGCATAGCGAGTTCGTGCGTTAGCATTCTTTGATACCAGCGACACAAGTGGGACAGCCCCCTTCATGAACAGTTCTCTTGATCGCCGATAAAGGATACCATCGTAGGCAATCTGAAAATATATCTCTGATAATACGTAATAATCATTTTCGTCAAGATATTCGCTCAGATCGTCACTCGGGTCTTCACTCTGATCTTCACCTGGGTTTTTATGATATCCATACAGTAACTGGATCTGGTATGCTTGAATTGCAACATTATTTGCAACACTCAGAGGGATTCCATGACGCACTTTAGTAACCACAGCCCGTAATAGCTGTAGGAGAGCTCGGGCTACATGAATTCCATAGCTGAATAAATCACACATCCTGCTGTACTCGCCAAGAAGCATAAGTGCTTCCTTTTCATACGAAGGAGAACCTATATGCACACTCGGAAAAGTCATTTGCGCATCGCGTATTCTCAGTATCACCTGTGCCTCTATGCAAGCGTTCACGGTAGCATCCACTCTCTGCCTGAGATCTTGTTGAATGCGGCGCTCTATTTCTTCAGCTTTGAGCTTGCAACAAGATGGGCCAGAGCGTGCATAGGCCTCCGTTTTCTCTCGACTCATGAAACATATCCTACCACTGGAAGGCTTAATATCCACGTCAAACCGATAGCGACCATTTTCTAACTTGATGAAATGCACGTCATAGTAATGGCTCAGAGTGGTCGGGTAGAATTGCTCGAAAAGTTGCCCAATTCGCATCTTCATCTTATCCAGATCCTTTTCATTAAGAGCCACGCCCTCTTCCACCTTACAGTCGTCGCTAATGCCAAAGTGGATGGTACCACCAGCTCTGCTATTCAAAAAGGCATTAAATTCTTTCGTCCACCCATCGGATCCGATTTTTTTGCGAATGATATCAGCTGTAACACGCCTAGCAGAGCCACTTCCTTCCGCGAGGCTAAGGAGACTTTTATACTCGTTTTGCTCACTCTCAGCAGTGACAAGGGTCCCGGGTTTAACAACAGATCTAGTTGGCTCACTCTCGGGAGAGGTAAGGGTATCGGGGACGGTCGACGATGTGGATGAAGGTACTGGATCGAGAGCTGGAGTCGTAGACATTTCGGCATTAGGCCTGGATGTGTGCACGAGGTCAGAAGTGTATGCGGACGTAGACGGAACTCCGTCTTATGCGATGATGTCATTAATGTGGTAGCGAGCATGCAGAGGCATGCATGGATTAAGATATTGGCAATCCCTAGCTCCCCACAAAAGCATTATGTAATCACTATGCTAATTGTGTAAGCTCTGGTTATTCCTGCTCTTGTCCTGTGACTGTGGGTCTTACAAGCTCCAATGGTGTAAGCGCTACAGCAGCAACGTTATTATTATTACAATTACAGAACCCAAACTCATAACATTATTAGATCTACAAATTAAAGCAATAATGAAATACATCATAGCAATTTGGGTAAAAAAAAATGACAACACCATATGCACAGGATCTCAACACCACACTAGCTACCACATGAGACATTTGTCTTTGGGATTCATCTTTGAGTCCTCAGGACACTTGAAGGCACTTGCAAACTCAGGACTGTTCACCAATGCTCCAATCACCCTGCAGGAAAGACAGTATTTTCGTGAATCTGCATGGTAGCTAGGTGTTCCATTCCCCACTTTGAATATTGTGAAGTAATGAACGGAAGAGATGAGTTAAGCTATGGAAAACTACATCTATACTGTGTCTCATACCGATACGGTCCAGGACTGTGAGGATCGACTTTAGTGGAAGTCTGTGCATACGCTGGGCTGAATATGGAGCACCACACCTGTGGAACGGAACAGGATTGGGCTACCTTGAATGTGATAGTGTAACACACCCTCCAACCACCTCATATCCTACATACACATTACTATATCAGTCCTGCATGTGGAGGATTAATTTTTACGGGTACGCCCAACTGGAAGTGCAAAGAAATTAAAAATTCAAGATCTGGAAAGGCATGCTTTACCCCTACCAAAAACACCATCATTTCCAGTTGGGTCTATACCCTTGGGAGGCATGACCCCAGAGTCCTCACCTGTCCGAATGCGATAAAGTACAGCTGGTCTTGAGTATACGGGATGGCTGGAAGGTTAGGCTGTTTCGCCTCCTTGGCAACATTCTGGTATGCCTGCAAGTATATAAAACAATACAGGGTTCCACTGTAAGCATAAGGCTGTGGAAAAACGCACAAAAAGGCATGTTTTCGCAGCTGTGGAAAACGCACGTTTTCCCACGACTGCGAAAAAAGCTGCGAGAGGGTATACGAGGCTATAGGCACATCAGAAGAATCCGCATAACCCACATGTAGCCGAGCCTGTACAGACAACTGCAGCTTGCAGCGATCGGCTTTGTTATAAGATGCCAGTACATTCTCCCAGGCAGCATTACCTGGTATGCCGCCTTCACTCCTCCATTGTCAGCGATGTTCTCCCCCAGAGTCAGACTACCGTTCACCTGGCAGAGAGGAATGGAGTAGGATAAAGGGTTAACTGGCACTATATCGCCACAGGGTCTGTCTCAGGCTGGCTTGATGGACTCACGTTGTAGCCAAAGAGAGAGTAGTTGGAGTACTGGTCGACAAAGCATTTCTGTCTCTCCTTGAAGTTGGCAATGGAATAGTTGGTCCACCACTGCTCTAGAATGCCGTCTTTGTTGTACTGCTGGCCTGTGTGTGTGTGTGTGTGTGTGTGTGTGTGTGTGTGTTGTGTTGTGTGTACAGTTGTATGTGTGTACATGAATCAATACGTTTAGAAGAGGGCTCTGACTTTCAAGGAATATGGAATCTACAGTACATAAATTTCAAGTATACTTAGCATAAGACTACAGGACATCAGCCCAAACCTGTCTGCTAAGGCTATTACCATGTAAGGCAGCATCTAATCATGGAAATACAGTAAAGTTTGCATATGTACATCATACGTGTATGTGGGTACCCCATTACATTAACACTGCAGTCCTAGTGGATACCTTGGTCATCAAAACCGTGAGTGAGCTCATGACCAATCACTACACCCAAGGCTCCATACTTGAAGTAGCTGTGTGTGTGTGTGTGTGTGTGTGTGTGTGTGTGTGTGTGTACGTGCATGTATATGTATGAGATGAGAGAAGGTGTCAAACAACGTATGTAGTCTGTCCCACAGGAGTCAAAGGGGAAACCTGAAAGCTAAACAATAATGGTTGATTAAATAGTCTGCACAAGTTTTAAATAATTATGGCACAAACAGAGGGTAAAACCTCGAGACCTCCCTCCCACTCACTCTGGCCAGCCAGTCCTGAAGAATGGAGTGTTGAGAATACCTTCCAGAAATACTGCAGTGGAGAAAATACAAATTTAACAAAGTGCCATCAGCCTTGTTCCCAGGCTCTTGAACAGCTACAGGTACTCTCTTTTACAGAAGTCAGCAAGCAAGGTTTAATGCAGGTGCACATACACATGCAGGTGGAATATACTACTTGGAGAGGGAAAAGTGGATTCTTGGGTAATGAAGGGAAAAAATGGATTTCTGTACACTGTGGAGGCTCTTATATGTGTATCACAGAATGTGTAGTGCGCCTGGAAAAACTCAGTTGTCGTTTACCTTCTCTGCTCATACATATTTGAATTCACCATGAGTTAGTACACTTAAGGCATCGTTTGCCTATCATTACTCTAGCAGCCTGCCGTCTGAGGTTCACAGAAGCAACTCAATAATAGTTCAGTTGAAGGTTGTGTACTCTTTCTACACGTATGCTTTGCAAATGCACGAGCTCATAACCACTTGGAGGGCACCGTCTGTGTGTCAGTAGTCACGCTACATGTGCAAGGCTTTTTTTTATCAGACAATGCTGAAGCGATCATCAGTAGTAGTTACATAATTTATATAGCTGCTTGTAGAACTGAAATGTACGTGTATATATGGTTGTTGATAACTACTAAGTGCTTACCAAACTGGTTGAACTGGGGGCTGTAGTATGCATTGACTGCAGTGGGAGCATTGAGCCACCTGTGTGTGTGTGTGTGTGTGTGTGTGTGTGTGTGTGTGTGTGCGTGTGCATGTGTGTGCGCATGTGTGTGTGTGCATGATTGTGTATATGTATGCATGTGTGTATTAAACGTATGCATATACATGTACATGTGCTTGTAAATATACATGTAGAGTGGGCAGGTTCCATCACTGCTATAACAATACACTGTTCACACGCAGAACCTGTGGCTATAGCTGATGTAGCTATCCCAACTCTGCAGGCACTTTCATGTAGGAGTAGAGGGAAAACCCCTTACTGAGTCTTATCCACAGGCTGCCTGAGTCGCTCAAAGTTTTCCTGTATGGATAGCGTTACATACTGCAGATTGTTCTCAAAGTATAATGAATCAGAGATGTTTAACTGCAGGAGGGAAGGAGGGAGGGAGGGAGGGAAATGGGAGGGAGGGAGGGAGGGAAATGGGAGGGAGGGAGGGAGGGAGGGAAATGGAGGGAGGGAGGGAGGGAGGGAGGGAGAAAATGTTATGTGAGAATATTCTTGAGACAGTAACTCTGAGCCTAATCTATGTTACAATCTTACATCCTTATACAGGTCATTGAGGTAGGTGTCATTATGGATTTGGTCAGGATAGGCCACCATCTTGCTGATGGCGTCGACTTTCTCCTTGGAGCGTTCCTTGGTCACCTCATCCAGCCAGTTTCGAGTCTCCAGTCGTTCCTTGAAGGCCACCTTCACAGCTTCCACCATCGTCGATACACTGTCCTGTAGAGGTTGGAGAATACGCCAAACCTTCAATAGCCCACAAACGAGCTATGTGCCTGTCTACTCCACTCTTGAGCATGAGCCCATTCATCTCAAAGCATCCCCCAGCAAGGAGTGGGGGAAGGGGGGGGGGGGGAACCTAAGAATTTTTCCTCTCCAGTTTTATGCAGTTGTTGTAGCTACAGTGGAATGTGGTCACTCTATAGCAGCCAACCTCTCTAGTAAGGCCACCTTGTTGGGTCCCAATGTACTAATGTATTATCGACCTCTATAATACAGCCACCCTCTATAATGCAGCCATAAAATGTTGACCAGAGGGTGACCACAATAGTGAACAAGTACATGTATCATATTGGTATCGCCCATTACAGCAAACCGATCGCTTAGATTTTTGCTCAGACAGCGGGTAAACGTTTGGAAGGTATCCACATTTCAAGCTCTGTAAAGGTTCTCTGGTCTGTGGTCATAAAATACTGAAGTATTGCTGTCCAGTACATGTACATTAGGATGTCTGCTATGTAAACTAAATGTACACATGTATGTACACTATACTAGAAGGCTAATATCAGACCTTGGTTCCATTGGGTAGGATGAAGTCGGTGTAGGGCCGAGCCAGGGCGATGGGAAGAATGTTTTCCACAAGACTAATGCATTCTTGGTAGCGTTCTCTTTCACCATTGCCGGTCACAGCCTAACGAGGGGAGGGAGGGGAGGGGAGGGGAAGTAGTTTTACTATTTGAGTGTGAAATTTAGTTTTAATTTTAGTTGGCTAGCTAAAATTTCTAAATTCTTGCTAAATTACTTTTAGTTTCAGTTAACTAATTAAATGGGCTCATTTTGTAGCCAAAAATATTAGTTTCTGTGGGAGGCCACACTCGAAAAAAAGGCACGACGCGCACCCATGAAGTTGGTTGGTTGGTTTGGAGGTTCAGGAAAAAAGGTCCTCAAATTTTTGCTCAGACAGCGGGTAAACGTTGGAAGGTATCCAGTGTCTGACTGTCATTTCAAGGTTCTCTGGTCTGTGGTCATAAGTATTGCTGTCCAGTACATGTACATTAGGATGTCTGCTATGTAAACTAAATGTACACATGTATGTACACTATACTAGAAGGCTAATATCACTCGACCTGGGCGGGGCGAGATGGGTCACGAGCTGGCCAGCATGTCGCGAGATCGGTTTTGACTGAATCACTCCAGATTTGTGCTTCTGGCCTTGGAGATGTTTCTTGAGATGGTACTCGCTTAGTCCGCTATCACTGCATCGCACTTACATCGCTCACTCGACGGCGGCTCTCCAGTATCTCGTTCGGCTGTGACTCGCTCGATTCTCGTCATGATCGCGAGTGCGAAGTAAGGGTTGGGTCATAATTATTTAACCATTACATGATGTCATACTACGGTTAATTGATTATTTATGACGTAATGTATGTAATTATGACGCTTTGTGACGTAGTTGGTCGGTTGTTTCGGGGGTTCCGCAAAAAAGGGGCTGTGCGTCTTGGACTTTTTTTGCTGTGGCCTCCTGGTTTCTGTATTAGTTTTTTCTATTTTAAAATTTCAGTTTCAGTATGTTAACTGAACCCCTTTTTGGCTCCTACTAAATTTAGGTACTAGTTTTAATTAACTAAATTGGAATGTGGTATGTATGGTTTTAAATTATATGATAGGATGATAGGAACACGGTAGACGTCCACCTCATTTTTCATACTGCAAGTGACAAAGCTGGGGGCAGGCTTTACAATTGGAATGAGGCTACGATGGCTGTACAGCTATTGTGCTTCCCTATAGATTGCAAACACTGCTAACAATAGGAAGGGCATTGTACTCAACACTAGGCTATAGAGTCCACGTACCTTCCGGTATGTGTTGTAGGCTTCTCTGAAGGCCT
The DNA here is from genome assembly GCA_963921505.1 of Phakellia ventilabrum. NCBI lineage: Eukaryota > Metazoa > Porifera > Demospongiae > Axinellida > Axinellidae > Phakellia > Phakellia ventilabrum. Next base: position 1,164,894 of record OY997388.1, on the reverse strand, counting down.
GGTCCAGGAATGGAAGGTAGCCACTGATGAACTGCCACTTGGCATAGTTCTCCAGAGTCCTGAGAGGATGGGATAACACACTGGCTGGCTACAGGAATGTTACACTGCTACTGGTTTAAGGCAGGGTGCATTGGTTCAAAGAGGAGAGGGCATGCATGCAGCACACATAGCGTAGCTGCCTAATTCACACATGGCAACCGGGTGTAAGTTCAGATAGACCCTTGCTGCTGGCCGCTGGATTTCTGTGACCACTAAACTCTACTTTGTGAAAGAACGCTCTCGCTCTTCGATGCCATCTCACTATAAGTATACTTTTTGAGTTACCAAATGTAGTAGGAAAATTACAATCGATGTGAAGTTTTGTTGTTTACGGTGTTGTATACCCCTCTCACCACCGAAGACCACTCATGGCCAGGTTTGCCATCAAAATCCAATATTCCCATTAAGAATTTGGCAGATATTCATTCGTTCCCTTCAGACGCATGGGGGGGAACATGCATATAGTCCTGCGTGCCACTAGGAACTCAACTCTTCCTCAGTTTCCTTTGTCTTGTGCTCCCATGGGGAAGTGGGGGGAATCCCCATCCCCAACACACACTCACACACTCACACACACACACAACACAACACAAGATAATGGTGTGGTGTATGTATGTGTGTGTGTGTGTGTGTGTGTGTGTGTGTGTGTGTGTGTATGTGTGTGTTTGTGTGTGTGTGCATACTATACACTACAGAGGAAGCAACACTCACTCTGCACTGGCACTCTGAAACACTGCGGTGAGATTGGTGAAGTAGTCTGTGGTACGCACAATGATAGGCTCACTGCCAGTGATAGAGATGTTAAAGGCCCCAAACAACGCTTGGATTGAGCCCACCCAGTCATACTGTATGGAGGGAGGGAGGGAGGGAGGGAGAGAGGGCATTCCATTCGTTGGCCTGAACAATGCAGCATAGCATAAACAAAGGCTGTTCTGTTGCTATGACTACTACATTTGTACAGGTACGTACATAGCTAGCTGGAGAGTGGAGATCACATGCATGATGTACTACATGTAGGTTTTCTTCCAAGTTCAGTTCTACACAGTTAGTTGCGTACTGCTAAGGGTGTGTGTACTAACCACCACCAGTAGAGCATGTGCCACTAATGTGTGTACATGCATCATATAATTTGGATGCTCATGCAAGAAATATGTAACTCCCCCCCCCCCCACACACACAAGCTACAGCCCTCACATCAGCCCAGAGGCTGGGCAGTTCCGCCACAGTGATCTTGTTGTAGGTGCGGTCCGGGTCCCTCAGAGCCACGTTGTCGATGAAGATCTGCACAGAAAATCAACAGTTCAGCCTCTGATGACTCATAGCATACAAACTCCATGAGTTTTTGCGATTTTAAAGTATCTAACCGCTCTAGCTATCCTAGGTCCTTAGACCTGTACCCCGTTGTCTTACCGTGGCCAGGCTGCTCTCAAAAGCGATGATATCATCAGCGGCAGCCTGGTAGGTGGTCTCCTCCACACTGGAGTTGAGGAGGGAAAAAACAGCCACCATGAGTGTCTTCAGGGCAGCCTTGTTCTGTGTGTGTGTGTGTGTGTGTGTGTGTGTGTGTGTGTGTGAATGTGTGTGCGTGAGTATGCTTGCGTGCTGTATTTATTAAGATGGGTACGAGGCGTCTTTGCACTGTGCACGTGTGGCTGGTCTGAAGCATTCTGCCACTCCAAGTGTAACCCTCCCTCCGAAGACTCACATGTTAACATATCAGAAATTTACTCTCTGTAATGCATATCTAAAAATCAGGATAGTTGGAGACGCTTCATGAAAAGGGGTGTGGCCTCACAAAGCCTATTGGCGCTTGTGAGTAGAGTTGGTGAGGTCAGTGATGTCACTTACGTCTGTAGCTGTTCTGTTGTCCAAGTAGTTGGTAGAGCTTGGGAGACTCAGACCTGACTGCTGAACCTGTGTGTGTGTGTGTGTGTGTGTGTGTGTGTGTGTGTGTGTGTGTGTGTGTGTGTGTGTGTGTGAGTGTGTGTGTGTGTGTGTGCGTGCATGTGTGTGTGTGTGTATGAGAGTGTGTATATGTGTGTGTGTGTGTGTGTGTGTGGTATGAGTATGTACGTGTGTATGTGTGTGTATGTGTGTGCATACATGTACGTGTGCATATATGTGTGTGTATATGTGTGGTATGAGTATGTACGTGCGTACATGTATGTGTGTGTATGTGTGTGCATACATGTACGTGTGCATATATGTGTGTGTATATGTGTATCGTATGCATGTGTGTATGTGTACATGTATACAAAAAAATATTACGTGTGGATCGATGAATGTGCTTTGAAAGTACACGCCAGGTAAAGTTTTGTCACTAAACTAGCAAAGATCTAGCCTCGTTCCCAGGCTCCACTCCCCAGCTTTTCTCGCACCGTCTACACAGTGCGAAAAAAGCTGGGGAGTGGAGCCTGGGAACGAGGCTAGCAAAGATCTCCAGTTGAGAAATCAAGAATACTGCCAGTACAAGCCACACCAATGCATAGGTAACTAAAGGGGCAAGCCACACAAGGTAAGTTCCTGTAACTTAATTATGACTACTACAGATTCCGTTTCCTACACATGCTTCTCACATGTCACAACAACCTGGCATTCCTTGAAAATACTGAATTCAATTAATGAGAAGTCTGGGAACAAGACAAGGCTGACAGCTTCTTAACTGTTCCTATCCAGTTACTTCCTGACAAACATACTTAACAGGCAGTCACAACAGCTGATGTGTGTGTCTCAATAGAGTCATGTGACCATGACCTCCAATGGGGGTTGCATCAGGGTACATGTAAACAAATTCTGCGTGTGTACACAGTTTGGCACAGCAGGAAGGGGGGGGGGGTGCTAGACAAGACTCTGGCCCAATGCCTAGTGATCACAATACGATGCAGCAAAAATTGGCAGATTTTGGCTAAATTAATTTTCTACTATACACTTGCAACAGAAGACCGGGAAAATCTTAGGGCCAACGCAGGTTTGCTTACAATGCTGCGCGACGATGCTAATAAAGTACTATATCACTGTCTCATTCCCAGAACGAGGCAGGGAATAGTCTCATGCCCAGATGTTCACGCCCTGGATGAAAACTAGAACATCTGGTGTTCTAGATGAAAGTTCTTGTCACAGACACCGTCCTGCTTGAGAATTCCCAACCTCCAATCAGATTGCAGCTTTTAGTCCTCCCATAAAGGAGGATTTATGGAGCTATGACATTATAGCTCCATAAATCTTCGTTGGTTCGATGAAAACTTAAACTATCCCATATATACAGTGACCAACTATTTAAAAAGGAATATGATCTGGGAATGAGACTAGAGAATTAGCCCCACCCACCTGCAGGATGTACTGGGAGGAGTTCTTGTCGTCCACGTCCACAAACAACTGGAAGAAGGCGGGGCTTCCCCGGAGTATCTCTGCCTGAAACTCAGTGCTGTTAATGGACCATGACGTACCCTCTACTCCAATTAGTGCCCAGCCACCTGCAGTGTAAGGGACAGCTGATGACTAAAGGATGGGGCAATATTTCCCCAACATACACACTCACCCGTCTCATTAATGAGGCTTAGTAGTGGTTCCGCTCCACGAGCATCAATTCTGGTAGTGTTCAGACAGGACTGGTAGAGATCCTTCACTTTCTTAACAGCCTCAACATCTCCGTCATCACGACTCTCGAGGATCCTCTTGAGGGCTATCTGGTTCTGTGTGCCCAGTTGGTCAAAGGTGGAGTACCGACCATAGCCTGGACGGAGGGAGGGAGGGAGGGAGGGAGTGAGGGCGGGCGGGGCGAGGGAGGGAGGGAAGGTGGGAGGGGGAGGGAGAGAGGGAGGGAGGAAGGAAGGGATGGGGCGAGGGAGGGAGGGAAGGAGGGAGGGGGAGGGAGAGAGGGGCAATTAGGAAGCGGAAGGGATTGCTCAATAACAAAAAGAAAGAGTTTGAGCAAGTGTGTACTTTAACCCTGACAAGTCTCATACTCAGACTGGCAAGAGTATAGGAATGAGAATCCATGTAGTTGACCATTGTCAGACCATCTATGTACTTAAATGAGCAAACAATTCGGACATCTGAGGGCAGCTACTACTCGTAATGATAATTAAGAATGGCAATCATGTCAGAGCTGTTTTTGTTTCAGAGTGTACATACCTTGACAACAATATTGATGTCTGTTATATCTGTGTTTGGTTCTACATTATGTATATCATTGTGTATGTACATACCGCTAGAGTACTGAGAGTATTGAACGCAGTCGTAAAATAAATTACGTTGTGTACGGCAGTCGTATCACTGTACCAGTACATGTAAGGAAACAATGTACAACGTATATACAATACAGATGTACGTACGCAAATACCGCAAATACGTACATGCATGTACAAACTGAAGCCTCCAATTAGGAGATACGTCATGTTGCCGAGAGTTTGGCACAGGCAGCATCAATTGGGCTTAGAGTTAGCGACGTCACAACCCAAAGAAAAAAGTCAATTCCGTATTTTAACCCAGTTGAATATATGACTGTATAATAATTAAGCACTGCGCAAAAACCACATTTCAAGTCTCTCATTCACTGCTGAGAGCTACTAGAGAAGGAGGGGGAGCATAGACTAGAGTAGGAAGGTAGCAGATCCAATGATAGTGTCCTTGGGAAGAAGGGGGAGGAGAGGAGGAGAGAGGGGGAAGGGGGTGGGGCACTTGTGCTTCACAGCGAGTGACATCTCCAGCAAGAATACGCAGGGCTTGAAGAATAGCCGTATACTGCACTTAGTGTGTGAGTCACAACAGACTCACCGCAACAAGATCACCTCAATTTTGCGGCCAAGTTTCTCTTCCTACTGGGGCAGCTAGCACATGTATACCACATGTACTTGTCACGAGTGACGTCAAGGAGTGGGGGAACAATTCTTAAGACAAAAAATGAAGTATAACAGTCTGACCATTCGCAACTTGGGTCATTCTAAATATTGAACGGTGTGAAAAAGGAAAAGATTGAAGTACGTGTACGCCACTCTTTCTTACTTCCTGTCCATTCATTATTATATACATGTAACTCTCACTGACTCCTACGATGAAGCCGCACACCTGGAGGGAAGGGAATCCTGGATCGGGTCCTACCTCACCTGTGGGTAGCACGTGAGTGGCGTCCCAGTTGCCACAAGAAAAGTTATAAAAGTCGTTGCAGGGGTTGACGTCGGGGTTCATCCCCTCCAGCACCAGGGCGGCAAGCTTCACGCAGCTAGCCGTGAGACACTCCTTGGAACTGTGCAACAGGATGAGGGAGGGAGGGAGGAAGGGAGGGAGGGAGAGAGGGAGGGAGGGGAGAGAGACGGAAACAGAGGTGGTCACAGGCCAATCAGTATGACAATCATACACGAATATATAAAGTGTAGGAGTTGGGTTAATTGATATGCTCCAAGATCAAAATTGAAATTACCCATGAAACAAGGTTGTACATTTAGGATACCAACTGTACACTACTGTGCTTCATATGATATGAACATATCACACAGCCTGGTGAGAATAGAAACTTAAGTACAAGCTGCCTCATATCATTCCTGGCAACAACTATAATCAAGCTCTAATGATGACATCGTCATAATACATCTTTAGTGCAAAACTGATTCCTCAAGCTCGTCAAAATCAAAGCAATGAAACCCCGTATCAAAGACTGGCTTTCAAAGTGACCAACACACAAAGGTACATGCATAGTAGCCTCGTTCCCAGGCTCCACTGCCCAGGATGTGGAGTGTGCTCCAGGAAACCACTACTGGCCCATTTCCTACCCTTCCCTGCAGTGAATAGATAACTCAACATTGTTTTCAAAAAAATACGTAGCCTCTTTTCCAGGCTCTCCTCCCTGACAAATTGGATTTTCGTACATGTACTGCAAGCAACAAAAAGCTGGGCAGAAGGCAACTAAACTAAACCAGGCCTAACTAAAATGCATGTTTGGCCAATGTCTGGAATAACCGATAGAGTAGTCACCTGTAAAGGACAAACATCATTGTGTCGCTGCATTCAAAGCACTATATCTCTGAACTTCCATTGAGGGTGGGACTCAGACACGCTGCGTAGATGCGTCAATATGCGAGGCTTCTATGCGGTGTGTATGAGCCCCACCCTTAACGGAAGTTCAGAGAAACAGCACTTTAAACGCAGTGATGTAATCGAAATACGCTACAGAATAATGTTCGTTTTCTACCCAGGACTGCCCCCAAACAAAGAACTACATTGAGATATACTACTAAAAAGGATTCACTTTTTCACACACAAAAAGTAGATGACAATAAATAATTCAGGTCTCATACCCGCGTTGTGATTCCCTGATTCCCAGGGTAATGCTGACACCAACGGTCAGGGTAGCCAGCAGTAGCACGAGCAGTCCCAGGATGACCGTGGAAGTCTTCAGACAGGAAATCTTTTTCTTATCACGTACGTCGGTGATGAAGGGGTATTTCTCGTCCTCCATTGCAGTGGATGGGTCCTACTGGGAACGTTTGGGAGGTGACCCAACAATAGCGGAACTCCGTAACAAAAATAGACCATGCCAGACCACGTCTACTGGTATCTTGCACGTGATTACGCAGGCGTAATGTTAGTACATAAGACATGCACGTGCTACTGAGCTCGTACAATAAATTGGTTAGCTGAACGGGTCAAGTTCATCCCCCCTTGAGAATTTTTTGACTTTTTACATTCTCAAAGATTGATTCTAAAGCCATTTTTGAGTCAAATTTATGCTCTGAAAAACAGTATTTGCTGTATTAACAATATTTGCAGTTATTTTAACTTAAAACCCTGTATGTGGGCCACATATTATACTGAATGCACAGCCATTAATATTATAGTTTCACATCAAACACTTCCTTTATATTAATGTGTGGTGCGTTCCAGCTTTTGTGTACAGGTCCACTTTCAATGAATACAGTTAAGGAGCATGGCATGCAGCATACGCATACAACTGGTCGAAAGATATCCCATCTTCTACAACAATTATGGTACAAGGGGTTACAGAGCGCCCCTCGCGCAAATACAGCGTCAAGGTAGATCACATGACAAATACGTACCCCAGATTGGCTGGAGGCAGGGGATCTGATTGGTCGCGTTCCTACCTGACTTTTGCCCTCAAAGTCGGCTGATAACGAGACTAGGATTTGAAGAGGATGTGTGCTGATGTGAAACTATATAATAGTTTGCCTGGACTAATCAACAGTATCCTGAAATTATAGATACTGTATCACATTGCTCTTAAACCTCCCACGCTATTATGATTGTTTTTGCAAACGCCCTTACACAGCTAATGAGTTTACCGGTAAATATGAATACATAACATGTATACACAAATAACAAGCCCGAATGGATCACAGACTGTATCACAGTTCACCATAAGCTCACCTTGAAGCAAAGTCTCGGCCAAAAAAGTAGACTTGACCTGGACCACGATCAACAAGCGGAAATCAAGCGAATTGCATGCATGGGGCATGGTATACGGTACCGGAAATCACGAGCAGAGAATCACGTGGTTACCGTTGACGAGTAAGGAATTCGCTCAAGCGTAAACGTGCATGTACGCAGATATTGATCGCCGGCTACATTTCTAGATCTGAGTCTACTATACACTGCACTTGCTAATTTTAGCAGAATTAATGAATACAGCCGGTTTGACATGATTGCCATCAATTAGTATGAATTATGACCACAGTGATGCACCAACTAGCTAGCTCCACATTATATTATTATGTGGTAGCATGCAGTAGCTATGCATATATATATAATGTATAATTATATATTTGTTCATATATAGCTACTTGCTTTAATAGCAGTTTCCACGCTTGTATCACTACAGTTTGAATATTGCTCCATGTAGATAGCTATATCGGGCTGCCAAAAACAAGTTTGCACCTAGGGTCTTTGCAGATGAACATAGCTACCAATCCTCAAGAAGGCATACAAAATGTTCACACCTTTATGCACTCTGTAATCCTGAATGCATAGACTGCTACCTTTAAGTATCCCTGCAGTACCAAACTGGTTGGGTCTGCATGACTTCAGTTTGGAGTTCAATTTAATGAATTTTTAGCTATTAGTGTAGCTAATATCTTCTTCTCTCAACATTTCCCCTTGTAGCTATATACCTGTTGATAGTGCATGTGCTGCTTCCCATTGTCCGCAGGAGAAGTTGTAAAAATCCTCACATGGATCAACACTGTAGTTCATCCCTGACAGCACCTGGGCTGAGAGCACCACACACTCTTCAGTGAGACACACCTCGTAGGAGGGAGATGGCGAGGGAGTGGGACTGGGGAATGGGCTGGAAGTGCGGTGCCCTATAAAGAATAAATGTGTCACATTCCCATGCCAACAATGTAGCTATTCGCTTTCTAAGGATCAATCTCACATGACACCAGGTAGCTATATAGCAATTTCATGTCGTAGCTACAAAAAGCCATAATCTGAAGGGACGTTGGATATGCTGTTCCAGTAAAACTTGCAACTAGAAGCAAACGTTAACGAGCAGTGTGCATGCACTGGATAGTTTCGGCCACTGCATGAGGCAGAGATACAAAAATCACAGTACAGTCTACAGTAGCGAACTTGGATATTTATGCACGCAATTCACGAGCCACTGTCTATCAAGCCACCGTCTACCCCTACCAAGCTAGCTTCAGCCACTCTGTACGAAGTGAGGCAAAAACTAAAAGCATATAGCTATTCCACTGGCCTCAAATTTGCACACCCCCTCATAACAATATGAGAAACAAAAAAACAACACATAATTTCATACCGCAAGCAATGCATAGGAAAGTCTGGGGCAAGGCTATAGGTTGACCCCGCTATAGGATCCGGACTATGGCAAACAAAAAAATGATGCAATAATTACCTCCTCCAGTGTTGAAACTCAAGATCACACCCAAGCTAACAGCTAGGGCAACAATGGCAGCTAGAGCCACAAACAAGGCAAGGCACAACATCACCACTACGACTTTAATGCAGGGTAGACCTTCCCGCTTAAAGATGGGATTAGACTCCTCCTTCACCCTCAGGTCCCTGTGAGTAAATTGTAGTGTAGATTATATCTCTTGCCAAATCATTATTATAACAGCTACCAGTAGCTGTATAGCTAGCCATAGACTGAGTAATTTCCTCAGGCCTATATAAAATTGATGCTAGTAAATTGTTGCATGGGATACTTATATAATATTATGGATGAAATTATCATGTGGCTTCAGGAGAGGAAGCCAGGAATATACATAGCTACACATAGGCAAGATCATGACACCCATAGCTAGCTAGCAGAACTGTGTTTGTTTCAATTTCAAGTGTCTTTGTATTTGTATTTAAAAAAGCTAATCTGTAAACCTGTAGCTATAGTCTTTAACCAGTGTCAGCTTCCGTACAGTTACTGTTACAGTAGCTAGTTATGTCTCACTCCAGTAATTCCTTTAGGATTTTAATATCTCCCTATAACAAGAAGCCCAGGCAACTGATTATGTATAGCTATACCATATAGATTATAGCTAAGAGCATTATACACACATACCTGAAACTTTGATAATCCATGTTGAGGTCCTTGTCTTTTCACAGTAGCTATTTGCTCTAGACTGCAATGGATTTCAAAAACCATATAATTATGATTTACAGTGTAATCTATTATCAAGCAGTTTAAGAGCTATAGAAGCATTGTCAGTTGTCAACTCTTGTGAACATTCAAGAAGCTATTGATTCAAAAGAGTTATGCACAATAAAAGTATGCGGTTATTGTAAGCACATTGTAGCTATCATTGTGATAATAAATGTTATATGTTTGTGAACTCATTATGTACAGATATCAGCAAAGTAGCCACTATATAGCTACTGTTCAGAGGAGAACTGCCACTTCTGTGACTCTTTCAAAGTCATATGTTCCGGGTGTAGGCCTCTCTTTCCCAGCCATCCATAAGATGTACAGCATGTGAATTTATATGGGGTTTTATTTTATATTTGTGTTAATATAAAATACGTGGTTTTCTCTTATTTTATAAAATATAAAATAAAATAAATATGATTAACTTCCTCAAATTGCAAGGGTCCCTACTTTGCCTGGAGGGGCTTGATATGTTTGTCCGTTCACAGTAGTAGAGATGGAAAAGGGTTCAACCAGGGAATTATTTTAGACTGAGCTGGCTGTCGTGAGTCACCCAGAGATCCTGGGCATTGTTCTCGAAGTGAGAAGAACTGTTGGAAACATGATGGTTAAAGCCTTTTCAGTACGTCGAGGTCATAGCTGATACACTCAGTCCAATACAGAATCTCTGATTTAGAAGCTACATCCCAGATCATATAATAATATGCCATGGGTAGTATCTGTAAATCGTCACAACCCTCCAAAAAGATAGCCATTCTCACACATTAATAATTGCCAAGGCAGGAGCACATAATAACGTGTAACACCATTTTACATTTGTATCAATATGCACTCCTAGGTAAGGTTATAATAACATTAATGAATTCGTGACATACAATGTCATGTAAGCACACATATTATAGCCAACAGTACACATACTTCATAAAAACTTCAACACTATAAGCTATACACTCATGACATTCATGTATGCACACTTTTACACTGTGTAGGACGAAAAAGTCATTAGCTATGTATTACATTACTGTCCAATACTTGCAGTCTACTGCTACTTCAGTATTGCAACACGTGGACATTGAGCATGAGTGAGAGGCACAATGTAGTCAGGAATCTGTGTGTGTGTGGGGGAGGAACGTGTGTGTGTGAATAACTAGATGAAAAATGGAGGCGAGCATAGCAAATCCCACAAATATGCTTAGCATTAATTTAGAGGTATTATAATCTGCTGTAATAAAAAAACTTGAGTTGTTGGTCAGTCTACCTTTCCTTAATTTGTACGATTGAGAAGTAGCTACACAAGCAACGCATGTGTACAACTATATGCACTAGCTCGACATCCATGTTACAAGCCAGTTACACACCTCAATTTGTGCTGATGTGTTGAGTCACAGATAAAAACTTTTACCGAGTATGCACGTCACAAGGACACACACTTGAAACCTTCAGTGAGTTCAAACACATCTTGGCTCAAAATGTAGACAATCAGATTCTGTTTCTAATATAAAATGCTAACTTTGGGATAGCTAATGGAGCTTGGTGTCTCCTTCCCTGGCATATATGTTATGCTGGCTGTCATCTGAATGATGTCATTACCTTTTGAGTTGTGCTACTCTCCTTGGATTCCGCCAACTCTTCAGCTGCTTTCATTATCTTTGCTTGAGCATGAGATGAAATGTTCAGTCTGCCGCCAGAATGAACGTTCACAATGTAGAGGATTACACCTTGTGTGTGGGTTGTGAGTATGAGAAAGGGAGTTTCATAAAATGAAAATGGTGTGTACCATACAGGATTGGAAATGTTCATTGCTAAAACAATTTCACGGCTACAGGTATATTAATTAAAAGCCTTATTTTGCAAATCTAACTTGATTAAACTGGCTACATGCAGCTATTTCACAGAATCTATTTTCATGATTCAATTGTACCTACAAATCTTTGAAAGTTTAATGTCAGCAAAAATTTTCATGCAATCCACAGAGTATGCAAATGATGTAATATTATGCATAAGTATATATTGTTGCTGACATGAAAGGACACTATTATACCATGTATGAAATGTAGTAAAAAAAAGTAAAATACCTAACCATGCACAGTGTTGTCACAAACTAAACTCCTTTGTATTTTTCCCTAGCAACATGTAGCCCCATACTACACTGCCTCCTGCATACTCAGGGGAGAGCAACTTTGTTTGGTAGCCAAAAAAGTAAACACCAAATCATGCACAAAGTGTTATCACAAGCTGAACTCCTTTGCTAGTAATACTTCTCCTTCCTTACTAATGAATGAAAATTGTACCCGTACACTGCCCCCTGAAATACTCAGGGGAAGAGCAACTTTGTTTGGCAGATAGTTTTACAACTATAAAAACATATTGTGCAAATTTGATAAACATTACCAATATTTCAAAGGTAATAAGGCGGTAGCTATGCACAGCAGTCCACCATAATAAATCCCATCCCATGCACAATACTGGTGTATTGAAAAGAGTGTCAATATTATGAAGGGAGAAGGAAGGCATGAGAGGGAGGGGAACGTACCAGCAATCAGAGCCACACAGAGGATTGCAATGAAGAAAACTTCCAACCGTAAGTACCCATTTTTGTCGACAATGGTCCCGGCTCCTATGAAGATAACTGCCAGTCCAAGGTTCTCTATGGCTTGCATTCTAAAAACAAGTAGATTGAGGAAAGTATAGAGTGTGATATATGGTGTATATACATCGGTTCTGGTTTGAAAAACATTAACTCCAGAATAACCAGGACAGATTATGGAAATCCTGGATACTTGGGGGTTTGGATCTGCAAGGAACTGTCAGATACATGCATGTTTGCAATAATTATTATACATAGTTATCAAAATCTAGAAATTCGCAATATGTTGCTACCAAAAGTATTGAAGGAAACGTGTAGCCTCGTTCCCAGGCTCACTGCCCAGTGTTTTTTGCCCTTTGGAAAAACATGGGCAGGGTTTTTCCAAAGTTCACAAAACACTGGGCAGTGGAGCCTGGGAGCAAGGCTAGGAAATGTACATGCCAATGAAAATGATCAATTCATGCATCTACCAGGAGCTACATGTATACCGCAGACATAGTAATTGGTCACCCAACAGCTGATACTGTTATCCTACTACTGCAGTCTCCATACCATAGCGATACAAACAATTTCAGTGCAGATACTATAGCTCAATACTTGGTGCTAACTCACACGCCATAAGCAGTCCCCAGCTGATGCTCTGGTACAATGAAAGCAACAAGAGGCCACAGAGCACCGGACACAAGAGCATAGCCCACTCCTAGTATGATCAATGCAAGTATGACGGTGCTCAAGGTATTGCCCAAAAATGCTAGCATAGCGTGAGCAGCAAGGGTCAGGATTATGCCTAAGTTTACTGCAGTGAGAGAGAGAGCAATATACAGAATGAGAAGCTATGTCAGTAAAATGTGTTACGTATTTGATATTGTATGTGACTTGAGGATTTAATCTACATTCACAGGATTTTTCAATAGTATAGCCTGATATAAGATACTATTATATAATAATATATCACCACTACAGATAGATATAAAATAACAGTGACCACATGATCTCAAACATGTAAATATTTGCAAGTCACATAGCAAGTGACCACATAAACGTTCGTTGAATTTGGTTGAGATTATCAATGTACAATTAACCATAATTAGGAAGGCTGTATCTTCAGTCAACCAACTTACACCAAAATAAGTAGAATCCGACTCCTTCCACAAGCATGCCCAGAATTCGTGCCACGAAAGATGCCGCAATGAAAACCACACTGACAAGGATGCCAGCGACGAATAATTTTGATACCCCGTACTTGTCCACTATGAACCCTCTGTAAGCAATGTGTGAAATAGAATGTATCATATAACATGACAGAGATGTAACTATACAATGACTACAATATTAATATATGCCCACCATAAGTCATAGGATTAGCTATACAGAGACCATTTAGGGGGCTGAATAGGTAATTAGTACAAGTGTTCACAGGAGAGCATTAATCCATAGTGGTAACTAAAATCCACACCAAAGCATTTAACAAAGGTCCAGTACACCTGGAACATATTTCCCCCTACAGAGCCTTAGAAGAAACTTATTCTAATGTGTCTGTGAATCTACTACTGTCTGTATATAGCTGAGCTTACATGTGCACTACCCTATACATTAGTATAATAGTCCGTAAACTAGTCAGTAAATTATCCAACGTACTGGGCAAGTCCAACAAATGGAAACACACTGAGATAGTAAACACCGCAAATGATAAACACAATCCACAGCTGTAAGGGAAAGGTTTTGATGTGCTTCAAGCTGAACGTTTCGTCCTTTCCTGACTCTTTTCTATGGATTATTTTCCTAGCTTTCTTGTCTAACAGTCCTAATATTGCAGCAGCCCCCAAGGACAAGATACAGAACACAAGTCCTGAAAGAGAAAACAGAAGTTTAGAACTGTACTATCAAAACAACACATGTGTACACAGGGCAGTAGAAATTGGTACACAGGATTTTAAACAAGAGGAGGGGTGGGGGGGCTAGTATACCCCCCAAACTAGTGTGTAGTATCCCTAAAATTTTGTAATTTTGCAATAGTTTATATCATAATCTACTGTCTTTACTAGTTGCTTCTACAGATAATTTCTATGTCAGTTACTACAGCGTTGCTCGCTCGCATTACGTAACACACAGAGACCTGGGAACGAAGCTATAAATCAGCAAATTTAAAGTGTAAGAACTATTTCACACAACCACTATACACGTACACCATGAATAACATTAAATGTGGTATATAAAATGTGTACTGCAAACTACAACCAGATGCATCGTAGTCACACATAAATGCATGTGTCCTTACCTAGCATTAGTACAGCACTAAGCCGCACATGTTTAGTGGAGATAGAGGAGAAACTGGTGTCAAAGAGGAGTTGATTGATGCTCAATGATAGTGAACTTCCCTATGGGTTAAGATCAAACATATTCGTCACATATAGTATACCAGTTTAGGAATGTATTATAGCGATTAAACTTACAGTTCTGGAGACAGAGTACACGAGCCCAATAAACTGCCCCAGTTGCTTTCCACTGAACCAACTCACAACATAAGCGTTTTGAGCCACTGCTAACACTTCGCCACCAATTCTACAGGGAGGTACCATACACTTGGGTTAATAAACGCATCTTCTAAATAAGCACAATTTTTTTTACAAAGTGCATGTAATTTTTCGTTCTTAACTACAGTTTACTAAGCACACATACGGTAAGTGTACATTGCATGGTTCCCCAAGCATTGATTGCAGCTCTTGAGAGGCATCTGTTACACTGCTTGCGTACTCTACAACTGACTCCCACAAGTTGAAGAGCTACACACGAGAATATTTCACTGAGCTCGTGGCCATTGGATTTCTTAGACGCACGGACTATGGAGTGGTTGCATCAGTTTCCAGGCCCCTCAAGCAACTTTCAAGAATCTCACCAGGCCCAGATAGCATATAATAATAAGCACATGTTTTTAATAAGTGCAAATTTCCTTTCCGTCCAGAGTGATAGGCGCATGCACTTATTAACCCGAATCTACTGCATGACATTGTGTGTACTATCTTTACTTTAATGAAACATGTTTAGGAAACTAACATGCGATTCTACACAGAAAGATTCTGCTGTTACAGACAGACAAAAACACAAACCCGAGTATGAATCTCCCCACGCCCATGGTGACGAAGTTGTTGAAGAAAGCTCCAAGTGCAAAGATGAGCTGACCAATGCACACTAGAGCACTAAAGGCGACGGTTCCCCATCTGACACCAAACACTCTGTCCAGCAGGTAACCTCCAAAAACTGCAAGGATCACATTTGGCCAGGAGTAGAGGGAGTACAGAAGACTGTATTCAACTGTGTTTACTTGCATCACCTTTCAAAGTGAATATGTGTGTGCACGAGTGTATAAGTGTGCATGTATGTGTGTACACTCACATATGCTATCCTACTGCACACGATATAGTCTTAGTGATAATAAGATCAAGGGTAATCGCACTGCCAAGTGTAAAGTATAGCGGGCAAGTAGAAGCGGGTGTAATTAAATCACGACTTGGGCAAGGCGAGACATGAAAATAATAACTAATCCGGAACCATGCATAACAATGCTGCTGGAGAGAAGTTACGAAAAAGCGACTGGTATTTGGCAGATTGCTGTCTATATCTGCAACATGTTTTCAAGGATCGGCAATGGCTACTATGGGAGATAGCAACACTGCTCGAAAGGTACATGCGTATTGTTCGATCATGCCATCTGTTAACAGCGCTCATACTTCAGAGGCTACACAAACTCTACTAATCTGAGAGCTGTAGCAGACCTCCCCTGGTAAAGTATATGTGATAGAACTCTGACTTATCATCCGCCACAAGTTCGAAGAAAGCAGCGTATTGACGTCATCAAGCTGCAGGGCGTGCTGCCATCATGATAGTGATTGTGCAACAGTGTTCAGAGCCCCTAAAAAATTTATACTATACACTATAGCATGAGACATTATTATTAATTAACTCACATTAATTATGGTTCTCTGTAAGCCAGCTGGGGCGTCATATGCAAAGAAACTGCCAAAACTGAGCAGGCACATCAGGACAAACATCTGGCATTTATACCTACATCCTCGAGGATCTGAAAGAGGAAACATATCAGGAGCAGTATTGGGATTACTCAAACTGTCTGGTTAATACGGAGACATTACACATTCTTTAAGGTGGTGCCCTGGTTATTGAATACTGTATATACTGCTAATGTACAGTGAATATTGATTGCATTAACTCTTTGAACGCCATGGGCAAATTTATGCGCCTATATAAAATAGACAAAACTACATACTTTATATTAACGCCGAATATAAAAAGCCCACATAAGCCTTATGGATGTATTAAAACTTGGCTGGGAAAGAGTTAAGTAACTCTGCGTAATGCCACCGGATATCAGTCTTTTGCTGTAGAAATACGATAAAATAAACAAGGAATTTCAGCTCTTTCATACGCACCAGGACCAGCAGGGCGAGTTATGTAATGTCATGCAATCACGCTTCAGTATACAGCATTGTGTAACCTGCTAATTAATTTATCCATGTACTTTTACATGGCTTCCTGCACTCAGGTGACACACCTCTTTTACCGATGGCTTAGTGTATCACAGAATCGGATTGCGCTTCCTGGTTTCTACATTTGTAATAATTGCGATAGGACATAGCTACAGGATGCACCCACACAATAGTTTATTCATCGTGTTTTTAAACTTTACTGACTTGGCTATGAGTTCACAATTCACAATTTTAGAACACTGCTGGTGTAAGTACGATTTGGGGATCCCCTTCATCGTGGGGACCCCTTCCCAAGAATACTAGCAAAGTGAGGACCCCATTGGCTCTTATTTCGCTAGCAATACAAAGATTCTGTCTGTGACTTGGGGACCCCTGACAGCCATTGATGAGATACAGGGGTCCCTAAATCTCTACAGAATCCCCATATCACCAGAGTTTCATGGCCCTATGACACCAGAGAGTTTGGAATCCCCAGTCCCCATATCTCTAGAAATATTGGGGCCCGGGGGTCTCCATACCATTTACCAGTCCCAATATCTGGACCTACCATGCGTACACCAGTCCTACGATATGGCACACAAATCTCATAGTATAGCACTTATGCTATTACTAATAACCCGGGCCACTTAGAATAAATACCTTGTTTCCACGACCCAGCAAGTACCTACCATCTGACAGCAGAAAAACAGTCGGCCATGTCTACAACCCTCGGTGCTTGTGCATCATGTCAGCTGTCAGCAGGGCATATAAATTAATTGAGGGAGGGGCTACAGCTTAGCTCACCGCCGACCGACCGACCCTCACCGGAAACAAGTTATTATTCTATGTGGCCCCATGCGCAAATCAACGTTTCTCTTCTTTACAAAACTGAAGTCTGTTCAATGCAGTCCATGGTCAGTCGAAGAATCCAGATTTTTACACTGACTTACTCAGACAGCACTGGCCATCCATAACTTCTATCTGCTCAGTAGTTTCGTCACTGTCAGATCGGCTTGCAGCATCTGTCTTCCCGGCTCCTTCGCGTAGCAGCGGTGTTTCCTTTTCTTGGATAGTGCTCATTGTGATCAGAACATGTGATCGCTTACAACTACTTTAATTTTTCTTTGCTCCGTTCTAATTGTATGCTAGTAGTATAGTGTCGACTTTTCGCTGGAGCCAATCCGGTCGCGGGAGGCCAGATTCTTGCAACCCCGATATAGTTACGCGAATGAGTAGCTCAAGAAGTTACTGGCCTCATTGGAATTGGTAAAGGTAGTTAGCTATTAGACCGTGTGCTTCAGTGGGGGCGTAGCAGAAGTTATGGGATGTATATGCGTGGGTGTCAACATTCTGATGACGTCAGGTAGGTTCGAGATTGTGTGTACATTTTTGCTAGTGCATGTTCTACAAAAATAATGGCAACGAGTGTACGGAAATCGTATGCAATTGTTCAGCCTAGTTTATGGCCATCACAGTACAGACACCTCATACATAAACATTAATATACAGACAATTATTAAATGCATAGCTACTAGAGCTACACCAATTTCTTCTCTCCTATCTTCCACATACATTCTCCGTTGCACACTTGTCCAGCCTCAATAGCCATGTGCACTTCCTCAAGACCTATACAGCAAAAAGCCAACCTTCTTATCTCACTTCTGCCATATTCTAATCAAGATGGTATCCAATTTGCCAAGTTTTCCAGTAGTTCCAACTTTAGCTTTTCCCTCCGAAACCCTTCAACTTCTGACAGTCTATATAGATGAAAGTGCCTCACATCCATTACTTCACCATTACCACATAATATGCTTCTATCTTCAACACGTATCAGCTACGTTAGCTATCTCCCCCCCAAAACCTGCAGAACTAGACCTCATTCTGAACCTCAGTGTAACTTCCTCCAGTCTCATGTTGATTAGCTACACAATCATGCATTTTTGGCATATGTTACTGTGTCACAAAAAATATTATACATAATATACTATTTGAAAAGAGAAATAATTTATGATAGTGTTAAATTAAAATGTTGTATAAACCGTACAATCTAATAAATTGTAGTCATGATACTGGTGGTGTTTCTAAGTTATTAGCTACATCTAAATCTAATATAATATTATTACGACTACAAGTTTCAGAAATACTAATATTTCTTCATGAAGTAACCATAGGTGTTAAGCCATATAAGTACCCTTCACCAGAGGGCACACTTGTCCTGGGGGTTCATGGGTGTACCAGGAGCACACTGGAAGGCCTCCGCAAACTCAGGGGAGTTGGAGACTGGTCCTAGCACCCTGATACGAGGTAGTGAGAGAAATTGTATTCATAAGGTGTAAAGTCATCAAAAATCCTCTATAATTCACAATTAAACAATTGCTATTGTCAGTATAGATTGATCCAGGGACTCTCCATGTGGCTTAAAAATTATAAGGACGCTCCCACAAGAAAGGTATATAAGTCTTAGGCATAATATAACTTTATCACACAATACTTGCATAGAATCCATTAACTACAGTCCGTTCTTTGTAACCCATCCCTATCGCAAAAAGTCTATACTTTCTGATCCTCATTACACCTTTTCCTGACACTTGAGCTACCCTACTTTAATAAGTTAATGATACACATAATAAGGGCTAAAGCTGCTTGAAGTATGATTGCTTGAATAGATTATATATAGTTCTGCACATGTGTAATAATGGTATTTACCTGAAGACATTTGGGCTGTGTTCATCAGACAAGACTGTCTCCTCATACGACTCTGAAGTCTCAAACAGACACCAAGACTGCATCATAATGAAGGTTATTGGGCATGAGTTCCACACTAGCATAAGAAGTTATCAAGCTGATACAATGCATGCATACCACATTATGTCAGGCCATTAATATTTATTTCAAGTTTCAATTTTGTTTTGAACGTCTGGAGCTCATGAACAAGATAACAGAACTTCTGTAACCTTCTTTTTACAGTAAAAGGACGTTGGGGAGAGTTGGTATGCCATTAAATGGCTATTTAACCTGATTGTCAAGGTCAAGCATCCAGTAAGATGCAGGATATTGTTTCAAATAGCAGTTGCTATCTATAGGAGCACAAGCCCCACACACACTCAACAAAAGTGGCATTCTCAGCCACAATTAGAGTATATACGTATAGTGTGTCCAATTGATATATTGTTGATAGAAAAACACTTGGTCCTCTTGCTATATAACTAATACATACCATGTGAAAGCTAGGTGCAAAGGTTTATGCATGCATCATAAGCACACTTACAAACCTGCGCATATCCAATGAAGTACAGCTGATCACGAGTGTAGGGGACAGAACCCAAGAGTGGTTCCTCCCCTCTGTTTCGAACGGCATTCTTGTAAGCCTACAGAAACAAGTTAGAATAACTGCCATGATGAAGAGTGTCATCTAAAAGTTTATTTGAAAGACAAATCTGAGTGCAAAGTGATTATCATTTTGTTTTAAATTATTAGGCCGTTTTGTAAGCCAATAACATTATTGTGGGGTAGTTATCCGTACACCATGGCCGTCTGTCTACATTACCTTATTATCCAGTCCATAACTCCACTTTATCATCTCATATAATATACAAAAGCATAATTTTCCCCCCACATACCAAATAGCCAGCAATCAGACCGCCATTGTCTGCAATATCTTCAGCAAGTGTCTGGTCCCCGTTTGCCTGTAAGCATTGAAGAAGTACTAGTACAAATTTAAAGTTATATCGGATAAACCATTAGAGTCAATCTCATTAAAATAAAAAGCACCCATGCAGACACTTTCACTCAGTGTAATAAGGGCGGTAGAGTACAAGACTGGTTATCTCAAAGTATCATCTATAATCATAAACTCTTAATACTGAATATTTGCTATTGGATTTTCATGTAACAATCTTATGATATAAGCCAGCTATGGTCGTTCTGTATGCATGGTCAACCTACAGAGATTCCAAAGCGGGAATACTGAGAGTACTGGTCCACATAGCACTGCTGTCTCTCCACAAAGTTAGCAATGGAGGCATTAGTCCACCACTGTACCATATGCCCCGTTTCATTATGAAGACGGCCTACAAAAAAAAAACTTATATTTAAAATAATCATGAGGAAAAAAGTACCGATTCATATTATTGGACTACGCACCTTCACTGTCAAAACCGTGAGTCAACTCATGCCCAATAGTAGACGCTCCAGTTGATCCATAAGTGTAATATCTAGTAAATGAAAGTATTCATTACTGATAAGAAAAAGAAATCTGGGAATACTGCAGCCACCATGTGGCTTGGAACAATATTTAATTTTGTGTTTTAGGTCTTTAAGACCGGTAGCAATGTTAACGTACTCAGGCCATGAGGGATCAAACAGTGGTGTCACTAGTATTCCTGGATAAATGACTGCACATAGGGGAAAGATTTTACCGTTAAAACATCTTTTGAAAATGCAAATATCCATACCCGCACTTACCCATTCGATTGAGACAAAGATCATAGAAGGCATTGGCTTCTAAAAAATCTTGTATCTGTCTCGGAAATCTGAAAGAAAATTGTAGTAAATACTAAATGCAATGAGTGAGTAAGTTCATCAACAGAAATGAATGATCTGGAAAGCAATTTATTGAACAAACTAAATTTCTTACATAGTGAAGAAATTCACAGGTGTTGGCAGCTGTGAGAGCTCCTCCCTCACAGACTGTTTTAAGTATCCCAGGAAGTTTTGGAAGAGGTTGTTTGAAGTAATCTGCAGCTATAGATATATAAATACCACTCCTAAATTAGTGCTTTACATGCAAATGAATACCATACAGTGATAATGTTTTGAGAAGTATAACATTTTGTGTTTTTTTGCAGATTCGTCTTGCACTACAAAAATTACATCCTTTTAGCCATGTGTGAACTCCTGTTGACAGTACAGGATATACGGCTGTTTTGACAATAGCTATATATAGACAAGATAAACTCGGAAATAAAGCTACAACCATACTCTAAAGCAGATACAATCATCCTAAGACAGTACATAACCAGAAAAAAATACCTTTCAGCATGGATATATGGGTACACCAACCTATAACAGGAGCTAAATTTTATACTTCTTTGAATGCACGACAAAAGTTGGGCATTAAGAAAGCAACACCTACCTGGGCATATACACCATTCACGTAGTCGTCATCACGAAGCATTTCAGGGTAAGCAATGGACTGGGTCATCAGGTCGACCTAAATCAGGAAGGAGAACATCAGGAAAGGTGTTCAATATAATAATGTAGCAGGGATGAAAAATGGCAGGCTGACTGCTGCTAAATATCCTCATGTGCTTAGCCTTGGTTGCTACAATTTTATACGCAAGAGATGCATATATACTGAAAGCCTGGGCGCAATGCTAGCATATAGTGTATTCTGTACATTACATCCATGTTGTCAAGCTATGTAATGCGTACCATAAGTAGTTACTGTTTATTATGTCCATTTTACAAGCTACTAATGGCCTGCCTTTCTCTGGCAGCGTTGGCTGGTCTCTTCATCCAGCCAATCACGAGTGCCAATTCTCTCCCGAAAAGCTGCCATGATCTCATCAGTCATATTTGATGCCACTCCCTAAAAGGAAAGACAGCAGTAGTGGCCCGACATGAACCCAGTGAAGCAATAAAACTTCAAAAGCAAGATAAATTGTATTGAGTACTAATTCAGGTATCCAGTTATAGTTTTGATCTTTTTCGTACTGTAGAGTGCTATAGCTACGATATCAGGCTAATATACTTGTACTGAGCTAGCCATCTTACATTACTACTCTTGTGCTTCAGTAACATTCTGTTAGGAATTTAGTTATACAATAATCTTGCCCATTGGTGGTGACCATTGGCCAAAGGGCTGATGGTCACCACACCAACTTTGAACTAAGGTTACTGCATTTGCCATTGATGAGAGTTATATATCTCTAAATGGTCATTTGATCATGAACAAGTGGGGACTAAGGGCCGGTGCCTGTCAAGCTACCACCAAAGCCTTCCCCAATACATAGCTATAGCAGAGGTCAGCAGCAGGGCAACAGCCTGAGTAGTTTGTGAGGGGCACGACTACGACTAAACCTGGCAATCATAACGAAGGTTCTGATAATAAGGGTATAGCCCAAGTCCTAACAGGAGTGGGAACGTTACAAGGTTAGGGTAAGAGTCCCTAGTGTGCTAAAATTACATGCATATTGTCAGGAGCCTATGAGCGCGGGGTTCATGGGCTCCTGATATTGTATACATGAATTTTACTGAGAAGGTGCATGTATACTAGCTAGTCAATACCATGGTGTTTTCAGATAAGATATCTTCAGCAAGCAGTCTCAGAGCCGCAAGGGGCATAACTTCCTGGAGAATCAGGAGACACATTCCAGCACGATTCGATAAGGATTGACTGTTTATTTTCAACTTCCTCTGGAATTGAAAGTAAGGCTCAGCAAAAGTGTCATTCAGTAGACCGAGAAATCCCTGTATCAGCTGCCATTTAGCATAATTCTGTAGCATACTGCATGTGTTCACATATGTGTGAGTGGGTACACATGTGTGTGTGTGTGTGTGTGTGTGTGTGTGTGTGTGTGTGTGTGTGCGTGTCCATTGTGTGTGTATGCATGTGGTGAGATGGTTTAAGCATGTACACCTAACCATCTAGCACGCTACTTACGTGGGGGTAAACATATCCAGCACATCTCCTAGTTGAAAGAAGTAGTCTGGAGTTTGCACATTCACATAGTCAGTTCCATCAACAGTAATGTCAACAGTTGCGAATAAATCTGCCACTCCTCCCACCCAATTGTACTGCAGATTGTGTTTTATGTAGAGGAAAAAGGTATTCTGTTTATAATATAGTATGTTACTACAGGAAAGCATGCATTCCCTTTACCATACCCCTCTAGAATCCGTATGCCAAAGTGCACATATTATATACACACTGCATGCATGCATACTCTTGGCCTTGCCACTCAAATTTAGCTTTAGGTTTAGGTGTGCTGCGATAATCTTACACTGTTCATCATAGCCTAGTTGCAAGCAGAATGAGCTGGTTGCTGTAGTTATATGTCATTGTCAAAGTGAATCTTGCATGACATTCCAAATGCAATGACACAGAAACATTAACTGATGGGGCATGCTCCCCAGAATCTTTTTTGGAATTTTAGAGGTAATGAGGTGTATACCACATTGTATGGCATTATACAAAGACACAAGGCACAAAGAAACCATGATACAGACGAAGACTCAGACGATAAAGAGGCTGAAAGGACATTAATACCTGCTATACATAAGCGTGGTATAATTAACACCAATATACTACAATGGGCTTCATTCTAATGGAGAAATGGCCACTAATGGAACCAAAATGCCTGGAATAGCCTCAGCACAACATTCGTTTTTCAAAAAGAGCACTAAATGCTAATGGTTGGTGTGGAGAATTTGGTATAGGCATTTGGTAGATCTTCACGTGAGCTCGATGCCATTCCAGTCCAAATCATAGCATACCAGAAGCACAGTAGACGTAGAGGTCTGAACAAGAGACTGATGCAAGTGACGTTGAGCTGTTACTAATACTGTAGTTGTAGTTGTACTTTGATTTATGAGTCGTTGATGGAAGCCTACGAGCTACTTGTGTAAAAATGTGATCTGGCCAAAACCGGACTGGCCAGCCATGAAAATGACCATTTCATTTTGATGACATGAGGATAGTAGTATATTATTAATTCGTATCTCATTAATTTTAATTTATATCTGGCAAAATACTTACAGCATGAGACATACTGGCCAGTTCTTCCAGAGTGAAGAAATAGCACTCAAAGAAATCAGCATCAGACACAAAGATCTGCATATAGGAATGACATCATTATTGTTTGGTCACTGCAAAGACCAATTTTAAACTATATTCATGCCAACGAGCTTTCTTGCTCTATTAGCGGGTCTACTGTAGTATTTATCATATGAAATGCACTGTATACTTACATTGGCAAGAGCAGTTTCTACTTCAATAATTCCATTGGCCACATCAGTGTATGTTGCATTTCCATCACTGGTGGGGCTCAGTCGGTCTAACACTGCAACTATGTACATCCTCAGCTCATTAATATACTAAAAAAAAGGTCAAACAGGGAAGATTGACAGTAGTAACTTAGCAGTTGTTCACACGCCAAATATTTCTGGTACACATTACATACAATGTATTTTACTATTCTACATTTACTCCGGAGCTACAATCACGTATTAGGCCATCAATAAAATAAGAATTGTGATTATGACTACAGTTATTTGTTAATGGATTGGAGATGATGAACACATTGCATATATTGACACAGCAAGATAGCAAGTTTATGGGAGGAGTTGGTCAAGCATTCAGAAAACACATAAGAGCAAATTGCTGTGGAGGGAGTTGGTCAAAATATATCAAAGCAAATTGGAGGGAGTTGGTCCCGAGTAACAGAAAAAACACAGACTAACTGTTCTAATGTGTTTTCTGCCCTCTTGACCAACTCCCTCCATAACTTCATACCATCTAGCTTTGTCCATGTATGTAACGTGTTCATCATCCAAGTGTAATTTGATAACAAACAACTATAGTCACAATAACAATTCTTTTTTTACTGTTATAGCCAAGTCCTTGTTTCCCATCACTGCCCACCTCAATTTTTATACCCACTATGAGCATGCGTGACATACCCATTGCTGTCTGTATCTTTCTGTGTTTAATTGCTTGCCCTCGAACCATGTAGCTAACAGTAAATTTGTGCTGCAGGTAGAGCTGCAGACAGATTGTGGAGGTCGCTGAGCACAGCAGCTCACATTCGGTTTTGCTAATACCTATACTATACTATTTTCTGCAAGAGGACACCATGCACACCACAATGAAATAATGACCAACCCCCTGTGTGCACTTAGACTCAGTTCAAGGACGGGAAAAATCAACGATCTGATACCATGCAGTGACACAATAGCCTCATTCCCAGGCTCCATGGCCCAGCATTTTGTGCACTTTGGAAAAACACGGGCCTTGTTTTTCCAAAGTGCAAAAAACGCTGGGCAGTGGAGCCCGGGAACGAGGCTAGTGACACAATACACGTATCTTACAAGACTTTAACTACACATTCGTATCCCCTCAGACATGTACATGTTATGATTCTTGGTCTGCATGCATTAGCTGACTTAACCAAATTTCACACTCCAAAGTGGAGTATTAACTAATATTAAATATTGCTAGCTAAATTATGTCAGTAGCCACCATAAAGTCGCCACAATGTCTAAAATGATGTGTTGACATGTATTGTGTGCATGTACATGAGCCGCAACTATTTCCCAATTGATACATACAGTGATAGTAACACACTCCTAAATTCCATGGGTAATCCTTCAACAACGTACATCCATTCCCACTGCTGCAGTGTCATACTTGTAAGCTTCCATGCTCAGGCCTGACTGCACGAGCTGTGTGTGTGTTAGTAAATGATGTGTGTATAGAACATGCACACATAGTATAAATGTGTGTACATAACATAGTATGGAAGTATGAGCATACACTGCAAATTTAAAACAGAAGGGTTTTGTTATCTCAGTGGCAGCTTTGCTAGAAAACAATGTGCATGCATGATTACCACTTTAGATCTCTGATTCTGACAGCAAGGTATGCTAGCTATACAGGTCACATAGCTATTATTTACAATGGTTTCAAGAGGCAACTTGAATGTCCTCATTAAATAAGGGTACAGTATCATATGGCATAATTGTTGAAACTTTTGAAGAGGACACCTGCATGGGTAATTGAAAGCTGAATGATTAAGTGACCTCAGAAATTATACTTCTGAGGCAACTTGAGTTTCCTCTTAAAAGCTTTTCAAGTACTGGTGATGTACTTCTAATTGGGGTACAGTATCATATGGCACACAAAGGTAGAGTTATCTTATTGATCTGCACTCCTCTGGTGCTAGGGTTGAAACTGAGGTAACCCTATATGGGTTGAAATGACCACTCTATTTTGCAGTGTAGTACCAGTGGTATGGTACTGGTGGTATGGTACATACACACATAAACATGAGAGAACATGCCACGTACATATCAACAGAAGTGCTACACATCAGAATAAAATTGATCATTATCAGCCGAGCAATCAATAGCCTTCTCACGAGTTGAACAGTGCAGGTCTATCACTTACTGCCAGAGTAAAACTTGAGGTATCCAATGGATCAATCTCAACAGACAGAGTGAAGAATGCACGGCTCCTGAGTAGCTTTTCCATCATAAACTGAGTGCCGTTAATACTCCATGGTGTGCCATCACCAGCCAGGTCTATCAGAGGCCACCCACCTGAAAATAAATCAAGGGACTTTCAAATTAAATCATAGTCCGTAGCTACTACTGATCCATAAACTCAAAAACGTATACACTTCTCTATAGCAACTCATGATCAGACATGAATGTGAGTTCATAATGGCATTGGCGTTGTAGAAATGCAAGTCAGAGAATTACAGTCTAGCTATTAACTGCTTTGGTAGAGTATATATCGCTCAACCTCAACCAACTTACAGCAAAGCTTGTTTACGTATAACTACTATATGCATACTAAAGTACACTTAACACTTTGCACGCCCACGACGCATTTATGCGTCACGGGTATAAAAGCAGAATTTTTGTTCACGTAAGTACCCAGGTCCGCTGCAATCGTTCGGGCTAATGCCGATGCGATGGTGCTGAGGTCGTGGGTTCTAGGGGTTCTCACCCCATTTTTTCCCTTCTTTCTGAGGTAAGTTCTAGTCATTTTAAAGCTTCATTCTTCCTGTTATTATTACTATGTTAGAAGTACTACTACTATTTAATAGGCGTGCAAAGTGTTAATGAACTGTTCCGGTAGTAATTACAGCTGACTAACGGTAAATGTTGATCATATGACAATAATAACCACATGTTGATCATACATACGCTTTCATAGCATCATACTCAAACCTCTTTGAAAGTTTGGTAAAGTGATCATTTACTGTGTAAATATGACTTGTTCACATCATGCAGACACCTAACTGGAAGCGGTGAAAGGTTAATTTATTTCATTTATGCTTTAGACTCTACATGCAAGACATTCCAGAATCCGTGACTGATTTGTACTGTGCAAAAGGTGGTCGTATCAACCCTAGCATCGAAGGTTAATGTTCGGCCCTGGCTCCACTAGACAGGTGACTCTCACCTGTCTGATTGATCACATCCAACAGAGGAGCAGCACCGTAGGAACTGATGGAGTCTCTGTCAACGCAAGACTGGTAGAGATCCTTGGCTTTTCTTACAGCTTCAATATCACTGCTGTCTTCAACTGTTAGAACATTTACAAGGGCTCTCTGGCTACGTTCCTGAGCCACATCGCTCACACTGAAAAAAAGGTATTCTACATGGATGGGAGTGAGATAGTGTTAACATCACTACATGCATCTATATTCTACAAAATTGAAGGATGACCTAAGCCAAAGTTATGATGATCTCAGCTGCAGTTTCACTATACCAATCAATGCATATATGCAACTTAGAAAATGGCATGCACAGATTGAAGGGTGTCTCCAAACTCTAGACTGGATTCTCCACTGGAATGTGGTAATTAATGAAATATGCATGGACTGGAAAAGTCCAGGAACAATGTTAGCAGAGACTGATAGGAAGGTCACAACCTTAGTATCAGTCCCTTGGTTCAGGAACAATGTTAGCAGAGACTGATAGGAAGGTCACAACCTTAGTATCAGTCCCTTGGTTCAGGAACCAATGCATGGGAAGGTCACAACCTTAGTATCAGTCCCTTGGTTCAGGAACCAATGCATGGAAAGTTAAAGATCATAACCACTGGCTCAAACGTTTTGAAAATAAAGCTGTAAGACTGACACTAATTTCCTTTGAACACTAATCTCAGGGACACATTAACTCTTTGAATGTGACATAATATGACGTATGATGAGTGCATGTGTACACGTAATTAATTAATTAACTAACAGCATTCATGTGGTTGATTTCTAATTATGTAACCTCCTGATGGCTTATTATATTATAACCTGAAAAGCTTGTGCAGAAGCTTTACCAAAGCTTAGTATATGCATTATGCTGTCTTTAGCTGTGCTACTAAAGGGGGGGGGGGGGGGGGAGGAGAGAAGGAAGGCGGGTTTGAACTCTGCATCTACATGACACTAGGTGTTTGTACGACCCATGAGACCATGTGTAGCACAAAGACTGCATACCATCAATGTTTGGGACGGTGTTGATCCAGTTGCCACAGGAGAAGTTATAAAAATCCTGGCAAGGATCGACAGATGCATCTATCCCTGACATCACCACTGCAGCTAACTGGATGCACTCGGCTGTCTGGCACCTCTCCTCCTCATCCGAAGAACTCAGTCCCACTCCAAGCCCCACCCCCAGACCAATTGCAAGAGCCACAACTACCGCAACTATTAATACAATGATAAATATCCATAGCAGGTAATGTGGTCCACTTCTGACTCGAACTTTCACTTTCTCTTCTAGCTCAAATGCCTCTAGGTCATTGTCTGACTTGTTGCTCATGGCTGCTTCTGGAGTGTAAAAAAATAATATAATAGCTACTAATGCGTTTTAGCCTTATGGCTAAATTGTATATTGTCAAATGAATAGCTAGCTATATTTGAAGTAGCATAATGAGCGCCAGGACAACCAGCTGTTGTCTAGATAGCTTTTTAAAAATGTTAAAAACGCTCTCAAAGTGGTAAATAAACAAATAAACAATCTCAGTCAGCTAGTACACATCGCTATTAATTGAGGCTGGCTGGCTAGCTAGAGATTTTACAAGCTGTCAAACAACATGCAAAGTGTGATTGTGTAAATTACAGCCTACCAGTTTATACCAGCGGGGCTTCAGGCCAGGGAGTGCCACACGCAAAAAATTATGAGAACGGAGGTAGGGCCTCCAAGAATACTTAATTAAATATCCTTGGTATCCGCCCACAAAAATCGTCCGGTTAGGGGGTGGGGCCAGGCTACAGACGTTGAATGCGGCTATTTTCAAGCCATCTTAAAGTTACACAACCTTGTAAGTAACTCTCAGGGGAGGTACTGACTAGTCAAGTAGCGGTGATGCGGAATTTTATGCATGAATTAAGCCCCAATTCCTGAATTCGTTAATCATAAGGTGATTAATTAAACTGACGGGAAATGATATTGACATGAGGATAATCTGCCTTAAAACATGTATTACATCATTTTCTTGGATGAGAACAGGAAGTCTTGGACTTGATCAGTACAGAGTTGTTATCTCGTTGAATCGCAAACAAGCGAGCATTTGCAAGAGGTAGCTATTTGTTAATTAAGTCTTTACGCTTGGCAGTGTATTTCTAAACTACCTTGCTCCACACCAGAATGAGATGCTACGAGAACACTTCCCCCGCTCTTCGCAGCCTCTTGCCTCTGTCAGAACTTGAAGACTTCCTGACTACACACCTCACTGTTATGATATAAGCACACTCAAGGTCCTATAGCTAATTTGCCCAATAGAAGGAACTGAGCTATGCAGCATCAGTACAAAAGCAGTTATTATGTGTGCCTAAGCATCAAAATCCGACCTCCTTCAGACTCTAGCTACCACCCATGTTGATAAAAGGTTGGATTTGAAGAGGGATCGAAGAGATGCCGCTTAGTACAATTAGTGTATGTTAGATTCTTATTTGAGCTTTTACCTTTATTTGAGGTAACTCCAAGGACTATACCGTACCTAAAGTAGTATTTTTTGAATGGAGTTAGTGTGTGAAGCAACTTTTTCATAATTTATTTACTCTCATATGGTTGATCATCATTTTCATGTACCGTTCGGTTGGATGAACAGTGCTCAAAACCTGTAGTCTCGTGAGCAGACTGAGGGGAGCGCGCGAGCGAGCACGAGACTACATGCAGTCATATCATATGACCCCGAATCAGTGTACCGTCGTGCATCGTGACTCTAGTAGTAGTGTACAACGACTTGTGCCAAGTTGTAGCCGCTCTCCGAGTCAGCAAGCAGTGAAAACCACACAACGCGGGATTTCTTTCGAAGTTCAGTCGTTCTCTGATAGGTAGGGGTTGCTACTTTTTTACTTATCAGTTATAACTCTGACACATGTAAGATTGAGCGTGATGCTGCACCGTGCTTTCAGTTGACAAGTGCTATTCGGAATCTCTGCCTGATGCAGACAGGATAACGCACCTGCACAAGACTAATGGTGGGGTGAATGATAATTAATCACAAATTCTGTCTGCAGCAGGCAAAGACCCTGCTACAGACCACACAGTGCACAGATAATGTCTGTTTCTGCCATTTGGGTCAGCAGCCTGGAGTAAGTAAATAATTTGTCTTCAGATTGAGATAAATATAAATAATCATACACACTGCCCCTGGCTAAAAGTATAAGCTGAGAGCTTGACGACTGAAAGTGATCTTTGGTCTGTGGACGAGACTAGCACATATCCTCAGTATAGATATTTAAATATTCATCTCAATCTGAAACCATCCAGGCTGCTGTCTGTATAGGCAAGCCTGAGAGTACCCTGTCTGAAACATAGTATTTGTTGAAAAATAACTTTGACGTATGAGTCTATGTGATAGTTATGCATTTAGCATACACTTACTTAGTTTAAGTGTATGTCTGCACAAGGGTGATGCAATAATGTGGTCAAGGTTAGTAATACATGAGCCCACTATGATTGCAGTATTCAACTGAGCTTATTATTGCATCACCGAGTGTACCACATTAGAATGTGCAGGCCACGCATTCTCAAGAGCATTCTCAATATCATTGCCTGAGTGAAGTGAAGGCAATGAGAATTAGTGCAATCAGAGACGTCATTTAACCGACCAGATCATGGGTTTGTTTTTGCTGAGCCGTGCGCCATTTTGAAACACATGCACGATTTTGTACTAGCTGCAATTGGGTAGCTGGCACATAAACTGGTCTGCTGTTGTTACCCAAAGCAGCTTGAAGACTTGTAGCCAGAGGAGGTCGGGCACGTTCATGTGCCAAATGGACTGTTGATTACGTCGCCCGTTCTCTTGATTGCTGAAGAGGACAAAGAGTCGTGTTTGGAGCTTCTTAGTGCCGGGAAAAAAAGAGTATTGCTTACAATGTCATGTGAAAAATATGACATATTGCATCACATCAGAGTGAGTAAATTACAGCTATATGACTGCCTAGCACATTTGTGTAAATTAAATTGATGTAATTAGATTAAATTGATGGGTAATTAGGTTATACGTGGACGACATGAATATTGTGGCATGGGAAAAGGTACCAGGCTCCATCCTGTTTGTTTTTTGATAAAAAAAAATTGCTCATGTTGCAGGGTTGTGTATACACTGAAAGTCCTTCAATTATGCTGAGTTGCATCATTATCATTAAACTGAAGAGTTTGGGAAAGATGTTCAGCTGATTGTAGATGTAGCTAATACCTCATATGACTATCATAGTATAGGCCAAAGTTCTTTGATGACAAGTTTTCAAGGGCAAAGTCTTGGAGACAATTAAGGCTATAAAAATTAATATTAAACCTTGTCAGACACACTGACAGTATCAGGAGAAAAGATTCTGCAGATTATTAGATATCTCACCACTTCCAACCCTACATATACATGTATAAATTGTATTTACGCGTGATGACCTCAATTACTAAATGTTCTATTTATCTATACTGTAGTTGCCATTTTTCCCATACGCCAACTGCTGCCACACACCCTCCAACTGGACCATGAGTGAAAAGAGCAGGCTGTATCATGTGACGGAGGAGCCGGAGTACGGGTACAAGCCGGGAGTGCAGCACCGCTTGACGCAGACCGGCAGGTGGGGCAGGGCGGGAGACAGGGAACAAGTCTTTCTATTGCTAAGAAATACAATTATGTTAACGGGAACAGAATGGCATGACTGGGTTGAATGATACAATAGGAGATCTACATTGTAGCTACCGTATCCGCTCTAATAAACGCGCCACCAAAAAAATAATTCGTTACCGTGAGTGGCGCTCTTTTAGAGAGAGAAAACTTACAAACACACGAAGTGGCGCTTTTTTAGAGTGGCGCATCGCAAATAGAGAGACTCGTAGTACGGTTACCGTTTGAAGGCTGCTTGAGATATAAATTTCGCATGTGCAAAAATGTAATGCACAACCTGAAAATTTTTTCGGTAGCTCTTTTGCCGCTATATTAGAGAGAAAAAAACGATGTTACTACATTTGGCGCTTTAATTAGAATGGCGCGTTTATAAGAGCGGATACGGTATCATTGCCGTCGCCCAAAGAGGGAGAGAATGTGTGACCCGCTGAGTGACTACCCGGCACTTCTCGCAGTTTTGAACATACGTACTTTAAAGACACGTAGCTCTAAATCAGGTATGGATGGTTTCTACTGGAGGCGTTACTGCAGCAGTAACCCGGAAATGAAGCCTCTCGGCCATACCACAATGGAGGAGAAATGGGGCTGAGTTTATCAAGCTTTCAATCAGACAGCGATTTCCCGAAAATGGCGGTGGCACTGAAGCAGGTATCTCAGGTACAGAGAGAGCTGCAAACTTCTAGCGTGGGTTTATATTAGTTGAACGGTAGTACAAAATGCGGAATGTGCTGCATTCTTGTTTGGCAGGTTACATATACCCCTGGTAGTAGCGGTTAGAGTTCAGTTTTCTGCGTGGCTTCTTAGCCAACATCTTTTCACCCCAAACAAAACATCCTGGTTGAACCCTGCTGTAACCTTTGTATTGTACATGTGAACAAATACCCTTTATCTACTAATAATTAAGGTACATGTACAACAATATCTGACATTATGCATGCTTCCCTCCCTCCTACCCTCCCTCCTTCCTTCCCTCCCTCCCTCTCTCCTTCCCTCCCTCCCTCCCTCCTTCCCTCCTTCCCTCCCTCCCTCCCTCCTTCCCTCCCTCCCTCCCTCCCCCCCTCCCACCCTCCCTCCCTCCCTCCCTCCCTCCCAGGACGCTGTTGTACACCATTTTTGTCCTGTCTGTTACTCTGGTTCTCCTGCTAGCAGCAGGCACTCTTGTGGGGGCGTGGCTGCGAGCAGGCCTGAACCCATTTGGAACAAATGACAATGACGACGACGACGATGTGTGCGTTAGCGAGGCATGTGTCAAGCTTTCAGCCCTGATCCTCTCAGGGATAGACCCGACCATCAACCCCTGCCAGGACTTCTACAACTTCTCGTGTGGGCTCTGGCAGGACAACAACTATGTACCAGACGGTGTGTGCATAATTTTAATCATTGCCCCTAGCAACCCAAATTTAGATTCCTTGTGTGACAGTCCTGGGCATGGCTCTTCACACATTGCTACCTCATCAGATGCCTTTCCTACCCCAACCCACCCTGTATTGTTAAGAGAGCAGCAGCCTACAGCAGGGTATTCTGTTTCATAAACCCACTGCTCTGCTAACAGAATTTACCATAATTCGAGAAATTGCAAAAAAAAGTTTATTCATGTCAGTAAAAAAAGTGTTTGGATTGCGTGAGAGTTGTTTGTTTTTGTCTCCCCGCAGATGTTGACATGTTTGGTGCATTCGATATTCTCACTCGGGAGAACCTGCGGCACATGAATGAGATCCTCACCAACAAGGATGACGATGATATCGATGCCGTGCTGAAGGCCAAGGAGTTCTACCAACTGTGTCTGAAAACTAACTTCTCTGATGTCCTGGGGGCCCAGTCCCTGCTGGCGTTCCTTAATGAGACAGGTAGGAGGGAGATAATTATAAGATCAGCCTTGTTTTTTTCCAGCCTGCCCATCTCAGTGTTTGCCATATATGGTGGGAGGAAGGTCTGAAATGCTGACATACAGTACCGTTTCAACTGTGATGTGATTACAAGCTTTGGCCCCCAGTACACATGGCTACTAAACACAGATAAAAACAGACTCAGGAAAGAGCTCCTTTTCTGTTTTAAAATTGACGTAGCTAGAACAAGTGCCTACAGTCAAGAAATGCATGCTAACAGTAAAGTCCTACGCCTGTAATTGCAATGCACATCAGTACAGAAGTCAGTAGATCTTATTGTAACTACAGCGCTGCTATGAGGTAGAAATTTTAATGAGCTGTAGTACGTCTCCACCCCACCTTTTTTTCGCATGTAGTTGGGAGTGGAGGCTACATGCGAAACTTGGTTTGGAGGCTACATGTATAACCAGGAGCCCATAACCCAAAGGGAAGGAGCGTTAAACTAGTGATTCCACCTGTTGTCGAATAGCACCTACAAAAAAACTCCATATATGGAATGCCTAGCAGTTATGCAT
The DNA here is from genome assembly GCA_963921505.1 of Phakellia ventilabrum. NCBI lineage: Eukaryota > Metazoa > Porifera > Demospongiae > Axinellida > Axinellidae > Phakellia > Phakellia ventilabrum. The sequence goes on along the minus strand of OY997388.1, from coordinate 1,129,908 downwards.
GGCTGGTTTACTACTAGACTAGTGCTGAGTAAATTATAGCGCTTACATAGCACTTACCATAGAAGGAGTTTTGTGCAAGTGCCATTCGACAACAGGTGGAATCAGTATACGTACACAAGTTTAACGCTCCTTCCCTTTGCATATTGTGGATGACGTAATGAACTTACCCGTACTAGCTATCTGCTTGGGATTCCACCAAAAATATTTTTCACAGCCATTTTGAAGCTACATGTATTTCACCGAATACAATTCCCGTCAAATTTTTCCTCCATACGGTATTTGTTTTTTAGATCACAATCACAGGTTTAGGACTTCAAGTCTAAGGGTTCCATTTTGACCTTTCACCTCTGACCCCCAGGTGGGTGGCCCCTATTGGGACTGCCGGCGAAGCCATGGGATATCAATGGCTCTCAGTTCCTCCAGGAGAAGCTGGTGCAGAGCCCCGCCTTCTTTACAGTGGGCGTGGCCGAAAACCCATTGGATCCCAAACAGTACATTATTGTTGTAAGTCACACATGTAGAACGTTGATGATCTCTGGGGGGATTTGTAACCACTGTAAACAGTGGCCGAAATACGGCAAACACTTTTGGAGATATAGCTACAGAGTTGGTGGAGAGTATATTACGTATATTACGTAGTTCACTCTGTTTACTGGTGATACCCTCGCACACACACACACATGCCAACACATACCCACACGCATGCACACACACAAACACACACGCGCACACTCACACATGCATGCACACACTCACACACACATACATACATGCACATACACATAAACACACACACACACACACACACTCACACACACACACACACACACACACACACACACACACACCCACACAAACATGTACACAGGTTGAGCAGTCTGGCCTAAGCCTGGATTATCCAGGTGCATACAATGAAAAAGCTGTAAGTACAAACTCTAGCAAGGACTAGCCTTCATTATGGATGTGCATGAGCTTTGTTTGTATACGATAATCTTTTTGATCATCTGTAAGAATGAATCGATATAGCTATGTCTGGCTCATTGCTGCTCCCAATGGTGTGATACGTCCCACTATAGTCTGCTCTCACACTTCCCTGGAGATGGGAATCCGTAAAAGTATTTATTGGCTTTTTTGGGGGATCCCTTATCCATATATATATTTTTTTTTTAAAGTGTGACTTGTTCACTATTAAAGTGATGCAATCTGTGACATACATGTTTTTACAGATCAGTGTATTTATCTCAGGTGCTGAGTGATTTCAGGTAACCAATTTTTTAACACTTTCTTCATCCAGGCTGTAGACGCCCTGCGCAAACTGATCATCGCTGTGCTGCATGGGCTTGTTCCAGGGCCCGACTACACTGCAGCCGCTAATGGTATCATCAAGTTGGAGACTGCACTTGCTAAAGTATGTTGAGTGAATTGCAATTAGATTGTTACTAGAATGCGTATGTGTATATGTACACATGTATGGACGTTCCGGGTAGAAACGAACATTATTTCGAAGCATATTTCAATTGCATCACGGCGCTCTGCATGTATCTCTGAAGTTTTTACACGCTACGTACAAGCCTCAATATGTGAGACTTCTACATAGCGTGTATGAGCCACGCCTTTAGCGGAAGTTCTGAGATACAGTGCTCTGATAGGTGAGGCTTCTACATAGCACGTATGAGCCACACCTTTAACAGAAGTTCAGAGATACAGCACTTTGAATGCAGTGATGTGATCAAAATACACGACAGAATAAATGTTAGTTTTATACCCGTGACTGCTTATTCTGTTATTCTCCCTTTGCTGTAGATATTTGACAACGAACCTCCTAGCAAGCCCATCACTATCACTGAGCTGATTGCACTCGCACCTTACGTAAGTCTGCACGTTGTATAATATATAGCACTTTATGTAGCAGTCGTATAGCCCTGTCCCCAGGCTCTCCCCGTGAAAAATTGTAAAATGGGTAAGAGCCTGGTATTTTTTCTCACCTGATTCAACTTACTTAATTATGCGTAGGCAGTGACCGGTCGAAAGACGGCTGCGTTTCTCTCTACCTTTTACCGGGAACATTATATTTCAGCATTCAGTCTGTAGCATCAACGGAGCCTAAAGATTAGCTACAAGGAATATTGATTTGCTGCCTTCCTCGGTGTCTGAGAACTGCAACTGTGCTTGCCTATGCACAATTAAGTCCTTTCTACCCTCGAATGTCATTCACGAGAGGAAAGATACCCAGGGTCTCACTTGTTTTAGGGATGGTCTGGGGATGAGGCTAGTGTAGTTGTAAGTATAGCGCACCTCTACATGTAGAACAGGGCCAGAAAACAAAATACAACTGTATATGTATATTGCACACTCTAAATATGCCAGGTTTAAACTCGAAAAGATGGTCGACAGTGATGTAGTAGTAAACAAAACTTGCAGCTAGCTCTACAATTGTTTAGTAGTGTACCACGCAACAAAATATACATGTACCTTGGCCTCATTTTGACAATTACATGTTTCGATGTGAAGCTGTAAAGGCTCTAGCTACCAATAAGAGGTAGAGAGCTGCAGCCGTCTTTGATTGGTTCCTACCCACGTATAATTAAACAGTTGCATAATCTTCAGATGCACATGATGTGCTCATCCATTTTGCAGTACAATTGGACCGGGCGTTTGCAGGACATGTTTGCAACCGTGGGTATTTCCATCGGCCCATCGGAACCAGTAAGCGTGCTGGACCAGGATTACCTCGCAAAGCTGACGGATCTTCTCCCCACCTTTGATAACACGTGAGTGTGTGCACGATATACATGTCAGGGCTTCATTTAGGGGAAGTCAGGAGGGGAATCCCCTTGGAAACTTTGTGCCCCCCCCCTTGGGAATTTTAAACTGAATACTGTTCACTATACGTACGCCCCCCTGTAGTGTCTTTCGAAGTGCTTTTGCCCCCCCCCCCCATGGGGATTTTTCTAAATGAACCCTGTATGTATGTATGTGTGAGATTCTTGGAGCTGGTGTAGCAATGATTTTACTCTACAACAGGAATGACATAAACATTCCACAATATTACAATGATATTCATTGTATAGAACTCACATATTTTGATACACACACACACACACACACACACACACATACATACACACACACACACACGTACACACACTCACGCACACACACACATACAAACGCACACACACACACTCACACACACACACACACATACACACACACACACACACACACACACACACACACACACACACACACACACACACACACACACACACTCACACACAGCACCCTCCAGAACTATGCCAGGTGGCAAGTGGTAAAGAACTTCATGAATGTGATAGGGCAGTTTTCCCTGGACGCTTACCATGAATTCCAGCGTGCAACATCCCTCAGAGCCCCTGTGCCACAAATTGAAATAACCTGCATTACGCTGGTTAAGCAGGTCCTGCCCCTGGCCATCTGGCGTCCTTTCGCTGATTTCGTTTTGCCGAAGGGAGCAAAGGTGAGGGCTCTGATGCAGTCAGTCATGTTGTCTTTACCAGGGTGAGGTATCATCAGATATCATATGATACATACCTACAGCAGCTGCATTTAATTAAGGTGGTGAGCAGTTAATCTCACAGTTGTTATAGCTAATGAGTCTTATCGAGAATGGTAATCACATTTGGCATTCAAGCACTGCATGACAAGTGCTACATGTATAACAAACCTGGATAGCAAACAAGCAAGACAGTAGTAGTGAAATTTAGTAAGCTTTTGTGGACATTTCTTTCAATTGTATGCAAGCTATGCCTGCCATTTTTTTCTCGACATAGAGGAGTTGGGAGGTACTTGAAGTTTTACGTGATGCACTGCGAAATATCCAAATGGAGGGTTAAAGTGCAAATACGTAGCCTAGCACAGGCTCGTAAGTGGTACCACTTGCTTGTGGTCACGTCGGTGCGAACGCCTAACATGCCACCTTAATACATGTAGCTTCCTTGCCTTATTCCACCACCTTTAGCAGAGTTTAGAACGCGCGCACTCCAGCGTACATATGTGGGTCAACAGGTTACGAGTTGGTGACCGCAGCCAGTGTTACACTCATGTCCAGGGACACCAAGACATGTCCACGCACTCCTGAGTTTCCTTACAGGACGGGGTACACTACTCTATCCTCCCTGCCCTAGTATCCCAATAACTCCACCCATCCCAGGATCATCCTAGGGGTGAACTACCACCCCAACACTCCCCCCCCCCCCCCGTCCAAGTACATGTATCCTGGGATTCCCAAGTGTTAGCTTATACATGTAGTTCTTCCCTTTCTCTCCGTCTTCACAGTCTAATGGATCGGAGATGACCACAGATGTCATGATAGCCTTCCGGGAGAGACTGGCTGCCAACAAGTGGCTGGATAATGTCACCCGGGCACGGTGTGAGAAGAAGGTCAGACATGAGCCTAGCTGCTAGTTACACACTGAGTACATGCTCAAATGAGATGGACTCTAAATCTCGACTTCTAAAATCTGCGACCCCAAGCAGATCTACTCATATCAAAGTTTTACCAGTTCTGTATAACAAGGTGCATGTACTTTCCTGTGGTGTACAAACTGTAGTAGGAATACTGATCACTAGGTTACTGAACTGATTTTATCTGTACTATACAGTGTACACCCCCTAATAATTAAGCCCCACCCCCTCCCCCTCCATTCAAACTCTTAATTGCTATTTTAAAACCTCCTGAAAGTCAATAGATAAATTTATGTAATTAACATCAGAGATCCTTCCACCCTTGAAGTATGCATAATCTTGTCTTTTACCTCTCATCTCTCTCTGCACACGGCAGGTCGATCTCATGGGCCAGATCATTGCCTATCCCAACGACATCCTAAATGATACCTTCATAGACCGTCTGTACTCCAATGTGAGTGGGTATTACGTGATAGTTGGTGGCACTGTGGGACGACTGCTGCCCTATTGTTGTATATCAAGAGCGAAATAAAAAAATGTTCCCCGCGCTACTCTCTTGGGGGCGGGGGAACAGTTTTTATGCACTCTTTTTGTATATTCGTAGCCTCATCCCCAAGCTCACCCCTTGAAATTGGGGAGAGCCTGGTACATGTATCTTTTCTTGATTTTGCACGGGCTGAGGCCGATTGAAAGACAGCTGCATTTCTCAGCCTTTTGCTGAAGATATTGCTTTGCCACTCAGCCTGTGGCTCCAATCGGCCCTCAACGTTAGCTGCAAGAAGTGTACGTTCGCTGCCTTTCCCTCAGTGTGTGAGGACTTCATGTACACTTGAGAAAAGATACCAGACTTTCCCCTGTGCTTGGAAGAGCCTGGAGACGAGGCTATATAACGTATAACCAGTTTCGTTTGCTGGTTGAGTTGCCTCGGTTGTGGCAGTCTTCTGTGGTCACTATTCCTCTCTCGTCCTCCTCTTCCCCTGTCTTCCTCTTCCCCCTCTCGTCCTCCCCCGTCCTCCTCTACCCCCATCCTTCTCTTTCCCTGTCCTTTTCTACCCCTGTCCTCCTCTTTCCCCTCTCGTCCTCCCCCATCCTCCTCTACCCCCATCCTTCTCTTTCCTTGTCCTTTTCTACCCCTGTCCTCCTCTTCCCCCCCCCCCCCGTCCTCCTCTTCCCCCATCCTCCTCCTTCCCTGTCCCCGTCCTCCTCTTCTCCCATCCTTCTCTTAATTTCCCTGTCCTCCCCTTCACTCCTGTCCCCATCCTCCTCTCCTCCCCCGTCCTCCTCTACCAAACCTCAGTTCAAGGTCTACCCTAACGACCTCTTCCACACCTTCCTGGATTTCCTGGGACAGTCTCTGAGGGACAATCTGGATAACCTCCGGGAACCAGTCAACCTGCTTGAAGTGTACGTAGAACCCTCATTACCGCATGTACTTGTAGCTAAATATAGCAAGCATCATCTGAACAGATATGTACTGTATGCACTTCATGCGGTAGTCATAACAAGACACTCTTCCATAATGTCAAATGCAATTCATCTCTTACTGCAAATTTCTGGACTGTCAGGTCATTTGTAGATATATGATTTATACAGAAAGTTCTATGTGCTCTGTAGTTTTAGGCATCATGAATAGGGCTTCTTCCTGCGCATACAGATCTGAGCTGTAAAAACTGAAAATCATATAATTAGCTTAATTATGGCATGTAAGTAAGTAGTTAATTTGTATGAAGTACCAGTATATATCTACCTTCCTACAGTTTCCCAGATCCATTTGAAGTGAATGCCTTCTACTATCCTCCCTTCAATGAGATGGGTATGCACCCACTAGACTGCTGATTGGACGGTTTGCCATTTAATTATGGGTTTTGATTTACATGTATCACCTTCTTCCTGCAGTCGTTCTCCCTGGTATCATGAACACACCTTTCTTTGAACCCGGCTGGCCAGCGTAAGCGAAATATCATTATTTTGGGCTGTCTATCAAATATAACCCTACAAACTTGATCTGGCATGGAGCCTAGACTTTTACATTTCCCAGGCACTATACAATATGGTGGGTTTCCAACACCTGCTTAAAGGTAGTTCATGCAGTCTTACCTCCTATGCACACCCACCCACACACACACCACACCTCCCAACAGCTACTTCAGGTATGGTGCTCTGGGGCTCGTGACGGGACATGAGATCACTCATGGATTTGACAACAATGGTAGGTAGCTATGTCACACACCAGTAGCTAGTGCATAAAGAAGAGAAGAGTAGGAGAGGGAAATGGCAGCAACCACCTTTGAAATTTGAAAGCAATCCCACAGTAGATTCATACTAAAACTAGAGTCTAAACGTCTACTTGAACAGCTGTTATGCGATCACTTCCTGCTAGCCACATGTGTAGAAAGTCAGCTAGTTTGTAAAGTTTATGCTAACATTTGTGATTAGGGCCGGTTTAACGGCATGTAACGTATCATTGTACTGTGCTGTGGTACTTCTTGAACAATGGCTAATGCTGAAGCGATGCTTGATTTTTGTGGGGAAGGAGCCAGATATTGCACTATTATTTTAGCGGACCTCACTGTCTCAAGCTTCAGACTTAGTCTAGACAGTTAGACATTCTTTCCTAGTGTCCCGGGCCGCCCCCCTTGCCCTATGTAGTGATGTCATCCTTGTAGTCATCCTTGTAGTGATGTCATCCTCTAGGCTGGCAGACAGTAATGGCTAAATTGTATTTTTAAGGAGCTGGACTTTCCAGGTATTAGTATACCTTGTGACCTTGCCTGACTCTGTTATCAGAAACACACCATGGAATCTGTTAGCCTATCAGATTGTCTCTAGTTACAATGTCATCCATTAATCTAGGGGCCACCCTTTAATTGATACCCGACCGAAATTGTTGATTGCATTTGTGCGAGAAAGTATGCGAGAGCGCGAATCTCGAGCAAACCCATGAGATCGCGTATCTTCGCGCAGGAACGCGACTAATCGCACGATTTCGCGTGAAATTCCGACTGTTCGTGTACACGCGGTTTGGCAAGAAATACTCGAAAATGCGCGAGATTCTACGCGGTAAGGCTTTGCTAGCACCGGCTGCCTTTCTTCCCGAAGGTGCAAATAGATTTTGCCATGCCAGCGCTGAAGTGAGACTGCAGTTCTCGCCGTATTTCGCGTGCAAATTGACGCAGTTTTGCGCGATTTCGCGAGAACGCGCGCAAAAACCTAGCTGTTATTGCGCGAGTTTGCGCGCAACACGCATGCGTTCGCACGAAATTCATTGAACAATTTCGGTCGGGTAATCATATGTTGGTCGAGTGACTGCTACTAAAATCTGTGCCTGATTTCTGCATTACACGGCTTTTTCTGCTACGCACATGCACTCGCTCAATTATGCTCCCCCGCGATGTACCGCGTAGTTGAATATCATATGGTAATAATCTTAGATAAAGTTTTGTTTAAAGATATGGTACTGTTGTGTACATATTTACATGACTGTGTGTGTGTGTGTGTGTGTGTGTACTAATCCTCATGCCTAGGTCGTCTGTACAACGAGACCGGGCAGCTCTCCCCCTGGTGGACCAATGCCTCCATTGAGGCCTTCAACAAGAGAGCCGAGTGTTACGTTGACCAGTACTCCAACTACGAACTCTTTGGGATCCACGTGAGCGAATTTAAACTCTTTGCTCTGCAGTAGTGATTGTCTGTGCTGATTACCGTAACGGTTTCCATTTTTCTTGTGTGGCTTTAGGTCAATGGCACACAGACTCTTGGAGAGAACATTGCCGATAATGGTGGCGTTCGAGTGGCCTACAGGGTACGTGCACTGATCTTTTACTGCATGTCTCCAACTCTTGTAGTCTCAAACCCAGGTTTTTATACCCAAGTTTTCATACCATGCTGTCGGAAGGGTGTCTGGGTATTTGAGTGTCACAGGCGCGTAAGCCTTAAACACACTGTATGCATTAGTAAAACTGTTATAGGGAGACTGAAGCAGTGGTAGTTGAAGCTTTTGTGTGGGGATTGAGCATCGATGCCTGTGTATTAGATTATGTGCAGGATTTATGAATTATGTATTCATTTCATGAGGTGTTGGAGCAGCTATAGGAAGAAGGCTTGGCCCTTTGTACTTACACATGTACACACGTGGATAGAACCTACAGTGCTGTGCTGTATAACATCACTAAGCCAGTTACCTGTGCTACTTATGTATAGGTATACATGTATTTTGCAGCAACATTATAGCACAATGTAGGTTTTTACTGTGGTACTATGTAAATATATTGTTGGTTTAAGCTTTCAGTCTGTAGTAATTAGTATTCTACTGTCTTCACTTCCCTCTCAATGTGCAGGCCTACCAGGACTACGTTGCCAAGAAAGGCAAACAAGACCCGCAGCTTCCTGCAATACAGTACACTCGTGACCAAATCTTCTTCATTGCATTTGCTCAGGTATGCGTGGACTGGTAAATGTTTAGTGTTACCCTTTACAGATTATGCTAGCATGAGTTTAAGCATAATTGGTACATAAGCCAGTATAAAGGCATAATAATAATTAAAAAAATATTCAGACCTGTGAAAATAATTGGTAATAGCTTATCATGTATGTACCTTTATGTAATACCTATATGTAATTCAGTATGCTGTACTAAACTGCTCGGATTAGCTAGAAAGTTTGCATGTATTAGAATCAGTGCCACCACGTGGTGTACGTGGTGCAGCTCTGTCAGTGACTACTAGGGCCAAAATAAGCAGCTTAAGAAAGCAATGTTAGGAAGCATAATAGCGAGTATTATCCACTCCTGGTAATAGGCGTAGGGTATGAGCTAGCCTCGTTCCCAGGCCACTCCCCCCCCCCCTGAGAGCCACTCTTTGGGGGGGGGGGGGAGTGGCCTGGGGACGAGGCTAGGTATGAGCATAAGGAAATAGCATAACAGACAAACAAAAAAAACATTATCTTTCAAGGCCTATTTGTCAGCCTTGTTCCCAGTCCTTCCCTGCATGACTGAGCAAGCCGAGTCACTTTGCTCACCCGAGCTCCTGGGTTTCCTCGCTCACTTTGCTCACTTATGTGGGAAAGGCCTGGGAATGAGGCAGCTCTTTGTCTGTCCCCTACTTGCAGCTGTGGTGCACCTATTACACTGAAGAGGCCTTCCAGACGCAGGTGAAGGTTGATGTCCACAGCCCTGGGCCTATCAGGTGATTGTTGTTGTTTTTTGTGTAGTCTTCCTTATATAGCCATTCTACGAAAACAAAGTTGATATTTTCACATAAATCATCCGGTTTATTTGGCAAAATGTTAGCCCTAGCTAACTGCAGCCATGGAACACATCAGTTTTTCATCTTGCACAGCTTCCAGTGAAAGTGCTGACTCAGCAATTTTGTAGTGCGCGTCCAGTTGGTACCATTTCTATTTTCACTCCATACTGTTTGCATGCTAATACTGTACTGTTGTACTGCACAAATGGGTTGTCAGTAAACCATCTTGGTAGCCTTAGGTTAGGCTTGTTCCTAGGCCTCTGGCACAAAGGTAAAGCGATCGAATTAAGCAGGGGTCTGTGTACGAGGCTAGCCTTAGGTAATTTTTCGATACTGTGTGTAGACTGTATGTTTATAAACCAGTTTTCAGTGCATTATGGGGGTTAGTTAGTGTGCAAGGACAATATACTTAGAGCATAGAGCTGCCCATGCTCTAGAGCTTCCTATGCTCTATGGAATTCTTACCATGCTCTATGAAAAAATACTATACCATGTTACTATAGTAACATATACTTAAAGTAACTAAAACATCAGATTCTGTCATGGTTATATTCCCCTATTTATTCATCTATATAGGGTGATTGGAACAGTGTCCAATTCTCCTGACTTCGCAGAAGCCTTCAAATGTGCCTCAGGCACACCCATGAACCCGAAGAACAAATGTGCTCTGTGGTGAAAGAAGTGGAGGAGAAGAAGCTTTTCCAAATTAAAGCTGAAATGAGCCCAACAAAAATCAGTTTTGATTATCTGTATGATCTTGTTAGTCTGAGGACAGTCCCCACCCCCTGAACATACACCTCCTTTTGTTGTAGTCCGCACATTGAATTGATACGAGTTTTAAATATCATAGCCCATCTCTACACTCTTCCGGGGTTCATATCGTGCTGTTTATCACCAGGTCTTGTAATTACATACTAGTAGGAGCATTGGGGCTTCCTGACTTATCATTTGTGAGCAACTATAAAAAAATTATAGTGCTTGGCTAGATTAGGATCTCAAAACTATATCTCAGCATGACTAATCTCCAGTGTAGCCCATGCCTGAGTCACAGCCCTGGTGACCCAACTGACCCTACAAACAGGTACAATATAAGAGTTTTTACTTTGCAGTATTACACTGCAAAAACAGAGGTGTGTACTTCATACCAAAAATGGTATAATTTGCCTGTTTACACAGAGCATTCCTTCAAGTGGTATGACATTCATAACTTTTCAGGACAAGTATGAACATCATACCTCATAAGTACGAGTATCATACCACCTAATAAGTATGAGCTACACTCCTTTGAAAGTATGCCATAAAGAGTATGACATTCTTACAATGCCAAAAGTACGATAATTACAAATAAAAAATGATATAAAGACAACTCAAAAGTACTGCATGTAACAAGCTAAAAGTGGTATATGATACAAAACATGACACATATATAAGCATGTTCAAAAATGGTTCAGCCTTGCCTTCGGAGCAATGAGTGAATGTCAGAGCAATAAATTAAGTCCCAAAGATACCTTCTTTCAAGTTGTAATCTCCAAAGTGTTCCTATGTGAGAAAATTCACCACAAGTATTATAAACATCTAAGCAGAACAGCTCATGCTCGATGTTGCGTTTCCGGTGTAGGCATAACCACCATTTAATGCGTAGAACGGAATGGAACAGAACGGTGTATAGCGGCCAGTATTTGCTTGAGAATCTCTGCTGAACGGTAACCAACAGGTTTGATTTGTTTGAGAACACTATGGTGTAGGTACAATTGCCCGGATCCAGTAGCACTTCTTTCGCATTTGTAATCGCTTCAGTCATTGTTGTGCTATCGTCTCGGAAAAAAGAAAGAAAGAAGGGACAATTTGCCGGTTTAGCGACTTACCGATTTGGCCCTTCAGTGATGCTCTCTGTCAGCGTTAACAGCCTTGTTACTGTTGAAAACACTCGAGAATGACAGGTATGATCCACAAAAGCTTATGACTAAGTCTAGGGCAGAGTTTTGAACATATCACTTTGTACATATACAATGGGGCAGCCATTTTTTTTGGAGTCATCCCTAGAGATTTGAAAAGCCTGCCAGAACGGTATGAAATATTTGGTATGACAATCATACCTTCATGGGTATGTCCATATCTAGTACATACCACCCTGTGCACGTGGGTACGCAGTTCATACACGACAAAAACAAGAGGGTTGTTTTAACCCAGCTTGTTTACCACAGTTGCATTTTAAAGATCAAAAACAATCTTCATGTTTTTGCATGCACACAATTTAAGTTTCAAAAACAACCCTCATGCTTTTCAATGCATGCACAAAACACGAGGATTGTTTTTGATCCGCAACTGTGGTAAACAAGCTGGGCAACCCTCCTGTTTTTGCAGTGTACTCTATCCAGTTCATATCAATGGTATGAACATGTTTTGGTATGACAATCATACCTGTGGGTATGTAGTGCACGCCTCAGTCTTTGCAGTGTACATGTTGTATGTGTACATGTACATGTAACTTAGAAGGCTTCTATACATTTTTAACCATGCCGGCGCATTTTTCGCTAAAATTTATTGGCTATCTAATATACCTTTTCTTTCTAGCAGTTCTAGCTACCACAGAAAAACCAAATAAGTGTGTCAATAGAGTTTAAAAGCTGAATTCTTCTAGTCATAAGCCTGGCAGTAGTTAGCTTGTATAGATAGGTAGCTAGCCAATGCTGAATTTCTTTATTCTCTGTACAGCATTTCGGCGTGTTGAAAGAACTCATTGACTATTTGAGTAATTGCAGAAGCATGAGCAGTGAGGATAAACTCGTGTTGGAAACTGAATACAACGATCAGACACCCAAAGTGGCATTTAAATGGAGCAGCACCAAGAGAAAGCTTTGGATCAGCATTGCTGTCCTGGCTGTCATCCTAGCAGCAGCTGTGATAACTGTGATCGGTGTGGCCGCTGCGCTGGGAGTGGCTCGGTCCTCTGATTCTGATGATGATTCCATGTGCCTCACTGAGGGGTGTGTACAACTGGCCTCACGGATGCGCTCATCAATGGACCAGTCGGTTGACCCTTGTCAGGACTTCTACACATTTTCCTGTGGCAGATATGAAGACAACACTGTTACCCCACTGGGTATGTGAAATAGGGCAGCACAGGAGTAATTCCGTAAATGCTACTTCGCCTAAACTAAAACCCTTCGGCAATAGATTGGCAATACTTTCGAGCAAGCTGTAACTGGAAACTTGAGTTTCAAACTGTTTGGGGGGGTGGCGCATACGCTGAAGCTCACCGTATAGTCTCAGATGATGATCCATGCTTGCCTCGGAGGGTTTGGCTACGCGAGACTACTCACCGTATGCGAGATTCCAGTTACAACTTACTTGAAACTTAAAAGTAATGCCAATCTTGCCGAAGGCTTTTAGTGTTGGTGAAACGGCACTTACGAAATTTTCCCACAGTACAGCCTATCTTAGCCTCGTTCCCAGGCCACACCCCCCACGAAAGAGTGGTGGGTGTGGCCTGGGGACGAGGCTAAGCCTTTTTGGGGGTGTGGCGCAAACGCTAGACAGCCAATAGATCGATCATACGCGTACGCTAGCTAGCTGAGTTATTTAAACTAGAGCAGGTAACCTACTTATCATTAGTGTGAGTATGATTCAAATCTATCTGGCTTGCTTCGCTGGAGACCCAGCCTTCAGAATTTCTCACTACTCCAAATTCCAGTTGTGTAAGTATTTGATGAAACATTGTTGAGAAGTTTAAGCCTGTTGAATAATGACATGGTCATCCCATGTTCACAATAATATTATAGGCATCTTTAGAGTGAATGTTATTTACCTTTAATGCCCTGATTCAAGCACACAGCATCATATTGTATCATTAACATATTATCATGTACACACAGGAAGCATTGAAAAAGCTCCCACATTAACTAGTTATGCAGGGATGATTCATTCATGTATGTAATTCATACCCTGGCTATTCAGTCTAGATCTCAAAGTGGTATTTTTATTTGCTGGCATGTATGTGACAGCTGAACCTTATTGATAGTTGTTTTTCTTTCATTTTGAAGATAAAATTTACCAAAACATACACATAAACACTGTCAGGCAGCAGATTATAGCCAAATATTTATGATGTTAATTATGTGTATACACAGATGCTGGCCACAGTGTGATTGAAGGCGTCTTTAGTAATTTTGACGTTCTTACTCGCCAGAACATCCGGGCATTCCATGACATTCTGACTGGTGACAGTGGTGACGACATTGAGGCTCTGGTGAAGGCCAAGGACCTCTATAGACTTTGTCTCAATAAAGAGCAAGTGAATGCTCAAAGCATTCCTGACCTAATTGATATTCTCAGGGAGACAGGTAATACTCAGACTATAATTAAGACTTCTTGTAGACTAGTGGACTCTAACAGTATTGATTTGTAAATTTAGCTTAGCTGTAATTGCCAAGCAGGAAGTGAGGCAACTAATTGTGTTGCATGGAGACTCCGCAAATGCATGTATGTATGAATGTATGTATGTATGTATGTATGTAATATGTATGTATGTATGTATGTATGTATGTATGTATGTATGTATGTATGTATGTATGTATGTATGTATGTATGTATGTATGTATGTATGTATGTATGTATGTATGTATGTATGTATGTATGTATGTATGTATGTATGTATGTATGTATGTATGTGTGTATGTATGTAAGTATGTATGTATGTATGTATGTATATGTGTAAGTAATTACCGCTGCAGGAATGCAAACACTCATCATGCAAGTAATCAATGGCCTACTGTATAGGTGATGCATAGCTTTACTGTAGGCTTTCGGTAAAATATTCCCCTTCAAGAAATATCCCAGCAAATAAATGCTTCTGCAAATTTCTATAATAATATTCATTAGTTCTCTAATTTATATTCAGGTGGATGGTCACTGATTGGTCTGCCTGGTGATGGCACACCATGGGACATCAACGGCACTCAGTTTATGATGGAGAAGCTACTTCGGAGCCCTGCATTTTTTGACTGGAGTGTTGAAGAGAAATGTTTGATCATCCGAAGAATATCGTGGCAAACTCATGCACATATAATGTTAGTACCTTTTGCACGCATTTAATAGCCGTACACTGACGAGCACACAGAAACTGATCTCACACTAATGTAGTTAAATGCCATAATAATACCGATTCTAGAATATTTTGGAGATAATTGGTAAGAGAAATGTTTGATCATCCGAAGAATATTCACTGGTATTAAGCACATTAGTTAAAATGTATTATGCCACCACTCATGCACCATAATGTTTTTACGTCATAATAAATCATCTACCATTACTCATACACACCTGTGTATCATACACATACACATACACATACACATACACATACACACACACACACACACACACACACACACACACACACACACACACACATACACACATACCAAACCCACACCTAGGTCTTACAGTCAGGTTTGAGCCTTCAGAGCTCTCTGCAATACTTGAATTCTACGGTTAGTGCAAATGCTATACGCATCTGTTATACAGGGCTAGTGATTTTATGGAGCACAGTGCTAGTCTGGTAAATATTACTCAGTAAGACTCCTTTTGAAACTGCTGTGACTGCCCTTCATTGCTTATGATACTTCTTTCTGTTGCATACAATATTAGCTAACTGATGTACTAAAGACACACATCGTGACTACACTGAATAGATTGAGCCCCCTTGCTAGCAATGCCACCTATGTTAGTGCAGCTGAGGGTATTGTCCAGGTGGAAAGTGCTCTTACCTTGGTAAGCATAATAGGGTACTGTTCTGTACACAATGAAGTATAATTTGCTGAGTACACTGAATAGATTGAGCCCCCTTGCTAGCAATGCCACCTATGTTAGTGCAGCTGAGGGTATTGTCCAGGTGGAAAGTGCTCTTGCCTTGGTAAGCATAATAGGGTACTGTTCTGTACACATTGAAGTATAATTTGCTGAGTATTTCACATGGCTTTCTCCCTTACAGATTTATGATAACAGAGATGTACTGACAGTTTTCCGTAGAGTTACTCTTAGAGAACTGCAAGAACTTACAAATTACGCAGTAAGTTCTTAGGGTTAACCCTATGAATAACATCATAATGTGGTGAGCTTGACTAGTCAATTTGTACTGTAGAATCACAAAGTACAGTGTGGTAAATTGAAATGGTTGCACTCGTATAGCTACTGCAAATCAGGCATGCAGTATTTGAAATGTATGGGCAGGGTAGTCAAGTCATTCCACTTCATTGCAAGGCTTCATATATGAGAGTGTATTTGGCCTCAGCAAAATGCTCAATCCGTAACAAACTTCAAAGAAAACTCCATGCAATGCATGCATACAAGCAGTCCCTGCACATGATGTACTCTGACCTCATTTTTTGCTCAATCCAAAACGGTTGCTATTCAGGCGCTCTCAGTTGGAGCGTTGGCCATTGAAGACGCATTAGACCAAGTTTTTGGCTTTTTGAGAAGAAGAACTGCATCCTATCGTCCCTAGTGAGCAGAAACGAACCGGGATTGATAAGTATAATATTATCCAGGTATGAAAACTATTCAGTGAATCTCCATGCACTGTCATATGATGCTTGGTCGGTGTATTTGTACCAAAAAACTGTCACCTTTCTTGAAATACCAGAAGCTTCACATCTATATCATCTTGCTAAGATCACAATGAAATGCAGGGACATGATCCTACATGCAGGCATTTCAATGGCTATACTTTCGTTTTTTCCCTCCATATACATTCCATAGTACGACTGGATTGGTAATCTTCAGGGCATTTTTACAAGTGTTGGTGTTACAATTGATGACAGTGAACCTGTCAATGTACTGACACCAAACTACTTCACACAACTGGGGACCACACTGGAGGCAATTGACTCAGTGTAAGATTGCGTTAGCTCATCTTTTTATTGTTCTTACACTTCTGAACTATACTCTGGGACATTAAGGAATGGCTAACACAATATTTCGCGGCAGTGCGCGCGCACTACGTTTCCATAGTAATTTTGGAGGCGGCTACCGAACGGTCATATGACAGTCACACAACAATCATGCGCTCTGGTATGCAGGACGGGCGACTGCACGTGAAGACGTTCGAGGACTCTCAGTCTATCTCGATGAACACAGCGTGTGTAGTAAGTTTGTGCTTGCATGATTCTTGATCGATCCCACGACAGCCGCTGACCATTGAATTTAGTCTCGTGCCCAGACCTTGGCTCCTCCCCTACGAGATTGAGACTGCGCACTGCGCGTAATAGATCACATGACTTGGGTGTGGCCTTTGATCCGTAAAGTTAAGGAACTGAGGTGAGAGGACTGGACGCACGTAGAGGTTAGGCTCGGCACTGCTTTCGGTATGATTTGAAGTGTCTTGATTAAATATTATGTTTCACCAGAGTAAGTGTGGATTAATTGCATAGTTTTTGTTAAGGACAGCGTTTCATGGGCACTATAAACACATTAAAATCATGTTTGCGTTGTAGCTCCGTTTTCTTGAAGAGTTGATAAACTTACCTCGGTAGAATTTCAGTCCCCCAGGTAAGTGAGGCTAGAGATATATTGCCTACTGCCTTGCAAGACCTTCCAGTTCTTCCTAGTGCTGTATCGACAGTCACGTGATTGGATATAGGGCTAATTAGATTAGTACTTATAGGCAGGAGTATAACATAACTAAGAAATAGTATAATAATAACCATTCATATCGAAGTGGTGACACAAAATGTTTACACTAATTTTGGACCCTGATATTTTTTTCCCATTCCTTAATCCCCAGAGTACACTTCTCACAACTTAACTAAGAGCATGGGAATGTGGTAAAATAGAATCTGTATCGCGTACATTGATGCTTACACTCTATTGTAACATAGGTTGCTTCAAGACTATGCAAGGTGGCAGTTGGTGAGGCGATTCTTTACTGTGCTGGACACTGACTGTGTGAACGCCTTTATGCAGTTTGAGAGTACAATCACTAACAATGGAATCCCCGAGAGAGAGGAGATGTGTGTCACAATGGTGCAGGGATTTTTACCCCTGGCAGTTTGGCGACCATTTGTAGTTTATGTCTTATCTGATGGGGCCCGGGTGAGTAATAAATGGAAAAGCACTATAGCATAGTAAATAATTCTGTTCCCTCTTCCCAACACCTTTAACCATCTTACTTTCCAGTCTGTTGCATCAGAAATGACAACTGAAATAATGGCTGTCTTTAGAGAGAGAGTGACTGATCGTACCTGGCTTGATGAGGCAACCAGACTCCGCTGTCTGAATAAGGTTAACATCTACATTGGTACATGCACAAATGTAACACAACTCAGCTACTTTAATGTTTCTAACAAAATTGGAACTTTTAGTTATAACCACATACAGAACATTACTTTCTGTTGCTATACCCATTAACACAGTAGATAGCAAACTGACAGCTATACTACAGCGACTGCCACATAATTATACATAGCTAGATTTATTTATTATTGTGCTCTTATATTGTACAGGTTGACCTCATGACCCAGAACATTGCTTATCCAGAGATGCTGTTGGATAATGACTACCTCAATCGGCAATATGAAAGTGTATGTTGCCCATGATAACTTTATGTTCTACCTTTATTGGTTTTTTACACATTCAGTTTCAGGTATTCTCTGACAGCCTAGTGCGAACATTTGCATCCTTCCGGAGGTTAACCCTGAAACTAACTTTTTCTCGACTGAGAGAACGAGTTAATCTCTTTGTAATGTAAGTCATCTATAACTTGCTAATCACTGTCAGCAAGGCATTAATAATGGTGTTACAGTAGTCAAATGTAAATGCTAACTTTTTTTATAAACAGTGATCTTCCAGGAGGTCCATTTGTAGTGAATGCGTTCTACTCTCCAGCACATAACCAGATGGGTAAGTTAGCAGCTAGGTTGTTCATTTGGGGAAGTGAGTTACCAACACAAACATGCTTTGCACACCAGCCTTCAGCATAACCTTGTGTCTCTCCATTTCTGCAGTGATCCTCGCTACTATCATGCGCAGTCCATTCTTTAATACAGCATGGCCAACGTAAGGTTTTCTATAGAAAATAATTTTGTGTAGGATTTCTCTTAGGAACCCTCCCTCTACGTAGAAAATAATTTATACATAACAACTTCACATTTCCTAACTGAATTAGTGTTTGAAAGTAGCTGTGATTTAAAGAAGCGATTATTAAATGTAATAATAATTGTGAAATATAATTTTTTTCACACAGCTATATCAGATTTGGTGCTCTTGGTTATGTCATTGGCCATGAAATCACCCATGGATTTGACAGCACCGGTAATTTCTTCTTGATTTCAATCATTTACTAGCTCTGTGTGTAACTTATAATTTGTTTGCTTTGCAGGCCGCCTATTCAATGAGACTGGTCAGATGGAAATGTGGTGGACTGAAGCTTCTGTTACAAACTTTGATGACAGAGCCCAGTGTTTTATTAACCAGTACTCCCAGTACACCTTTTTCAATTCTACAGTGAGCTAAATTTATAATATAGACAGAGCATATACACATCTGCTCAGGTATATGCTACCTATTTGCACATTATATAAGTGTAATAGTTGGTTGGATCCAATGCAAAGGCTCCATTCTCAATGTCAAGACTTTGGTTCTACTAGTGTACTGTGTTCAGAATTACAAAAACAAGTTACTGCATGTCATGCTAGATATGAGTGCCGGGGCGTAAAAGTATACATAAGAGCTACAAAGGCCAAACAGGAATACTGAAGCCAGTAACATAGTACCACTTTAACTGCTCTTATATCTGTATGAGCTCTGGTATCTCTCTATAGCACCTTTCAGTTATCTGAAGCGTTTTCTGATGTGTAATGTTTTTATGGACGCTGAATGGATATGTATCTGTACATAAATTACATAATGCTGTCAGTGTAGCTACTACGAGAGCAAAGAGTATCATTAATCATTCCCTCCACATATATACCCATTCTCTGTTTGCTACATAATGTTTATGTTTAATCAGAAGTTTGGTCTTCTATTAGAGCAATAATATATTTTGGGCTCCATGTGTATTTAGCCACTACATAATTTACTGCTTTTGAAATTGTGTACATAGGTGAATGGTACACAGACTCTGGCTGAGAATATAGCTGACAATGGCGGTGTTGCTACTGCCTACCAGGTATCTTGCAATCATATATCAGGTGTCTATTCACTGTATTACTTTTAGCCATATATGGCTCCACAGATATTCTAATTTTCTTATTCTACTAGGCGTACAAGAATATTGCCTGTAGGAGAGGGCTGGACCAGCTCCTGCCATCTCTGTCCCAGTATACACGAGATCAACTGTTCTACATTGCAACGGCACAGGTATGCATTATTATATTTTTACCCTTTGCATTCCATCTAGATTTACTGTTATTCTACCAAGCATTCTCATACACTTGCCACTGTACGCAGACATATTGTGCAGCCTACACTCCAGCAGGGTACCGAAGCTCTGTAGAAACAGACAATCACTCTCCAAACCTCCCCAGGTACACAAACTAGTCACAGTATAGATCACCTGATAGGTTGCATGAGGTGATGGGCTTACAGGAAATGTGATAACTGTAAGACCTCCTGAGTTGTATGCCATTACAAATACTCACTGCTTGTGTCACCCACCATGAGAGCTTTTGTTTGCTTGGTCTATCATATATCTATTACCGTCTGATCTTAGGGTGCTGGGACTGATGTCCAACTCCCCTGAGTTTGCAGAGGCCTTCCAGTGTGCTCCTGGAACACCCATGAACCCCCAGGACAAGTGTGCACTGTGGTAACGAGCTGGAAACACACGTGCGCTGCTGTAGGACTAGTTATAACAGTATAGTAGTTATGTATTAGCTGCTATATTATAATGTTGGTTTGTACCATTAGAGTAGATTCGTAGATACACTTCAGTGGCAGCTAGTCTTTGTTGAGTTGCTGTATACATTTATAACGGTGGTTAAAGCGAGTTAACAGCAGAGGGGTGTGCACCTATTATTATTAACAAACCTACACAGTATAGACTATCACGATATAAGTTCTAGCGACTTAGCGAATTGGCAAGTCCTCCTGCTAATCCTCCAAGCATTACAGATCAGGGTATGGACTTGATTCCGAAAGAGACCAGGTGCATCCATCTCTCCAAAGGTCCTAACCTACAACTTCCTCTGTTTTACCAACAAGTATTAAATAGGCAGCCCACACTCGGCTGCCTATGCACAATCCTCATAGCTGTTAAATATTATGCATATATAGCTGTAGAAACTATAATTAGCTTATATTTTTGAAGTGGATATGGATTTATTTAGGATTTAGACTAGCATGATTACAGTGATAATTATAGCGGCTAAAATTAATATGTAACTCCATGTGTGCCCTTGAGCGACCTTCAGTAAAAGTTATAATATATGGTGCCCTATCCCAGCTGGCACTTGGGTGGCCTACCTGCAGATGGCTGATATAGTGGTAACTAGCTATATACAGCTTATGGTGTATTAAGGACTGGGAATTTATACATACGTGTAGTTATACTGTTCAGTGTATAGCTACTTAGTTTGCATATATGCCTGGTATGCTGCCTTTATATGTAAAGGGTGAGGTTCTTATAGCCATTAGCCAAGTGCTGCAGCACACACACAACTGGACCACGAGAAGTAGTATAGGGAAAAGCCAGAAGTACGGTACCACTTACTGCAGACCAGCAGATTGGGCAGTAAAGGGTGAGGTTCTTATAGCCATTAGCCAAGTGCTGCAGCACACACGCAACTGGACCACGAGAAGTAGTATAGGGAAAAGCCAGAAGTACGGTACCACTTACTGCAGACCAGCAGATTGGGCAGCGGAGGTGGGAATAGAGCATTTGCACTTACACAAGAAACATAATCTTGGTCATATGCTCACAGAGATGCATATTTGTTATTACGATTTTACACTGATTCCGAGCCTTTGAAATAATAATATAAGTGCCATACCATCTTAATGAGGCCAAGACATAAGGGGTACAACACAAATGAAAAGTGCTATAGTATTCTCAAGTTCGGGGGAGCAAGTGAACATTTGTGGATTAGATCTGATTTGTGGATTAGATCTGATTACATGTTACCCATTCCAGGTGTCTAATTACACATAGCCAATAATAATACTCTTAACTGTCAAAATGAACTTGCTTCATGTATTCATGTTCCTTTTTGCTTCCACTGCTGTTTGGCTAATGTTGGATTTAATCTCCCCTTTCCCCATCACAACCACTTCACTGTGACATTATAAACATGCAACTATGTAATTGCACCAGATTGTCCACGCAAACGGTGACACTATACATGCATATTTTAGTACTATGTTTGGCCTATAATAAGCTGAATAATTTAGCCACTGTAGTATCTTATTATAATATGAAGGGAAAGATTCCTTTCACCGCAAGCAAACTAAACATTGCATTATAGTGAAATTAATAGTCATGTACCAATTAAATTATTCAAATTCTCACGCATATGACGGTATAAAGATGCAATTACTATCACATACTAATTAGTACTCTAAGGTCGATTAGTCAATGTTTGCATGAGGATGACTAATGTATAGCTAATTACTACATAATACGAGCACTGTTTTATGCTAAAATACACAGCTATTCAAACAAGAATAAATATAAGTTAGATACCGAGACCAAGGGATCTACGGGCTTTAGAAACCCAAGGGCCCGAGGCTGTAGCGCCCGAGCAAAGCGAGGGCGCTACTAAGGGCCCGAGGATTTCTAAAGCCCGTAGATTCCATTGGTTGAGGTATCTAAGTTATTTAGAGTGTAGCCCTAGCAACAGTTTTGCATGCAGCCTCCAGGCCTATAGTAAACAACTTCTACAAATAGTAAATACCTTCAGGAATACCCTGAGAGCCCAGACTTGTAAAAGTTGTAGGTCTCTATATATAGAAACCCGCTTTTCTCTAGCAGGTCTCTATGAGATTTAGAGACCTGTAATTGACCAATGAAATGCAAGAAAGTACTAACACTATACTCTAAACTCAGCTATATAACAACAGACTTGAGCTCACAATCAAGTTCAAAATTAGTCCATCTGTGCAAAATGATCTTGGCAATTCTTATTACATCTGTTCACCATGAAAAACAAATCCACCAGGCACATCACTGAGTACTACCTGAAGCCCATTGGGGAAATCACCAAGGTCAAACTCAGTGAGTGATGTAATGCCCTCAGCACTAGCGAAGATCTCGCCCTCTTTCATATCATGGACCAATCCAAAGAAAAGCTTTGGCTTTAGGAGTAGGACAGCTTGGTCACCAACACGTAAATTTGGGTGGACGATCAGTAGCTGTCCATTTTTATACAGCCCAACATCATACTGTCGGCCCTCCCAAGATGGAGGTGGGATGTTCCTCACTACAATGTTATTGCCGGGGTTAGGGGCTGCTCCAACCACTGTAAAGATTAAAAAAACAACAACAAAAACAAGTAAATAAAATTTCATAATGCACTACCCTTTATGCTACTTTACATGCAATCTATATTTTGCCGCCAGTTTACGTACACCAATTGACAACAAGGAGCATAATTGGCAAGTGGATCCTGTGTGTTGTAAGACATTGTTCATTGGCAGTTAGTGCTATCGATGGCCAAATTCTGTCATGCAGTTCTACAGCCATCATTGTCTATTTCAACTGTATTTCAACTGAACTTACTGCACATTTGAATGTTACACACTTTCACTCACAGAGGTTCACTCTACAATGTCTTATTGGGCGAGCCTGAGCCACGATCGAGTGGTATGAATGAGCGATTCTCGTAAGCTAGCATATGTTCTAACTCCCAATTACAGTAGTTAGAACATATGTTCTAACTACAGTTAGTATATGTTACTATAGTAACATGGTATAGTATTTTTTTCATAGAGCATGGTACGAATCCCATAGAGCATAGGAAGCTCTAGAAATACAGGGAATGTGTGCATATACTAAATGGCCTAGAGCATGGGCAGCTCTATTTCTATAGCTTCCTAGCTATGCTCTATGGGATTCGTACCATGCTCTATGGAAAAATACTATACCATGTTACTATAGTAACATATACTAAGCTATACTAATCGGCAGATAGAGCTATGCATAGAAAACTTAATTGAGCTGTCTGCATACCACAAACCAAATTTAAGTGTGGTCGTGGAGTGTGAAGTGGGAGAAATGTATAGTATAAGCCACTTAGATGATGGCATTTCGTGGTTTACAAGAAACCCACTGGAGGCTTAATCTTATAGATTTGCACTCATGGTCTACCAGCCTAAGCCTTTAGTACATGTTAAGATAACACTTTGATGGTGAAGTCTGAGAAGTGTATATTATGGCTAACCACCAACACAGAGTTGTATTACTGATTTGTACCAGGTGAATGGGTTCATGAACTTAGTTTATCAATTAGGGACCTGTAATCAAATTAGGAGGGCAGAGGTCAGCCAGCATGGGCCTGTAATTGAATCAGGCTGCAAGTAACAGGTCAGTTTGTAGCTGCTGATCAGGCCGTTTGTTTCTCTAGAGGCTGCTATTGACCTTGTAATGTCGGGTGTATCAGAAGATTTGTTTGACTCAACAATTATTCAGGCCTATCAACGGTGGAGAAGAGGACAATCTCTGATTCGTTTTCGTGAAATGCCTTTGTCGGGTTGGAGGTATCAGTGGGTACCAAACAAACCATTCATTGTGAGTGACGAGTGCAACCCGTCTTTTTGAGCATGGTGTGGAGGAGCAGTTGATTATGAGCAAGATTAGACACAGGAGCCTGGATGGAGTGAGGTGCTACAAGCGTGTCTCCGCAGAGCAAAAAGAGGCACTGTCAGAGATGCTCAACCGTAGTACAAATGGTACAAAACACGTAAGTGTGACGAATCTGGAATAGAGAACGTTAACAGTGAGCTCCTACGTAACTCAGCTTCCCTCAGGGTCTGAACATTTTCCCTAACCCTATCACATGACTTGTGGTTTTCTTAGTGGGCAGCTGCCGGATACACTTGAATGTGACTGTGAACTACTGCAAGTAGTTTTTTCTTTCCTCTGTTTCTCTGTAGCGGCTACTGCTCTACAGCTGTACTGCAGTGCTTGCTGACTGTTGTATCACTTGGCTTTGATTCATTCCTTTTTGCTCACTATCTCTGTGTACTGCTCTACTGCTGTAATACATACATTGAGTCTTGCTTTGATTCATTACATTTCGACAATTTATGAATAAAAACATGAAGTGTCTTAGTGACTTACTAATACCACGCTTTTCGTGGTCTTAGTGATATACAGTGCATGCAGTGCCTTTGTAAAGTATGACTTCAGTGGTATAATTCCTGTAAACCGCTCAATGCAATCATATAACTATAACATGTTCTCAGGTACAAACCTGCTTCTAGAATCGGAGATTCTTCTTCATCATCCTGTCTGATCTCCCAGGTAGCTCCAGTCTCGGTAGGAAATGGACCCAACATCAGCTTGTTACCGCTGATCTCACATGTGGCCCCAACAGCAGTTGTCACAGGATATACAAAGATTACGTTGGTAGAAGGTGAGGCTGGCAATACTTTATAGGCTACAAAGACTGTCTCAGGGCCGGCATTATAGTTCTTAGTAAACACAACCACCTGAAAGTCACTGGCAGAATTGGTGGCAATGCTGATCTTGACAGGGATGTCAGTGGCCATGGACTCTTCGTCGCAGTTGCGGTGAATACACAAAACTATTTCACTGCTCACGCAAATCACAAGTACGTCGTGTTTAATGCTTTACAGCAGTGTAGGTTTAATAAGAGCTCCTTTGACCCACATGGAATGTTATCTTACTACACTACCGTAGAAGCCAAGAAGTGCCAGTAAAGGTGGGGATAACTTACGCGTTAACTCACCTAGCGACCAAGCCACGATTATTGGGCAATGTAAGCTAAAATTCAGGGCTGTAGACTGTATTCACCGGTCGGGTTAGTCGGGTTTCAAGCCGTCCACTTCTGGGGCACCAAAAAAAACATTTTAGACCGCTACGAGGCGTCCAATACGTACAACACTCCGCCCACTTTCAAATAGGTCTCCATCCGAATAAGGACTTCAATCGGCCAACCATAAAGAAGTATCATCGTATTGTACCAACAGTAAGTGCTGTTGTAATGCAGCTGGACAAAATCCAAGAAAGTGCTTTCTGGCGGGGAGTGGCCGCTGAAAGCATTTTATAATCAGCTGCAAATATCCGGTTTTGCACCCACAGAAGATGAATTTTCAGTTAATATGTTGAAAGTTGAATGGCCACAATGTCCACTCACCAGGTGACCTACCCCTTTCTCTCTTACTCACTATCAAGCATGATTATAGTAACTCTTCCTCATCCTTTGCATGCATCATTGTTTACATTATCATGTACACTCCATAAATATTAATAGCCGTCTTCTTGCTTATTACCGGAGAGCTTTTCAATAACCTATATCTGATTCAACACTTAGTTGAAGTTCAGCCTTATAGCCAGGCCTTCTGGGAAGAAGTAGAAACTATAATCGTTTGACTATGCAGTATTTCCATCTCCCCCCCAGCACTCCAAAAACTCTGACAATGGTAGTGTACTTTTTGGTCAAACTGCTTTCTGCTTTCATTGATGACTGAATAGTGAAATTAGATGCTGGTTTCAGCTTTGAGTTAGAGCCCTCACCTAAATATAAAATCTGAAATTTCCTCACCTGAAACCTGAAATCTGAATAGAATTTCAGATTTCAGGTGAGGGATCTAACTCAAAAGCTGAATGAAATTTCAGGTTTCAGGTGAGGGCTCTAACCTGAAAGCTGAACCTTAACATTTAAATTTCACCTTTCAGTCATCAATGAAACCTGAAAGCTGATGGGCCGAAAATTACACTGACCATAATACTATACCAATACACTTTATTGGAAAAATTACATTTCTGTGTGACTAATGATGAGGTTTCTCCAAATGCTTGCTGACTCACACTTTCACAGTTGAGACCATCACTATACAATGTAGTTTAGCTATATAGCTTACCTCATTTCATTTAGCGTTATATCATTCAATATCAAACTATCTACCAGACCATCTCCCTTTCATTTTCTGTACTACATAGGCATACAGTGAGGGTCTGGTAGTGAGGCTACTTGACAGCCATGGCCAGCCAGTGTGTTTTGAAGTTACTGTGTTCCTCTGCCTAATTAATATTCATTGTCTTTAAAGGCTCTTGAGACTAAATTGCCTGGCTCTTACAATGGTAATATGCATTATAATTATTGTGATGCTTACTTAACCAGTAACGTATGACATGCTCTTAATTATTTTATAATTAGGCAGATGATTACATATTTATAGTAAAGATTAACAGACTAAGACCAAAGCATTTGTAATAGTATGGCCATGCAGTAATCGAGGGGCTCAAACCTGAGTGGTCTGACTGATTAGTACACTGAAATAATATAGACATGTCTGAATTACTGGGAGGAATTTAATTGCTATTTCTTAAGGTTATCCAGTGAGAATTTGCAGTATAATGAGAAATATCTTATACATCATATGATCATATGCAAAGAGTATGTGTTACAAATAGTACGAGGTATGTGATCCTGAAGTTATATTAATAAGTAGTGTACTTTCTAATATGCTGTCTGCTATATTTTGTGTGAGTGTGTATGTATATATGGTGTACTTGTTCTCCTAAAATGGAAACTCAGTCATCAGTCACCAGCATTGGTTCTCCGTCATCCCCTACTATCAACCGCTGAGCACGAACACAAGCTGTGGGTGGAACCGGCTGCACATGCATCTCTAACTCACTGTAGTTAGTGGCCAATCGGTCAGTAATTGAGGAGTTCATGTCATTCATTGTAATATTATCCACTCTCGTACATCGGTCTCTAAAGTAATTAATCCAGATTTTCTTCACTGGTGTGTATTTATAAATATGATAGAGAAAAATCAGCATAAAGGTTACAAGTGCAATACCCATTGATGCAAGTGCAGGTTGAACTGTATCTGTACTAGCGTACAAGCTTGCAGAAGCAAGTACACCCATGTTCATTAGAATTGACACTTCAAGAATGTCCAAGATCCACATCTTATGAACTCCTGAACAGACTGTCTGTATGCCAAGAAGACAAACTGTTGCAATGATTATTAGAAAGAGGTTGAGGTTGGCCTTTCCAGAGGAGTTAAAAGCAAACGCCATAAAGAGAAATATACGAACCACAAGTAACAGTCCAGTCCAAAACTGGTATTTGTCCTTGTATGGCCCACCGTATGGATCCATTACTGGCTTAAGTTTTCTCACCCAAGTCAGCATCTTGTATCCCGACTTCCTGCGTAAACACTGCATGAAAAGGACTACAAATGTGTAGGGAATCAAGAAAACTATTAGTGTCACAATGGCTGCAATTAGCAGAGGAATGTGTTTTCCTATCGCATACTCCACATTGCCATCATAGAGCCACACTGCCTTTGTGTGTCCATCTGGATAGTCAAGGTAAGTAAAGGATAGGATGGTGATTACTGCTCTAAGAAGTTTTGCATAGGAAAGAAGAAATAATGTAGCAAGCACTTTCGGTGAATTGTGACCAATTATTCTTGCAGCAGTTGTGTAGTAGTGGCTAAGACCAATCATCACAGCTACTATGAGCCAGATGTACAGTGGGAAAAGTAACTGCAGCCACGCCTTTGCATACATATCCATTCCATCATAGAAACATATCTCAATTCCAAGGTCCAGGTTGAGCCATGCCACAAAAACTGTTAGAACATTATTCCCATTTCCATGGAGATATGCTGGTCTACTGACTTGTATAATATTAGCATATAATATGAGGGCACTAAGCGTCCCTTCGGAAATGACTAAATTATACAGTGTTATCAGAGCTACGAGTGCCAGGCCAGCTACTGCAAAGGCTATTAAAAGTGATAAGTTCGCATTCGAACATTTCAGACATTGTAATGAGCCCAGAGCTAGGCTGAGTCCGTGCTGGCATTTTCCACATAAGATGCCTGAATGATTGTGTGAGCACTGAGAATCCGGAAACTGTAAATTGACTTCGGTATCATGTGGTTTGCAATAGTCGAGTGGACAGTGAGTGTGTAGCACAACTGCACAATTGTTAGTAGAAGTATATTTGCTGGAACATCCTATCCACACTGCTCTTGGACGATGAATGGTCTGGGTATGAATATTGCAGCTATACCCACGTTCAGCAAGTAATGAAGCACAGCTACACTTTGCAGGTATGCCAGAAAGATTAAAACCTGCAGGGCACGGAATCAAATATATGTTTATTATTGGGGTGAAACGGCGATGAAAGCGTAATGCATTTGGTATATTGGGGTTTTCTATAGTTAGCGCAAGCTGTTCCTTCATCCGTCCTGACAAGATAGAATACGTTAAATTGGTACAACTCTGGTTACTGGCTTGTAAGTATTGCAGGTGATCAGCCAGATCATGTATGTTCTGGTCTTCTCCATCTGTAAATGTAGCATGGATAGTTCCCGGAACGATGCCATCTCTTTGGCCAACAACGACAGCAGGCACCTCAAATGTGTCCCCTGCATACACTCCCCTCATCACTGACTCTCTTTTGCAGTTACGTTTTCCATATTCACAAAAGCACACACCAAGTGGATCTGATGCTATTACAGACTGACCACTTTCTTCTGCATAATCAAGAAGAAATTGAAACAGTTCATATGCATACGTTTTACTGACATAGTTATATATTACGCAATAATCTATGTAACTTCCGTACAACAGACTGCCAGCAACTCCTGCTGTGTTGTTTACAAAACTTGTAATCATTCCCAAATCCATCATTGATGCTCCAGGGAGTATAATTGGTTGTAGGAAGCAATCATTTGGATAGGAATTTGCTGTCCAATCTTGAACAAATATCGCACCGCCTCGCTCCTCAGCATGATTACTGTAGAACTGCATCCTTGTCTTAGAGTTTGGTAGCATGAATGACTCTGTAAGAGCTATTGCTCCTCCATTCAAACCGCGGTTGTTTAAAAACAGTATGGTACCAATAAAATATATATTACTCTGATAAGCCATAAGTGGTGTTGCACCATTTTTATAAAACCTGCTGTTAATGATGGTAAAATTCTTTATATTTGCTAGATATAAAACGGCTTCATCTGTAAGTGGTAAGTTTAGTTCAGATTTAGGAAGAAATGTTTGCAATAATTTATGCTGGCTTCTATTGTGATGATCATAACTAAATGATACGTTATCAAAAATGATGTCAATTTCATTATATGGAGCAGAGTAGAAATTTCCATCTTTGAACGAAAGTAGTACTGATGAACCAACAAAGCCACTATTGTTCATAAATATGCAATTTCTTATCTTTATAGTTTCCTTAATTCTTTGTACATTTTGTCTAGTAGTAGAGATTTTTATCATCAAACTACCTGAACGAATTGCACGGTTGTTAATGAAACGACTGTTGGATATTATAACTTGTGGCTCTTTATTCAAGAACACGTTAGTACTATCAACACTGAATATTATTTCTATACCCAATCCACCACATATTTCAGCCTCTCCTGATTGAAAGGTACTGTTTTCCACTGCAGGGAAAGGGAATTCCACTAGTCTAACAACTCTGGTAGTAAGAAGAAAAGCCATATTTCCATATGATTCTATCGTCCCATTGAGCCTTACTTTATTATCCTTGAAAGTAAGGCCATTCAGAACAACACTGTAAACCTGACAGACTTTATGTATCATCAACAATAAACCACCTCCAGACACTGTCATAGCGACGTTACCAGATATTGAAGTATTTAATATCTTTAAACTGTTGAATGAGTTTGTTATACCCTGACACATCGGTATCTGATTAAGTTGATCTTGTACACATTTGAATGCGATTCCTCCACCTCCATCTGCAGTACCATTCTCAAATCGACTGCTTGTGATCTTGATGTGATGGTTTCCCATTGCATTTGCAGGCTCAACAACAAGAATACCCAAATTTCCTCCATACACTCCGTGGAGTATTGTCCTGTTCTTAGTCATGACATTTCCAGACATGGCCACATTGTCAAAATGAAAGTATATATCAGTACAGAAATGCTGAATTTCTAAATGAAATCCAGGGGAGTAATCTGGAGCAGTTCCATACCCATCTTTAAACTCTGATGAAAGGATATTAAACTGAACTGTTTCTGAACTGCATGTACTTTCTATAAGGTAGTACTGAAAAAAGACATTTCCTCCATAGTAGTATTCATTTCCCCCATTTGAAATGAACTTGGAATGAGCAATTTGGGATTTCCCAAGAACATTATCCATTCTCAGAGCAAACCCCACACTGTTTTGAATGATTACACCAACTAAGTTAACATTTGAAGATTTTTCAAATGCAATTGTAGCGCCAAATTTGCTGGACTGTGAAATTGCACTACCACATCGGGAAAAGGTGAGATTTGTAACCAAAATGGAACTTGTAGATATAAAGTGAAATCCATATCTTGTAGTACAATTTATAATTGCTGGTATTTCATCTAAGGATCCAGAATTAGTCAAATTGCTGAAGTGTGGCTGCCAGTAAAGTCCAACAAGACTTACATTACTTACTTTAACAATTTTTACAGCACGAGTTCCAGGCTCCTTGATAGTATGGTTTCCTTGCAGAAAGTAGAATGTGGTGTTCGATTGTAAGAAGTAAGTATGTGAATTTTGTAGGTAGTGTCCAAGAATATGACATGGAACTCCAGGACATTGTCCAGCATCAGCTGGTTTGATGTAGAACACGTTGCAAACAGGTTCATCATTGTCACAAAAGCAAACACCTATTGGATCTGAAGCTATTACAGATGGACCGTTTTGAGCCGTGTAGTCAAGAAGAATATCATGCCAAGAAATGAGTTTGTGGTAAGCATCTATATCTGGGTTGTAAATGCTGGTGCATAAATCTAAATTACTTCCATAGAGAACACTACCAGCCTCTCCAGCAGTGTTATTCTCAAAGTAGGCCATTGTGCTAATTTCTGTCCTGTACACTTCGGGTAACAGCTGAAGAAAACATGGTGTACGCTCAAAAGACAGTCCTTCATCATGAATGTATATTGCACCTCCTCGCTTCACAGCATGATTATTATAAAAATACATTATCGTATTGGCCTTTGGTAGTATGAAGGATTCCAAAAGAGCAAGTGCTCCTCCGTTTAAGCCCAAGTTGCTGAAAAACTTTATTGTACCACCGAAATATACATTGCTTTTTTCAGCACGGAGCGATAGCACAGAGTTATTTTTGAAAGTACAGTCCGAAAAGGTTATGTTCCTTACACTGTATAAAGATACGACCGCTTCATCTCTGTCCACTGAATCAGTTACTCTGTCCTTGTAAACTGTCACATTAGCAATAATGAAGTAAAACCTTGACAACATGGGAAAATAGAAATGCCCGATCTCAAAACTTGTTATGGAAATGGATGATCCTGAATACCCAATATTATCTGTAAATGTACAGTTCTGTATGTGGATACTACCGTGGATGCTTGGAATAATAATTGCTCGTGAAAATATCCACTCAGGAGTATAATTCAAATACAATTGTATAGCTATTCCTCCAGCCACTAGTGCATCATTACCAATGAATGTATTGTTTATTAATAATACATGATTAGCTGAATCTTGATAGCTAGAGGTCTACTAGTAACATCACTGGTATTGTACCAGAGCATTATACACAAACCACCACACACTTCACTGGCTCCATGTTGGAAGATGCTATTTTCTACAACAATTGAGTGAACTGATTGACTTAGACCAATATCCTTAAGTTCAAATGCCACATTTCCACCATTTACAATTCCACTCCAGTCTTGGCCAGAAATGCTCCAGAGAATTGATTCTAAGCCAAAAATTCTCAATGCCTGATTATCTGTAAAATTTACACTGCTTAGCATAATGCTGTACTTCTGACATACATTGTTTATAACTCCATAGTAGCCACCACCTTGTCTAGATGCCTTATTGCCCATAATTAATGTACTTGAAATTGTAAGGCTATTTATAATTGATGTAGATGGCTTAGTACCTGTTTCGCAGTCACTATATACTGAATCTCTGTACACTTGAAATGTAATACCACCTCCTCTCCGTGCAATCCCATTTTTTATTTGACTGTTGGTAATGCTAATGTGATGCTGGCCTGTGGTATGTACAGGTTCAGTGATGAGGATTCCCAAATTTCCCCCCTCTACTTTGTCAGCTGTTTTCCTATTATTTGAAACCATTATCACATTGTCAAAAGTGATTGTTATGTTAACACAATAATGATGAATCTTCACGTGAAATCCAGGCGAAAGGTATGAATATGGTAAGGGACTGAAACCTTTTGTAAATTCCGACGCTGAAATGCTAAAATGCACTGGTTTCAGGCCACAGTAGTTCTGTGTGAAGTGATACTCAAGGTAAACATTTCCACCGTTGTATACCTCCCCTCCTTTATTGGAAATAAATTTTGACCGACCAATTCTTGACTTTCCATGAGCATTGAGAATATAAAGACCATAACCTCTACTGTTCATAATTTTTACACCAACTATTTCAATGGCTGAAGAATTCAAAAATGACATTGCTGCCCTAAACTCAGGAGGGTATGAAAGCTCTGCACCACAATAAATGATTGTAATATTAGTTACCAAAATTGAGGCAGTATTCAGAAAAAGTAATCCAAAATCAGCATCGCACTTAATAATCACTGGCAATTGTATTGATGAATCAGATGAAATATTATTGAAAGGTGACTGCCAATTAATGCCAACAAACGATAGGTGACTCACTGCTATGATGTTCTCCATGCCAGCTCTATCAATTGTGTGCATTCCTTGTAGGAAGTAGAAGGTAGCATTCGATTGGGAAAAGACCCTGTACCGCAGATATTCTCCAAGTGTGTAGCAGGGATCATCAGGACACTGTCCATCTGCACTTGGTTTGACATAGTAAACACTCCTCCCATCGCAGAATGATGTAGAAATTATTCGTAGTGAAATGAAAACCAAAACCCACCCTCTGTACATGCTGTTATGAGTATCTGTGTAAAAAAACATATATGAGGCGTATTAGCTATAGAGCATCAAATGTACACACGTAATATCTTACCAAGAAAGATGCAGCATACGGAGATCAGCAAAACGCTGCCTTTACACACACTCTTTTGTCAGGAGCAATAAGTAGTTTATGTATGCTCCTGTATTGTACTGTTTTTTCGTAGAAACTCTAACTTTCCCAATTCCATAGTTTACTAATGTGTGAATATATTCAATTACAAGTATGTAAAACATTGTTTTGTTTTACATGAAACACCTTCACTGTTTTTTTTTTCATCTGAAAGTAGCATCTGCATCAATGCTCTCTTATGACCTATTCACAGTACTCAGGATAAAAATTGCTAGCCTTATTCCCAGTCTCCACTCCTGCATGCATGTACTTACATTAAAAAAAACCGGGAGTGGAGACAAGGCTAGACGTTTGCCAGGATTAAGAAGATGATTGTGTTTCTACCAAATGCAGTGTCTATAGTATACTACCCAAATAGGAATGTACTAAAACTAAAGTGGGCAGTGATAAAACCAGTAGACAGCAGTAAAATCCAGTTAGGTAGCCTGAAACTGTGATAAAGAGTGGGCTTCTCAGTTGACTCTTGCATAACCAACTTCACTTTGGATAGAACTTTGCCTACGTTTCGACTAGATGCACTTTCCAGCAAACCGTCGACAATGCTGCCAAACTTGTAGAACAGAGACAGTTTACTGCAAGTGTCGTTTACAGGAAGAAGGGCCCATGATTTTCCGTGAGGGTTGCGATACCTGGTACCACGTGTACAAAACATGTGATAATATCCCAGAAGTTGCATGGGAAAAAACGCAAGAGCCTTGGAATAAGGCTAGAAAAAGACTCACCGTGGTTGTGTTCTCTTTATAGCCAATAGCTATAGTACGTATATAAACATAATTGCATTTGCTATTACATTATGTATTATCTCATTATCTCTATTATTATTGTTATGACGGTAGCTACTTATGTTATCTAATATTTTTTCTGGTTGAACACAAGTTTATCTATTGCATCTATTGCATCTATTGCATCTATTGCCCAAGGGCAGGCTACTTTGTCCCCAGACATTTTAACTCACCCCCTGACACTTTACTGAATGAGACCCCCCCCCCCCCCCACCCGCCCGGACACCTTACTTCAAAGTAAAGTTTAAAACTGTTCCCCACAAAGGGGGGACAATCTACTTCAAGGGGGGACAGTTTAATTTGAAGTATCTTTAGCGCTGTCCTCTGGAATCTCGTCAAGTTGTCCTTGGGCAGTCTGGCACACCCACAGAATTGGCGTCAGCTTTGACAAAATTTTATGACAACGGCATACTTCAGCAGAGAAACCATTTTGCTGAGGGGGGACCAATTTTCGCCTGCGTGGACAGATTCTTTCATAAAATTGGTTCCCCCCCACCGCACCAAATTTTATGGGGGACTAAATTTTTTGGCGACAGTATCATTGCTCTTCACTTTGAAAAAGCAACCAGAGAGCAGTTTAAACTATAATTATGTAGCCTGGGTAGCTATACAATGTCTACTGGTAGTGGTAACTTTCTACATTATTGCTATTATCCAGTACGAGCAGGTAACCAAGAAGCTAGATAGCTAACTTAAAGGTGTTCCAGGAGCTACTTTCAATTGTCTAATTATTCGGTACAATATCCTTAAATTTGTCTGTCTTCATGTGGTAGAGCACATAGGAGGCCGCTGCGTGAGCTGCAAATGGCTGCCACTCCTTGCCCTTGGTACCATCAGCCCAATCAACAATGGCCTTGATGACAATGGCCTCTGGTCTGTTTTCTGGAACGGAATGCACAGCAGACAAGATACCTGCTCCTTCCATTTCGCCTCCTTCAGCATCAGGGAAATATTCAAAAAGTTCATTTTCACATCAATGTTATCTATCAAGTTCGGTCCGCTGACTAGTGGATCAATTATTACCTGGACAGGATCACCAGGGTCACGCAGAAGTTCAAATCCAGCAGTTTGGTTAAATATGTCTAACAGCCGAGCACCTACATGGATGCCATCCTTGTCTTCTCCAAGATACCTGTGTAGATAATCATTGATGACATTGGCGACAATAATGTCAGCAAACTTCAGTTCATTCTTATCCTTTCCAAAGCAAACTCCGACACTGATCATAAATCCAGGTTTCACGACTGCCAATGCCCTCTCCAGTTTTTCTGTAGCTGCATTAGGGCCTTGGGTCCCTGGGCTAGTTTTGATGAGCGCTACATAATACATGCCGAACCTTCCAACTGTAAATGTTACGCCATTTGTGGTTGTTTGAACAAGCTTGGTCCGTCCGTTAATTGGTTTCATAAGTGCCAGTGTTGCCCGCGTTTCTTTGGAGTTTACCACCATCAGAATTGCTTCAACAGGGGCAAGTAGTTTCTGCGAGTTGGCCTCATACGCAATGGGTATGTCAGAAATACTACGTTGACGAAAGGGTTAAATTTATTCACTAGCCATGTGATCAGATATGTCTTTTGTCATGGTCAGAAATACTGGTCTCGTGCCCAGACGTCCACGCCCGAGCTCCTTCGCCTGGAGGGCGTGGACGTCTGGGCACGAGACTACAGAAATACTATGTTGACGAAAGGGTTAAATTTATTCACGTGATAATGTAGCAACGCTAAACGTTGTTGGGGCAAGAGATCACATGACGTCCGGGTCACGCCTACTTTGACATAGTCGCCAATATAATGACGTCATTTCGCGCTCCCGCTACTAGCTAGCTATGCACACATTCACTTGCTTAATTTCGTTTAGCTACAGGTGAATTTATCATACAGATCGAGAATTTTTACAACACGTGCAGCATTACATCCTGCTCCAGTGTGCAGGTAGGTTTTATTTCTAGTACTTTGTAAACTCTTTCTTGCCGAGTTTAGTCATCTGCTCAAAAACTAACGAAATTCAATTTCTTACTAGGCTCACAGTAGAGATTAAACATTCTAGGCTCTATAGTGCGGAATTACAACGAGGCGCATTTTCGGCCTGTGCATCGTCCGAACAAGGAAACATACATTATAATATTCTGCATGCAGGGTGTTAACTCACTATCTGCTTGCATCGAAGGACGGTACTGGTAACCGTGATCGTTGAACATTCTGTCTGCCATTTCTTCTTCCTCTTCTTCGCTGTTGAAATTGGTGCTAGGCGATTGGAAATCGGGCAAGGTCCGTCTGTCCGCGTACGGATAAGCGATATTCCGCGCACTCACTGCGGCCAGGATTGCAACTAGCACGATCAATGCTAACTTCATTTTGTGAAATATAACACAAAGTATTTAGCTGCATGTTCAAAGTCAGTCTACACGAACCCGTCCTGGCCTTAATAATGGGCGTGTTCAGCTGACGGTTATTCTGTCAACGCAGATGCCATCGACCTCGCCTGCTCTGAAGGCCGGGTCCCTGAATTTTGAACTTTGGAACTATGTTTATATTTATATTTTTCTGTTACTTTTCTTTGACTTTTCTTGGGCTTTATCTCTTATATATATATTCTTGCCTACATTTCATGGTATTTTGTTTAAAAAATAAATAAATAAATTCTAAACGCGTGATAACGGTTTACGCACTTGCAGATACAGCCTATTAAAGTTTAGTTTGTATTCTCAATTCTACTTATGCCATCAGCTATATGCTTACTCATCTGTATCAGAACTAATAACCTTGCTATAGGCTACCCCTTTAATGCACAAGTAAGCTAATGTACTGTTAATGTCTGTTCCACATTCTTGACCAACTCCCTCCACATACTCCTAACATCTTGGCAATCGTCTGTGTCCATGCGTGTAATGTGTTCACTCATTTGCAACTCAAATAACAAATGGCTGGTCAATATGACAATTCCATTTTCACTGAGTTAAAACTTCACTTATTGATGTAATTACCAACAAACTTATCAATACCTTGGCATGTACTTAAAACTATACCCTTATGTAGGCTCGTCACGCACCAGGCTGAACAGCAACCCTGCATGGATGTAACTCGGAGAAGTCATTGCAAAACCGAATACCTGCTAGCAGAGTGAGTAATTAATGCCCTTCTCTTTTGAAAAAGCAATCAAAAAGTAGCTTAAACTATTAACTTCTGAGTGTTGCTGCAGTTGCAGGTAGCTAGCTACTGGATGCATGGGTCATCTCATATTACGTTGTTGCAGGAATAACAAAGTGAATTGGGTTTCCATTGTAGACTATTATAGTTGTCATGATTACCAGATGTTCACTATGCTGTTGCAGGAATAGCAATAAAGTGGATTGGGTTTCTCTTGATAGCTACAGACTAGACTAAGTTGCCATGATTACCAGATTTGCATTATAATTATGTGTGTTGTGGGGAATAACAAAGTGAATTGGGTTTCCCTTGTCCATAGCTACAGACTAGTTGTCATGATTACCAGATGTTAAGCTACTCACCAAAATACTATATACATTGTAGATAATGGTAAAATCCAGAAAGCTGCCACATAGTTCCAATTATAATGATGGGAAGCCAGTCATGGGGAAACATTTTGATAGTCACTACTAGTAACATGTATTTTTCCCTTGTAGCTAACAAGGGAACAAACCACTTGTTATTCTTGGATTCGAATTACATGCATAGCTATGAGGTGAACTCTTGAAAAATACAACTGAGGTAACCTATAGCTGAGTTAAAATGACCTTCATGTTTTTGCAATGAATTGCAGTAAGTAAACACATAGGAGAATCTGCAAAAAAAATCTACATAATTATAATCTGTGTATATGTACTGGTGACCATTATGGTTATCATCTCTTTCCAACCTCCATCTTAGACTACAGTTTTTACCCTGTGTAAAAAAGAAGAGAAAGAACTACAGAGCAAATATAGCTCCAGAGTGAAGACTGGTAAGCATGTTATGGACTAACTGGATCCATTAGTCTAGCGAGTTCTGCGCCCACCACCGGAAAGGCTAGAGAGCAGATGTCATTAGTATTCATGACTAGTTGACCAATCAGATTTTACTATCTCCTTTGGAATAGTAGTAACACCTACACATTATGGCTTTAGTGAGTACCTATGGTGTGTGGTGTGAAGTAGTACATGAGCTACCTGCGGTATAGTTTAATTACGTGATAAGTGGTTGCTAGGTCCTCCCCCAATGAACAGTGTTCACATGGCTTGATTATAGACAGTACCCAAGATTACTCGCATGCACTTTTAAAGTGCTTTTCATTGTTCACGCACCCACAGGTGCAAGCACTTAGAGGACAAGCTACAGAAATTGCATCAAATGGTTCATTCACTAGCACAATGAGTATGCAGCTACCTAGCTATACATTATAATATTAGCCTATAACAATTCAAAATTCAGTTCATCATGTGGGCAGTCACTGGACTACACTGCATGGGATAAGAAGAGAAAGACAAAATAAAAAGGCTACTTTCAATAACTTATAGAATGCCTGCTGGTTGACTCATAGTTTAATTACAACTTATTGGTAACTTGGTGGAGCCATATAATACCTTGATTTTGTCTTGTTAGGTACAAGCTCCTTAAATTTATTCTGTCTTCATGTGGTAGAGCACATAGGAGGCCGCTGCGTGAGCTGCAAATGGCTGCCACTCCTTGCCCTTGGTACCATCAGCCCAATCAACAATGGCCTTGATGACAATGGCCTCTGGTCTGTTTTCTGGAACGGAATGCACAGCAGACAAGATACCTGCTCCTTCCATTTCGCCTCCTTCAGCATCAGGGAAATATTCAAAAAGTTCATTTTCACATCAATGTTATCTATCAAGTTCGGTCCGCTGACTAGTGGATCAATTATTACCTGGACAGGATCACCAGGGTCACGCAGAAGTTCAAATCCAGCAGTTTGGTTAAATATGTCTAACAGCCGAGCACCTACATGGATGCCATCCTTGTCTTCTCCAAGATACCTGTGTAGATAATCATTGATGACATTGGCGACAATAATGTCAGCAAACTTCAGTTCATTCTTATCCTTTCCAAAGCAAACTCCGACACTGATCATAAATCCAGGTTTCACGACTGCCAATGCCCTCTCCAGTTTTTCTGTAGCTGCATTAGGGCCTTGGGTCCCTGGGCTAGTTTTGATGAGCGCTACGTAATACATGCCGAACCTTCCAACTGTAAATGTTACGCCATTTGTGGTTGTTTGAACAAGCTTGGTCCGTCCGTTAATTGGTTTCATAAGTGCCAGTGTTGCCCGCGTTTCTTTGGAGTTTACCACCATCAAAATTGCTTCAACAGGGGCAAGTAGTTTCTGCGAGTCGGCCTCATACGCAATGGGTATGTCAGAGAATTGTGGGTAGTACTGAGGAGGAACAATGGGAACACCTGTGGGTGAAGCCGGATACGGTGTTTGTGGCGCGGTGGTTGTAGCTGCAGGCATTGCTGATGGACTTTCTCCTGCAAGGTAAGAGAAATTACTAGAGATAATAAAAGTAAACATGCCGTTCCTTAGCTAGCCATGTAATATTGGACTGCAAAACGCTAGAGACAATCATTACACTATTAAACTACTACTACTACGACTATGCACACATTGTCGCACTCGCTTGTTTACAGCTGAATTTATCATACAGATCGAGAATTTTTACAACACGTGCAGCATTACATCCTGCTCCTCTTTCTTGCCGAGTTTAGTCATCTGCTCAAAAACTAACGAAATTCAATTTCTTACTAGGCTCACAGTGGAGATTAAACATTCTAGGCTCTATAGTGCGGAATTACAACGAGGCGCATTTTCGGCCTGTGCATCGTCCGAACAAGGAAACATACATTATAATATTCTGCATGCAGGGTGTTAACTCACTATCTGCTTGCATCGAAGGACGGTACTGGTAACCGTGATCGTTGAACATTCTGTCTGCCATTTCTTCTTCCTCTTCTTCGCTGTTGAAATTGGTGCTAGGCGATTGGAAATCGGGCCAGGTCCGTCTGTCCGCGTACGGGTAAGCGACATTCCGCGCACTCACTGCGGCCAGGGTTGCTACTAGCACGATCAATGCCAACTTCATTTTGTGAAGTATAACTCAAAGTAGCTGCTTGCACGAAATGATAAGTGTAAGCAATCACAAGCGGACTAATTGTTAGCGCTCAAACTGGTTCATTTCACCCTGCGATTGAGTTATATAGCCAAGCGTATTAAGCGGCGCGCTGCTTTACCGCAACCGCAAGTTTTGCGCATGCGTACAATGAGACTTTTGGTAACTTAGCAGACAGTCTGTTAACCTGATTCAGCTGTTATGGCAATAAGTCTAACACACTCCCTCTGCCGACTAGATGGAAAAGGAGAGTGGCTGTACAGTGCAGGACCCCATGCAGCTGGGCTAGTGGATATCTACCTAGAGAGCTATGAGCATAGTGGAGGCAGCATGCCTGGGGGACCAGATCAGAGTTGTACTCTGAACGGCCCATAGCCGATTTGGGAAGATGAAAAAAGAAAAAAAAATTGGGGTCTCTGCACCAGATCACGTCCACCAGGACGGAGAGAGAAAAATAAATTAAAACAATACTAATAATGATGCCAACAAAACAATATGACGACCAATGGGAGGGGGAGGGAGGGGAAGCTGACGAAAACTCTGAGAGCAGCAGCAGCATGAGGCAGCAAGAACCTTAATGCGCATGCGTAAACTGCATGTGACCGTACTAATTAACATTTCGCGCGGCAGGGAATACCTCTCACGTTAACCACGTTTAATACTTCTTATTAAACTCCATTAAACAGTTATTGCACTGGCCGTTGGAAGGGTTACCATCGTGAAATTGAATTTCTTACCCTCCCAGTTTGAGCAACACATGATTACAAGTACCCTTTGCCCATTTCAGATAACGACTAGCTATTTGATTCACTCTTTTCTTTGAAAATTTGGTGATTCTGTAGCTAATAACAATTTTGGAATGTTTGTTCACACAAATACATCAGATAAATCGTCCTATTTCAAGTGATGAATATAGATGCCTTTGGCTAAACACCACTATGCTGCACATACCTTAGTTGGACATACTTTTCATGCCTGGAACATCGCCGATAATCCCTTCAGTGAAGTGCTACTATTTTTACAAAATGCATTTTTAGAAACATCTTCCATAGTGAATATTATTGGGAATTAAATATCCGTGACTCCTCCACAGAAGAGTCGGAAACCCAAAGTGCCCTTTGAAAATTACCCGGCTTTCCCTTGGAAATATATAGCTCATTTACATATCCTCTGGAAACTGCTATAGTTATTAAGAAATCCTCACACCACTCAAAATGTGACAGCGGTTGGGAATTTACTATGTAGCTATACATAGTGTTCAGTATTCAGGAAATACGTGCACGGAAGAGCCTGGATGAGTAGTGATGTTTGGCAAGGAGAAGAGGTTAGCAGTGGAGGGGGACTAAAGCAGTTTTCCTGTGGTATGGCTATGGAGTCAGCTAAAGAATGATAGCCTAGGAGAGAGGGTGTGTATAACCAGGAGCCCATAACCCAAAGGGAAGGAGTGTTGAACTAGTGATTCCACCTGTTGCCGAATGGCACCTACAAGAAAACTCCATATATGGAATGCCTAGCAGTTATGCATGGCTGGTTTACTACTAGACAAGTGCTAAGTAAATTATAGCGCTTACATAGCACTTACCATATAGCTAAGGAGTTTTGGGCAAGTGCTATTTGACAACAGGTGGAATCAGCATACATACACAAGTTTAAAGCTCCTTCCCTTTGGGTTATGGGCTCCTGGTATAGCTAACTAGTTAGAATAGGTTGTTACATTCCGCAATATCTATTAGTAATTATACTGATCAGCAATACCTTCCCTAACGCCAAGTGAACTAAACCTCATTAATGTAATATGGATGGGCCAGGGGGATTGTCTGCAAATGAGGTAGCTAGATATTGATTTTGCTAGTGCTTATAAATGTGGATAGTAGGCTACCAGAGCTAAGTAATAGTTGTAGCATGGCTTCTCTCGTGCCACACGTGAGATATCTGAGATATGGGCACTATTGCCACAGGAAGCCCTCGGGCGTAGCGTGCGATACGTGAGATATGGGCAATGTTGACACAGGAAGGCCGA
This sequence comes from Phakellia ventilabrum, assembly GCA_963921505.1. Lineage (NCBI taxonomy): Eukaryota > Metazoa > Porifera > Demospongiae > Axinellida > Axinellidae > Phakellia > Phakellia ventilabrum. The sequence continues at coordinate 1,087,076 of OY997388.1, read as the reverse complement.
GGGCCTACGCTTGAGGTCTTCCTGAGGCAACAGTACCCATATTTCACGTGCCAAGAAAAGCCATGCTACAACTATTTGTCATGGTGCATTACACGCTTCACTGGTGCTTGGTTAGCCTCGTCCCCAGGCTCCCGGAAAATTTCCGTGCGTGGGAGGGAAACCAATTGCAATTTTCCGCACGTGGGAGGGGAGCCTGGGGATGAGGCTAACAGTTAACCACCTTAATTAGATCACTAATTCCTTCAGACATGTGTGATTTGATATTGGCACTGCAGTGACATGTCGTGGCACTGCGGTGCCACTATCTCAATGTGGCATTGCTATGACGCACTATGAGTCATTGCAGAGGCAGATGTGATATTGTTTACACAAGAACAGTTATACTCTATGCTAGATGTTTGCCAGACCCTTGATGTAAGGCTTCAAAATGCTACAAAATTAATTCCATTCAATTATTGGGAATACCAGCACTGGGAAACTGCCTATGGTAGTTGGTAGTACTAGCCTCATTCCCAGGCTCCCCCAGCCTCCCCTCCCAGCCACTTATTGTACTGCAAGTGGCAAAAACTGGGTGCATGCATATTCACTGTTAAAATGAATGGGTAGCTTTAACCCTTGTGTGGTTGATGTAGTTGCCGGGGCTAAGGTCACAGGCAAACAAGAACCTTTTTCTACATAGGGTCTATCCATAGGATAGGTGTTGGGTAACTACGTACAGGGTGGGCAGACATCTGTAATGCTTTTGATGGAAGATGTCTGCCCATAGTAGCTATAGCTAGCCTACCAGTACCCTGCAATGAATTTCAAAGTATTTTGGTGAGTGAACATCTGGTGATCATGACAACTAGTCTGTAGCTATGGACAAGGAAAACTCAAACCACTTTGTTATTCCTGCAACAGCATAGTAATATGAGGTGATGCATCCAGTATCCTACAGCTGTTGTGGATGATGGCTCACTGCATAGTACTATGCTGTTGCAGGAATAACAAAGTGGTTTGAGTTTTGCTTGTCCATATATAGCTACAGACTAGTTGTCATGATCACCAGATGTAGCCAATAGCCACTTAGTTCCAATTACCTACAATGTAGGGAAGCCAGTCACAGGAAACACATTTTGATAGTCACTACTAGTAACGTGTAGTTTCCCTGTAGCTAGCAAAGGAAAGACAAACCACTTGTTATTTCTGGAATTACATGCATAGCTATGAGGTGACCCTTGAAAACTGCAACCAAGGTAATTCAGCTGAGTTAAAATGACCATCATGTTTTTGCAGTGATGTAGCTACCCCTGCTTTTTCTTTTGTTGACGTTTTTGATAGCACCCTTTTTTTCCCCAATCAGCAACTTAAGGTAGGAAGGGAAGTCGAGTAGGGTTGAAGCCGAACCTCCGAACCAAGTTCATGGCTATGTCGGCAACATCCTAGCCTACACCCACATGACAATAGGTAAGCACCTAATTACCCCCTCTGCTTAATATTCACAAAAAGACCTCTTTTGCTAAAATTCCAAATATTGCAACAATCCACGCCTGCTACAGTAGATTGACCCCAAGGTTATGACAGCCAGCCTACTCACAAGAAATCTACGCATGCTTTTCTCCACTAACCCCTCCCTTGCTACGTTACACATGCACAAAGCCTAGCTACAACTCACCATGCTTTTTGCCAGGGCCCCACAAACGGCAGCTAGACGCGAAAATGGGCGGAGTCTACGAGATAGAAAGGTCACTTTTCTAAAGACAACTGACTAGAGAAGACTGGATGACCATCTGTCTGGCAGGCTGCCTGCCAGTCTTTCAGCTACACTCACAAACACTACCACAGACTTCAGGCTGGATTTTACACACAAACAGCCTACTAAGCACTACACGCGGCCTAAACGGCATCTTATTAAAAAAAGAAGAAAAAAAAGAGTGTTGAAAGTGAACATCAAAGTACCGCTCGGCCACATCAAAGCACCGAATTTGCCCTTGAAAGTGCCGCTTTCCACATCAAAGTGACACCCCCCCCCGCTGTTGATTCCGGTTGCCGCCATGGGAAAATGTAAATAGTTCAATGAATCTCATTAACTTTACGTAGCTCACGTGACCTCGCTGATTACTCATTAATTATTCATGAGCCGTTTTACGGATATTTTTGCAACTTCCCTTCCTACCTTAAGGGATAACTGTTACTAGCTATATAGGTCACGTAGCTATTAGCTAGCTTTAGCTTTGAAGAGGGAACTTGAATGTCATCTTAAATTATCGATGTACTTCTGATTGAGTTTCAATATCATATCATTCTTATGGCACACGACAACTGTTGAAAATTTCCAAGAGGCCACCTGAATAATTGGATTGAGTGACCTTAAAAATTTTTCTTCTGAGATATCCCATAATTATGCCTTGAATTATCAAATCCATCAAAACCCTTAATCAACACCACCAAAACCATCAAAACCACCAAAACCAGCAAAACCAACAAAACCCTCAACCACCAAAACCCTTCTTCAAGGCCAAGTCGAATTGATCTCACCAGCCATGTCAATTTCAGATATTTGCCCAACTCCTAAAGATGATAAAACAGCCGCTGTCTGGTCTTTCTCCCTACGAAAATGTATGGAGAGTATGGTGAGTACTTAAGAGCCCTTCCTAAAAGCCCAAAATCATGCAGAAAAAACAAAAACAGAATGGCTGCTCTGCACCCTCCACCATCCCACGGCTAACTTCTCGCTACGGACCTGACACATGCATAGTTCCATGCTCCCACAATAAGCTTTAACCTCAAGTTAACATCAGAGGGGCAACCTGCTAATTGACCCTGTCTCTCACGTGAGGTTGGTGCCAACTGATAGTCATTCTCTTCAGCACTCAAAGTACCCTTGGTTCTGGCTGCAGCTGGCCATGGCTGTGGACTAGCTGCACAACTCTTCTCTGCTGCTCCCCACCCTGACAACATCAATTTTCCTCAGGCCTCTTCCTCCACTGAACCTCAGGATGCAAGTAGGGTCAGGTATCAGTGTGATAAAGCAGAGGGGGTAGCCTGAGGGGGCAATTTGATCACCCCCTCTCGTCCTTTTCCCAAGCCTTGGCGAACCACCGTCTTGTTGGCCCAGCCGTATAATGCCTTGTGGCTTGCCCCCTCTCCAATCTCTCTAGATACTATCAGCCATTCACTGCCACTCCCCATTTAGGATGTTAACCGGTTTTGTGCTCCTACAATCAACACAAAAACAATAATTATGTTAATACACATGACACAGGTAATGAGACACATGATACAACTTAGACATCTAATTTTGAAGGCCAGTTTTTACCAGCCGGCTGGTCCTAAGGTTGCTTTCATGTTTTCCGTTTGTGTGTGTGTGTACGTACGTGTTCGTCCGCAAATATCACGTGCGCTAAGTTACGTCATTCCGTTACTGTGCCACTATAGCCACGAGCTCAATAGGCCAAGGTACGTCAAGCTAGGTTAGTTTTGTATCTAGTTTTGTGTTGCCTAGAAGGCGAAAGAGAGGTAGGTAGCAATGATAGTTCTGTCTTGGCGAATTCTGATTGCTAACTGGAAGCGCACTACGAAATTGCTGTGTCAGCACTTTCGCTGGCAGCGCTACATAATGAGACTGTCTGATCCATTCTACAGCTGCATTAAGCTAAGACTAATCTGTTGCTGAACACATCCTTCAATTAAATTATTTGTGTAAAAAAACACCTGGCTGGTTTTAGTCTTGTTTTTATAGTCGTCCTTAGGTAGTGTAGCCGTCCTTTAATGGGTAGTGTAGCCCTAATACATAGCAACTACCTGTTTATGCACGCGTACGCCTCTGGTATCCGGTAGCCACGTGAGGCATAGTACGCTTGCGTGCGCGTATATTCCTAGTTGATAAGTAGTTTCGCGTAGCGTACAGCACGTGCTATTATATTAACGGTATTACAGTGCATGCACGTAATCTTCTCCGTACAGTGCAGCGTGATAATATAGCCCCACCCCATGAATAAGCTCCCCACTTTGTGAGTCCGATCGGTGCCGGGTGTTGCTAACAGCGAAGCAGACTGCAGTTATTGCGACTAGAGAATTGGTATGAGAATATTGATATCGTGCATGATGTAGCTAAGTTAGAGCGCTGTAGTCTCATTGCCGGTACGCGGTCTCGGCTACATTTCAATTTTGTAGCTGGACGAAAAGCATTTTTAATCGCAGCGGTAGCTAGCTATAGACCAGTAAATTTCCTTTCAAGTTGATAATCACAGAGCTATAGATCCATATATAACTGACTTACAACTGGTCAATAAGTAATATCAGTATAATATATATATATATTGTTGTATTTTTTTTGTCTAGCTAGCTAACTCTACAGCAAATTCAGGCACTGAAAACAATATTTGGTTATGTTCGTAATACTATAGCTACATACCATTTTTCATTTAATCTGGCTTGCTCAGATGTTATTTCTCCCAAATGAATAGCCTGAAGCTACCGTGATGACATATTAGCCACCCTGTGTAAATTTTCCCTAAAGACAGCTAGCGTTGGATATCTATCCATCTCTGACCACAATTAATTTTCATGCAGGCCCTATCTCTGATTTTAATAAGTGCAGAATCTGTGCTATGTCTACAGCATCTTTCAACTGTCTGATAGGAGACTCACTCAAGCCCCTCCTAGTTAGCCTCATTTAGATCTGTCTGGAGACAGATATCTGTATTTACTACTAATGTAATTACCTAATACCGCTATGTCAAGGGTAATCCCCAATAGCTTTTAAGGATATAATTTCTGGCTTACAGTTAAGAGAATATAAACTTTATTACATCCAGGACATTTATCTCACTTCCTCACCCTTGCAAGATCAACTTGATTGACTGTTAGGCAAACATAGCACTAAAAGCAACTGTACAGGTACAGTTAAAAACTTACTTCTGCATGTAAATGTATACTTACAGTGTATATAATATAATGTAGCCTTGTTACCTTGCTCCACTCACTCCACTTTTTGCGCATTGTGTAGAAAAATGGGGTGTAGAGGTTTTTCTACACAGTGCAAGAAAAGCTGGGGAGTGGAGCCAGGGAACGAGGCTATGTATAATGTATAGTAACAGAATTGTGCACATGGCTTCATCTCATTAATGCCAACAAAATTACTAAAAAGTAACAAACAAGGATAATGGTCACACGGGAGCACACACCAGATCGGCCTACGGACCGGCCTCCCCATGTCAGCACTTGTGCTCACACCCTCGCGTTGCTCATGTATGAGTACATGCTGACATGGGGAGGCCGGTCCGTAGGCCGATCTGGTGTGTGCTCCCGTGTGACCATTATCCTTGTTTGTTACTTTTTAGTAATTTTTTATATATATATTTTAAAAAAAAAAAAGAGGGGGGGGCTGCGCCCCCCCTCACCCCCCTGCTTATTTTTGGGGGGGCTGCGCCCCCCAACCCCCCCCCCCCCCCGTGCTACTCTTTTTAACTTGGGTCAGTTCATAGGAAAACATAAGTGCACCCTTGAGACTGCATGTGGCTAATTATTTGGCTGGTTCTATGAGCATGCTAGTTTGACGTGGGTGTTGTTGGTTGGAGTACTTCACCGACTGGGGCTAGGTAAGGTGTGTGTCATAGACAGGTGTACATGTATGTGTGAGTGTATACTAGGTTGCATGACTATGATTCTTAGGTTGAATATGATCTAAGAGATCTAAAAACTCGCAGCGGAGCGTCCGTGTATGAGTTAGCTACTGTAGCTACACTGTGAAAAGAAAAGGATTGCTTTAACCCAGCTCAGGTTACCTGAGTTGCAAGTGTGTATGCAAGGAGGTCAATTATATTGCTTGACCACTGTAGGTATTATAGTAAACAATTAAGCTAAGTCACAGGTAGCTACAATTGAGAAGTGCAGCTGCACTTGTGACTCTTAATCACAGAAGCCACAGAAATGATATCTCAATTGTTGCTACCTTTACCATGTGACCTAGCTTAATTGTTTATTGCCGGTAGTGGTCAAGCTCGCAGCTGTACTTGTGATGTTAAGGTTTCTTAACCGTAGGAGCCACAGAAATACTATCTCAATTGTAGCTACCTGTAACATCTGGCCTAGCTTTAATCAAGCTTGAAACTCAGGTAACCTGAGCTGGGTTAAAGCAATCTCTTTGTTTTTGCAGTGTAATAGTGTGAAATAGGATGTGTCATGAGTATAGGTTGTGTAGTTTTAAGTGAGGTGAAATAGTCTGCCATGTTTATGCAGTGTAACAAGAATTTCATGCCTCTGGCATTAGTCTAGCTCAACTAACCCCTTAGATATATTATACAAGTCACAAAAAATTGAACTTCATAGATAGCTAGCTATAGGGACAGCATCCCAAAAAACCAAGCAATGCCGGGTCACACTGGAGCACACACCAGATCAGCCTACGGACCAGCCTTCCCATGTCAGCATGTGCTCACACCCGAGCAATGCAAGCACATGTACATTACTCTTTAGTAACTAATGCCTATAGCTATTTGTGAAATTAGTGACGTCTGACGAGAGATGTTTGTCTAGCTAGCTATGTGAACAGACATCACTCCGCACTAACCCTACCTTTAATGATATACAATTCAACTAACCCTGCTCTTACCTAGCTACACTGTTGCTTCAGACTATAGTTAAACCTAGCTATAACACTGTGCATGGCTATAGCTAACCATGCCTAAATTATGCCTCTACCTAGCCTTAGTCTACCTCAGTAACATAACTAATAGTAAAGTAGTAGTAGTTGTACTAGTACTATCGATGCCCTAACTGCCCTAGCACCAATAGGCTTACCTGAACTGTTCAGTGCAAGCTGCAACTTTGTGTAGCTATTCTATATAGAGCCCAACCAGCACACATATAATCATATATAGCTGGACATAACCAGTCTCTCAATAGAAAAAATAATAATAACTATTTAAATAGTATAGATAAAAGGGAATATTGAAGAAACTACTAAATATATAGAGAAAAAGCTACAAAGAAAAAAAATTGGATGTTAAAAAAAGAGTGAACCGGTTATCATTACTTGGAATCGAACCAGGTACACTAGGTATGGTAGATCGTGCGTTATCCACTAAGCCATTCTGCCACTACTGTACAGATACGTCAAACAATGGCTTATATGTGTCTATCACTCTCAGCGTCATTGCCTGCTAACTGTATTCATTGAAAAGTGGTACACACGGTCGTACAACCCAACATAATACTCTTCGCGGAGCGGCCTTCGGCCGCTCCGCTGTGAGTAATAACACGTAACGGGATTGGAAACGGCAAATTTAACCCTTCTGATCAGCGTTACGGTTGTTTATAATGACGTAATACATTATCCTCGCGCGGCATGGCGGTCCGCGGCGCGCGAGCTTGGCGCGAGAGCACCTGCAATGGTGAGTGTGGTGGTAAGGAGAAAGTGTTGGCGAGGCAGGATCTATTTATTGAAGATGACAAAGCCAAGGTTATCCAACGAGATGTGGAGAGGCTACTGGAAGTGATGAAAGGGCAAGATAGTTTCAGTGAACGACTTCTAACCATCTTTAAGTTTACCTTTGTCCCTAGATATTTTAAAGCTAAAATATTACATTTCACACTATCATGCATAGCTGTTAGGCAGTACAGTGCAAAAATGTAGCTATCCTAGTAAACTATAGTGCACATTTGAAGCCAAGATTTCCTTCATTTAACTTGCTACATACGGGTACACAAAAATATGCTACTTCCATAGCAACCATTCACTTTGCTGCCACATATGCAGCCCAGAATATCAAGACTCTAGCGGCCATGCAATACTGTATCGTGAAGTAAATATTATGAGCCATTATGCTTATTAATCTATAAAAGTATGACTAAGTAGCAGGTACACAAATTTCCAATATAATTAGTAACGAGACGTTTACGGGAAAAACCTCCACAGAAACTTGAGAAGTGCCGAAAAAACACGACTAGGCGTGTGCACGGAGTCTTTATGAATATTTGTACTATACTGCGTGGGCGGTTCAAAGGTGCCGGTAGCAGTCTATACCTCAAAGACAGCTGCCTATGCTCTATCTGCCAATTAGGACAGATAGAACATATGTTCTATCTGCCATAGAGCATAGAAAACTTAATTGAGCTGTTTGCACACCACAAACCAAATTAGTGTGCTCATGGAGCGTGAAGTGGGAGGGATGTTATAGTACAAGCCACTTAGATGATGGCATTTTCGTGGTTTACAGGAAACACACTCGAGGCTTCATCTGATAGACCACTCGCGCTTCGCGCTCGTGGTCTATCAGATGAAGCCTCTCGTGTATTTCCTGTAAACCACTCAATGCCATCATCTAACTATAACGTAGACCTCGCTTTTCAAGTTGCCTGTTGTAACTTCTGAGTAAAGGTAGCAATAAATACTCTCTTGAAGGGCCGCTTCAAAGTTTACCTGACCGTAACGCGCATCGAGATCAAAGGACTTGCCGCCGCTATGGCAGTACTATAGGCAGGAAATGATGACGTAATCGACCGTTTCCAATCCCGTTACGTGTTATTCTATCTATGATGCCAAGATCTAATCTGTGCAGGATGCTAAAATTGTATTGTGTATATATAGTGTATGTGTTTGTATGTGTGCATGTGTGTGGGGGAGGGAATGTGTGTGTGGGGGGGGGGGGGGACATTTCTAATGCATTTGCTGGACATTTTGGACTTTGAGCTAGATCCAAAAAGAATTAGCACATGCAGCACATACAATCTGTGGCCCTTCTTCGTACCAAAACATTATATTTCACATTACTTTAATTACACCCCTTTAATATTTACACTTGGCAGCGTGTCTATGCCTGTTGCTCTTCCCACAAACCACTTCTGACAGCTAGTACTGTAGCTTGCAGCGCTACTAGCCTGCTAGCGGCTCATGCTGACGGTGTATTCTTGATTGTGACACTAGAATCTTTCAAGCATATACATGGAAGTGTTTATCTATATCTACTATAATCATAGGAGATGCCCCTAAAAGCTGCAAGTATACTTATAAATCGAGGGTAATTGCACTGCCAAGTGTAAAGATAGGGGGCGAGTAGAGATGCAGATGTATTAAATTTTCAACCAGGGTGGGGCGAGAGGGGTCGCGAGCCAGCCTGTCACGAGAATAACAACTAGCATGCATAACAATGCTGCTGGAGAAGGTATGAAAAAGCGACTGGTCTTTGGTAGATTGTTGTATCTATGGACAACATATCTTCAATGATCACCCGTGGCTGCTACGGGAGAGTGGAGAGACGAACTGCAGTGCTCGAAAATCACATGCGCATCGCTCGATTGTGCCGTCAATTAACAGCGCTCGTATCTCTACTTCTACAGAGGCTACACAAACCTTACTAACCTGGCAGCTGTAGTAGGCCTTCCTTGGTAAAACTGTGTGGTAGACGTGTCCAGATCTCCCACCGTTTGTGCACCCTAAGTTCGAAGACGGCATCCATGTATTAAACCACCAGAGACACGTGCCTGGGGGAGGGGCGTACCGGTGTGAGTATAGCATACTACACATACCTGTAGCACTGCTATTTTGCTATTTTATTGTGCGATGTTCAATGGCTGTAATTTTGCTATTTTGCTATTTTGAGCGTTTTGGCTATTCTGACCATGAAAACGATTTTGACTTATTTTCTCGTGTATACTATCCATTACTTTTCCACTTTTTAGTAGTGATATGGTGTCAAAGTTTGGTGCTAGTGAACTCGCAAGCAGCACATGATCCGTATTGCTATAGCAACATAATCCCGTCAGAACGTGGTTTACTGAGTAGGTAAGACAAAATGGGGTTTAAACATGATATCCCGTCAGAATGTGGTTTAGCAGGTAAGACAGGATGGGGTTTAAACATGATAATTCCGTCAGAACGTGGTTTAGCAGGGAAGATAAGATGGGGTTTAAACATGATAATCCCCCGTCAGAACGTGGTTTAGCAGCAAGATGGGGTTTAAACATGATAATCCCGTCAGTATGTGGTTTAGCAGGTAAGACTGACAAGATGGGGGTTAAACATGATAGTCAGAACGTGGTTTAGCGGGTGTTACAAGATGGGGTTTAAACATGATAATCCCGTCAGAACGTAGTTTAGCAGGCGAGACTTATATTCATTGCTGTTAGCCATATGGTACCCACTCGCAGCCTGGATACTATAATATAGGCTAATTAAGTAGCAGTATGTATGGCATTAAAATGCTGAGTAGAATAGTATAATATAGCTATAGGATAGCTGTATACCTAGAATGACAAATTTAATAATAGAGTAGCTACACAGCAGAACAGCATATTATAATACATGTACACAATAGCAAGAATAGCAAAAATAGCAGAGTAAAAGGAGAGAGTATACATGTACACAATAGCAGATCAGAATAGCAAGAATAGCACACCAGCAGAGTAAGATATAGGATATAGTATACATGTACACAATAATAGCTATACATAACATTGTACACAATAACAGAATTGCAAGAATAGCAGAATTGCAATAGCAGAATTGCAAGAATAGCAGAATAGCAAAAATAGCAGAGTAATAGGAGAGAGTAGCTATACATGTACATGTACACAATAGCAGAATAGCAAGAATAGCAGAATTGCAAGAATATCAGAATTGCAGAATAGCAAAAATAGCAGAGTAATATGAGTAGCTATGCATGTACCAGGGCCGGCGCAAGCGGTCCGGCTGGTACGGTTTTGGCCGGACCAATATTTTGCCGACTGAGGGGCGTGTCCAGACACACCCCTAGTTTATACAATATTGCAATGCGTAAGCTTACTTGTGCGCGCGCGTAGGTCTGGGCACGCGGTAAAAATGCTGACTATTGCGATCAAACAGAAGAAGGAATGGCCCCAGTTCAGCCAGAGAAAGCAAAAAAAAATGAAAAAGTGGCTCGTTGGAAGTTCCAGAATATTAATTCTCCACCTTTAGGCACAGTTTATTAGACCTGAGAAGGTATGGGAAAGCCTGTGAATTATATTACACATTACATTATCAGAACCAGAGTGGGCTAACCCCAAAGATAACAGCCACTGTACATACTGAAAGCCAGAGTAGGCGTTAGAGATAGCAATCAAGCATACTTGTACATTTTTTTAGAGTCAGAATGTCTAGAAAACACTGTAATGCTATACTTTGATGCAGACATTGTTGTACAACTGCACTTTTGGTATGTATATTGGCTGTTGCAAACTCCTACTCAGGCTTTTACATGCATGTTCAATCTGCTTTCAATATACATTTTGACAACCTCAAACTCCTACTCAGGCTTTTAGCTACACAACTCAGGGTTTTAGCTACACACATCATGCATCAGTCTCTACTCCTCTTATATTGACTATCTCAATCTTGTCTGATATGCACATATATGTACATGTAGGCTGCCTCAACCTCCGACTCGGGTTCATAATTATATATTTGTTGGCTAGCTTTGATTAAATTTTGTACTCAAGTCTATTATACATAATCACTGCCTCCCTATACACAAGCTTAACACTCTAACCTGTAAGTGCATATTAGAAGCAACTAGTGATTAAAAATTTCAAATTTTGTCTATATATGCTCATAGGTTATGATTGTATACCCATATTTTTTGATTTTGGGGTTAGCCCACTGTGGTTCTGAGCCCTTCATTTAATAAGTTGTTTTCTCTCACTTTGCACTGTAATAATGACCGTATTCCGATACAAAATCTCATTAAAAACGTGTTTTAAAGGGAGTAATTTTTTGCAAATTTTCTGGGGGAGCTGCCCCCAGACCCCCCTACATCATGTGCGTGCACACACACCAATGAATGATATAGTATGGCCTGACCAATCGAAGTTTGCTTGCTCCGGGCCTGTGTACGCAATAGCAGAATTGCAAGAATAGCAGAATAGCAAGAATAGCAGCGTAATAGGAGAGAGTAGCTATACATGTACACAATAGCAAAATTGTAAGAATAGCAGAATTGCAAGAATAGCAGAATTGCAAGAATAGCAGAGTAATAGACATAGGTATACTCGCAATAGCAGAATAGTGAATGAACATCATTATACAAAAATGAAAAATAGCAAAGTAACAATTAGCCATAGCCTTGTGACGATTAGAAATGCATATGGAATATATGGTGGCAAAAATGAATAATAGCTGATAATAGCAAATCTGAAAATAGCAGCAGTAAAGTATATAAATCTATGTAAATATTGTATAATATCATATAATAGCTCTATTGTAGAAATTATGCTATAACCATTATCGCACCAAACACGAAAGCTGTGGTAGGGCTGGTGGCTAGGGTAGCCTAGGCAAGACGTATAGCGTTTTTTTGCTCGTAAATCGATGTGGGATAGCATGGTAAGCTATTGGTCTCCGTCTGTAGCTAGTTTTGTTGCGTTTCTGTGTGTTTGTACGTGTATGCCACGCTGCCAGCCTACCGTTTTTTTGCCAAAATGAGCGCTAGGGTCGAGGCTAGACGGGTAGCTACCGTGGCTATTAGCTGACATTGTTCATGTCTGTTACAATTGCTGGGAGTGCTTCGCCACTTGTAGCTACTATTTTGCGTTATTGAAAGCTTGCTAGCTACCCAGTTTATCACGTCGTGCTGAACGGCACCTTTTGAACCTTCTGGCAGCTTATTAGCTTGCCTTGCAGTTCTTGATGCTTTGGCAACTCTTGTCATGACTTAGGCATAGTACGAGATAGATAGACAACTGCGTAGCGGGCTGTATGACCCGTTATCTACCTTGGGAAAAAGTATCTCAAAACAACACTTTATCAGTAATATATGGGCCAAGAGTTATCAATCTTACTGTATCTACTGTATACACTGCCAAGTGTAAAGATAAGAAGGGGGTGTTTGCCCTTGGTACTTCCTCGGCTTCCGCGGGAGATAATTTCTATCCTATACTTACACCCCCTTCTTATCTTTACACTTGACAGTGTATACAGTACATACAGTAAGATTGATAACTCTTGGTGGGTGTATTACTGATAAAGTGTTGTTTTAGGAAGCATTCCATGTACACATATAGAAGCCTGTTGGCTGCTGCAGTACACAGCTGCATACATGTAGGCTTTAGAAAAATAGGTTTTGGATAGACATTGACAGTGGGAGTGAGAACTAGTGAGAAGTCTTCTATACAGCTAGCTTTCTGGGCTAGGGATGTCTGGTTGCCTATTCCTAAATTTTTTTTCTCATAGACTGGTTTAAAAGTGAGTGCAGACGTACTTCAATTGTAACCTCTGGCTTAGTTACTCTTTGCACTTTCACTGTCTCCCTCTAGTGTTTGAAATACTTCCGATGCCTATTTGGCCCAAAGGAGCAATCGAAGCTACAATTAATTATGTCACATGTTACAGATAGCTACAATTGAGGAATGCTAGAAGTGCAGCTGCACTTGTGACTTTCTTAATCGCAGGAGCCACAGAAATGCTATCCCAATTGTAGCTACCTGTAACATGTGGCCTAGCTTAATTGCCTATAGCAACTAAGGTAACCTGAGCTGGGTTAAAGCAATCCTTTTGTTTTTGCAGTGTACAACCATAGATAGTAGTAGCTCAGTAATTGTTGAGACAGCACTGGGTGTACTTTTATCGCAGATATATATAGCCATACATTGTTGCCTACCAGGACACACTATGTGGCTAGTGCGTTTTAATTTTTAATCAACTCAATACTCTGCCAAGTGTCAAGATAAAGGTAAAAGGGGGGGCGTATATAATATAATATTATTAATATAATATAATGTTTTGCAAAACGTAGGGGTCACAGAGGTGTGAAACTTATACCATTGTGATCCTTGGGGAACAAATAATGAAGCTCATCTACTTTCAGTTTCTGTGAGAAGTTATGGCCAAAACAAAACTATATACATTTTATATGTCTCCTTATGGGGCCCCCGTGGTCAAAATGGCGTCTCTGGTAGTTACATGCATGCCGTCTTCGAACTGAGAGTGCACGAAGCATCAGAGATCTAGGCATGGTTTACCACATACTTTTACTAAGGAAGGCTTACTACAGCTCCCAGGTTAGTAGAGTTTGTGTAGCCTCTGTATGAGTAGAGATATGAGCGCTATTAACGGACGGCACGTTCGAGCAATACGCTTGTGAGTTTTGAGCAGCCGACCTCGTCTCTCCACTCACCCGCAGCAGCCATGGCTGATCCTTGAAGCAGCATTGTCATGCATGTTTCCGGGCCAATTGTTATTTTCGCGAAAGGCTGGCTCGCGATCCGTCTCACCCCGCCCAAGCTAGTCGTGATTCAAATACATCCGTTTCTACTCCGACCACTATATTTTACACTTGGCAGAGCGATTACCCTCGATAATATAATATAATGTAATGTTTTGCAAAAAGTAGAGGTCACAGAGATGTGAAACGTATACCATTATGATCCTTGGGGAACAAATAAGAAAACCTATGTGAAGCTCCTCTACTTCTCCAGCAGCATTGTCATGCATGGTACCGGGTCAATTGTTATTTTCGCGACAGGCTGGCTCGCAACCCGTCTCGCCCCGCCCAAGCCGCGATTGAAATACATCCGTTTCTACTCGACCGCTATACTATGCGATTACCCTCGATAAGTATCATGGATATGTATGTAAAGAAGGAAAGTCGTCAAATTCCTAGGCTCCATGTTGATCCCATTCAAGTTGCCAAACTCCTTTTTATTCAACTGTTGGGCAGCAGAAGTCTGAAAACAAGACTATATTGCACTGTGGTTAGAGAAAGACAGCACATGATATGTCTTAATCACCAGGTTTAGTGCAGCACTATTGTGTTTCACTTTACTCATACCTAGTCAGGTACATCAAGTTTGTCTAGCACACAACTGCTAATTAGTTGCGACACTGAAGATATATCTTCAATTTTAATTTCGTTGAAAATTGAATGGCCACAATGTCTACTTACCCATATGCATGCAAATACAATTGGAACATGGAACTAGTAAAGATTTCATTAGAAGTCAGCAAATGAAGAATAGATTATTATTGTAAATTGTGGTGTGAATCTGTTATCACTCTGCAGCACAACTGTAAAGGGTAGCTGACTGAAGATGAGCTCAGGAAACAAACTAAAATCGAAAACTGAACCGCCCAATGTGTCATTTAAGTGGAGTAGCACAAATAGAAGGCTCCGGATCATCATTGGTGTCCTGGCTATTGCTCTAACTGTAGCTGGGATAATCATTATTGGTCTGGCTGCTGGACTGGACGATGCTAAATCTTCTAATAATGATGGGGTTTGTCTCGATGAGGAGTGCGTCCAGTTGGCTTCACGAATCCTGTCATCTATGGATCAGTCAGTTGACCCTTGCCAGGATTTCTACAACTTCTCTTGTGGCAGATTTGAAGACAATAATGTTACCCCACTGGGTATGTGGAGATTATTTTGCTCCATTTATACTTGAAAATGCTAGAATACCTGCAACTACAAATAAGTAATAATAAGTTCATTTTGACTAAATATTTGATTGAACAGCCTGAGTGCACAAGTATTTAAACCAGCTCACCTTCATAGCCTTCCTTTCATTAAAAACTGGTGAATTCAAGGGATACATATATACTATCCACCAACTGTACCTCTGCAAATTATCTCTGAATATAAAATTTATATTTACATAGCATATTTTAGTACATGCATTCTTGTATACACAGATACTGGTCTCTTCAGTCCTGTTAATATTCTTGCACGCCAAAACATACGGGCATTTTACAATGTCCTATCGAGTGATAGTGATAATGATATTGAGGCTGTGGTGAAGGCCAAGGACTTCTACAGGCTTTGTCTCAATACTGATCAAGCCAATGCTCAGAGTATTCCAGGGCTGTTGGACATTCTCAGGGACACAGGTAACACAACAATTATTCTGTATACACTAGTGCAAACATGTATTACACGGGGGCCTTGCAGGAAGTAATGCATGAATGTTTGTATTCACACGAGGCACTGTGAGCTGTTAGCCTCAGCTGTACCAGGAGCTTATGAGCAGATCATAAGCTCTTGGATGTACTGTGGGATGTATTTGTGTGCTTTGCATGAGCATCATTGTGAACAATGATTTTTATATCTGTGTATCTATGTTGGCCAGTGTTTTTCAGTGAACGTTGCTTGTTTGTTATTTTTTTGGCAAAAACAGTGTGCTGGTATCACTACCGCTAATGGTGATATTTTCTGGTAAGAATTTTAACCATCTTCTCAGTGAAGGAGAATTCACAGGCACTTTATATGGTATGTTGGATTCTGGCTGGATGGACCGAGATCAATTCGCTAACGGTTCTCATCCCACTTCCTGGAGCACGCAGTGTCAAGCAGGCCATTGCTGCTTCTCCTAGATAGGCACTCATCCCGTTATACTCTTGAGCTAATCCAAACAGCAATCGAACATGGACTTATCATCTTTTGCCTCCCCCCACATATGACAGCTGACAGTCAACCGTTTGACAGTTGCTGCTTTGGTCCACTGAAGCTACACTGGATAAAGTATATAGTTTTGTTTTGGGTATAATGCCCCCTAGCTCTGAGGGTCCCACTTCATCGTAAAACTGGAAGTGATGGTGACTATATGTATGTATGTATGTATGTGTGTATGTATGTAAGTATGTATGTATGTATGTATGTATATGTGTAAGTAATTACCGCTGCAGGAATGCAAACACTCATCATGCAAGTAATCAATGGCCTACTGTATAGGTGATGCATAGCTTAACTGTAGGCTTTCGTAAAATATTCCCCTTCAAGAAATATCCCAGCAAATAAATGCTTCTGCAAATTTCTATAATAATATTCATTAGTTCTCTAATTTATATTTAGGTGGATGGCCACTGATTGGTCTGCCTGGTGATGGCACACCATGGGACATCAACGGTACTCAGTTCATGATGGAGAAGCTACTTCGGAGCCCTGCATTTTTTGACTGGAGTGTTGAATGTGACGTGGCAAACTCAAATGTCTACATCATCAATGTTAGTACCTTTTGCACGCATTTAATAGCCGTACACTGACGAGCACACAGAAACTGATCTCACACTAATGTAGTTAAATGCCATAATAATACCGATTCTAGAATATTTTGGAGATAATTGGTAAGAGAAATGTTTGATCATCCGAAGAATATTCACTGGTATTAAGCACATTAGTTAAAATGTATTATGCCACCACTCATGCACCATAATGTTTTTACGTCATAATAAATCATCTACCATTACTCATACACACCTGTGTATCATACACATAGACATACACATACACATACACATACACATACACATACACATACACATACACATACACATACACATACACATACACATACACATACACATACACATACACATACACATACACATACACATACACATACACATACACATACACATACACATACACATACACATACACATACACATACACATACACATACACATACACATACACATACACATACACATACACATACACATACACACACACACATACACACATACACAAACCCACACCTAGGTCTTACAGTCAGGTTTGAGCCTTCAGAGCTCTCTGCAATACTTGAATTCTACGGTTAGTGCAAATGCTATACGCATCTGTTATACAGGGCTAGTGATTTTATGGAGCACAGTACTAGTCTGGTAAATATTACTCAGTAAGACTCCTTTTGAAACTGCTGTGACTGCCCTTCATTGCTTATGATACTTCTTTCTGTTGCATACAATACTAGCTAACCGATGCACTAAAGACACTCATCGTGACTACACTGAATAGATTGAGCCCCCTTGCTAGCAATGCCACCTATGTTAGTGCAGCTGAGGGTATTGTCCAGGTGGAAAGTGCTCTTGCCTTGGTAAGCATAATAGGGTACTGTTCTGTACACAATGAAGTATAATTTGCTGAGTATTTCACATGGCTTTCTCCCTTACAGATTTATGATAACAGAGATGTACTGACAGTTTTCCGTAGAGTTACTCTTAGAGAACTGCAAGAACTTACAAATTACGCAGTAAGTTCTTAGGGTTAACCCTATGAATAACATCATAATGTGGTGAGCTTGACTAGTCAATTTGTACTGTAGAATCACAAAGTACAGTGTGGTAGTACCGTAGGTCGGGTTTCGGGGTGGGGTTAAACGATTGCGAATGGCACTATACAAGCCAGATTGCGATTCTAATGATTGCGAATTGCCAAGCGGGCAAGCTACACGGTGTTCTCTCCAACGCCATGGGTGGTCTTAAACTTCTTAACAGCTGCTGCATTGCCATTTTCAGCTGCGTATCGTCCAATAGCAGCGCGATCCTCAGGTGTGACAGAAGCATTGTACTTTCGCTTTTTACCTGGTTCCCTGCTTCTTCACGCTCTAACGCTGCTGTCACTGCTTGGTTCACCTCTCTAAGGACGTTTGGCGACAGTTGCGCTTGGCTGGATGTTGGCAGGTTGACTGTTGACTTGAAATATCGACGAATACTCATCTCAACGATCGACAGTTGAACGTGATTGAAAACACGTGTTGAGCGTTTGCGCAAAAGGGGCGTGGTCACGTGTCACTGCGTATTCTTTTTCCTGCGATTCTTTTGATTGCGAGTTATAGAAAAACTCGCAATTCGCAATCAAAAGAATCTCGCAATCGAAACCCGGCCTACGATTTGAAATGTATGGGCAGGGTAGTCAGTCATTCCACTTCATTGCAAGGCTTCATATATGAGAGTGTATTTGGCCTCAGCCAAATGCTCAATCCGTAGCAAACTTCAAAGAAAACTCCATGCAATGCATGCGTACAAGCAGTCCCTGCACATGATGTACTCTGACCTCATTTTTTGCTCAATCCAAAACGGTTGCTATTCAGGCGCTCTCAGTTGGAGCGTTGGCCATTGAAGACGCAGGTTTGATTTAGACCAAGTTTTTGGCTTTTTGAGAAGAAGAACCGCGTCCTATCGTCCCTAGCGAGCAGAAACGAACCGGGATTGATAAGTATAATATTATCGAGGTATGAAAACTATTCAGTGAATCTCCATGCACTGTCATATGATGCTTGGTCAGTGTATTTGTATCAAAAAACTGTCACCTTTCTTGAAATACCAGAAGCTTCACATCTATATCATCTTGCTAAGATCACAATGAAATGCAGGGACATGATCCTACATGCAGGCATTTCAATGCCTATACTTTCGTTTTTTCCCTCCATATACATTCCATAGTACGACTGGATTGGTAATCTTCAGGGCATTTTTACAAGTGTTGGTGTTACAATTGATGACAGTGAACCTGTCAATGTACTGACACCAAACTACTTCACACAACTGGGGACCACACTGGAGGCAATTGACTCAGTGTAAGATTGCGTTAGCTCATCTTTTTATTGTTCTTACACTTCTGAACTATACTCTGGGACATTAAGGAATGGCTAACACAATATTTCGCGGCAGTGCGCGCGCACTACGTTTCCATAGTAATTTTGGAGGCGGCTACCGAACGGTCATATGACAGTCACACAACAATCATGCGCTCTGGTATGCAGGACGGGCGACTGCACGTGAAGACGTTCGAGGACTCTCAGTCTATCTCGATGAACACAGCGTGTGTAGTAAGTTTGTGCTTGCATGATTCTTGATCGATCCCACGACAGCCGCTGACCATTGAATTTAGTCTCGTGCCCAGACCTTGGCTCCTCCCCTACGAGATTGAGACTGCGCACTGCGCGTAATAGATCACATGACTTGGGTGTGGCCTTTGATCCGTAAAGTTAAGGAACTGAGGTGAGAGGACTGGACGCACGTAGAGGTTAGGCTCGGCACTGCTTTCGGTATGATTTGAAGTGTCTTGATTAAATATTATGTTTCACCAGAGTAAGTGTGGATTAATTGCATAGTTTTTGTTAAGGACAGCGTTTCATGGGCACTATAAACACATTAAAATCATGTTTGCGTTGTAGCTCCGTTTTCTTGAAGAGTTGATAAACTTACCTCGGTAGAATTTCAGTCCCCCAGGTAAGTGAGGCTAGAGATATATTGCCTACTGCCTTGCAAGACCTTCCAGTTCTTCCTAGTGCTGTATCGACAGTCACGTGATTGGATATAGGGCTAATTAGATTAGTACTTATAGGCAGGAGTATAACATAACTAAGAAATAGTATAATAATAACCATTCATATCGAAGTGGTGACACAAAATGTTTACACTAATTTTGGACCCTGATATTTTTTTCCCATTCCTTAATCCCCAGAGTACACTTCTCACAACTTAACTAAGAGCATGGGAATGTGGTAAAATAGAATCTGTATCGCGTACATTGATGCTTACACTCTATTGTAACATAGGTTGCTTCAAGACTATGCAAGGTGGCAGTTGGTGAGGCGATTCTTTACTGTGCTGGACACTGACTGTGTGAACGCCTTTATGCAGTTTGAGAGTACAATCACTAACAATGGAATCCCCGAGAGAGAGGAGATGTGTGTCACAATGGTGCAGGGATTTTTACCCCTGGCAGTTTGGCGACCATTTGTAGTTTATGTCTTATCTGATGGGGCCCGGGTGAGTAATAAATGGAAAAGCACTATAGCATAGTAAATAATTCTGTTCCCTCTTCCCAACACCTTTAACCATCTTACTTTCCAGTCTGTTGCATCAGAAATGACAACTGAAATAATGGCTGTCTTTAGAGAGAGAGTGACTGATCGTACCTGGCTTGATGAGGCAACCAGACTCCGCTGTCTGAATAAGGTTAACATCTACATTGGTACATGCACAAATGTAACACAACTCAGCTACTTTAATGTTTCTAACAAAATTGGAACTTTTAGTTATAACCACATACAGAACATTACTTTCTGTTGCTATACCCATTAACACAGTAGATAGCAAACTGACAGCTATACTACAGCGACTGCCACATAATTATACATAGCTAGATTTATTTATTATTGTGCTCTTATATTGTACAGGTTGACCTCATGACCCAGAACATTGCTTATCCAGAGATGCTGTTGGATAATGACTACCTCAATCGGCAATATGAAAGTGTATGTTGCCCATGATAACTTTATGTTCTACCTTTATTGGTTTTTTACACATTCAGTTTCAGGTATTCTCTGACAGCCTAGTGCGAACATTTGCATCCTTCCGGAGGTTAACCCTGAAACTAACTTTTTCTCGACTGAGAGAACGAGTTAATCTCTTTGTAATGTAAGTCATCTATAACTTGCTAATCACTGTCAGCAAGGCATTAATAATGGTGTTACAGTAGTCAAATGTAAATGCTAACTTTTTTTATAAACAGTGATCTTCCAGGAGGTCCATTTGTAGTGAATGCGTTCTACTCTCCAGCACATAACCAGATGGGTAAGTTAGCAGCTAGGTTGTTCATTTGGGGAAGTGAGTTACCAACACAAACATGCTTTGCACACCAGCCTTCAGCATAACCTTGTGTCTCTCCATTTCTGCAGTGATCCTCGCTACTATCATGCGCAGTCCATTCTTTAATACAGCATGGCCAACGTAAGGTTTTGTATAGAAAATAATTTTCGTGTAGGATTTCTCTTAGGAACCCTCCCTCTACGTAGAAAATAATTTATACATAACAACTTCACATTTCCTAACTGAATTAGTGTTTGAAAGTAGCTGTGATTTAAAGAAGCGATTATTAAATGTAATAATAATTGTGAAATATAATTTTTTTCACACAGCTATATCAGATTTGGTGCTCTTGGTTATGTCATTGGCCATGAAATCACCCATGGATTTGACAGCACCGGTAATTTCTTCTTAATTTCAATCATTTTCTAGCTCTGTGTGAAATTTATAATGTATTTGCTTGCAGGCCGCCTATTCAATGAGACTGGTCAGATGGAAATGTGGTGGACTGAAGCTTCTGTTACAAACTTTGATGACAGAGCCCAGTGTTTTATTAACCAGTACTCCCAGTACACCTTTTTCAATTCTACAGTGAGCTAAATTTATAATATAGACAGAGCATATACACATCTGCTCAGGTATATGCTACCTATTTGCACATTATAATTATAAGTATAATAGTTGGTTGGATCCAATGCAAAGCCTCCATTCTCAATGTCAAGACTTTGGTTCCATTAGTATACTGTGTTCAGAATTACAAAAACGAGTTACTGTCGTGCTAGATGTCATTACCAGGGTGTAAAAGTATACATAAGGAGCTACAAAGGCCAAACAGGAATACTGAAGCCAGTAACATAGTACCACTTTAACTGCTCTTATATCTGTATGAGCTCTGGTATCTCTCTATAGCACCTTTCAGTTATCTGAAGCGTTTTCTGATGTGTAATGTTTTTATGGACGCTGAATGGATATGTATCTGTACATAAATTACATAATGCTGTCAGTGTAGCTACTACGAGAGCAAAGAGTATCATTAATCATTCCCTCTCCACATATATACCCATTCTCTGTTTGCTACATAATGTTTATGTTTAATCAGAAGTTTGGTCTTCTATTAGAGCAATAATATAATTTTGGGCTCCATGTGTATTTAGCCACTACATAATTTACTGCTTTTGAAATTGTGTACATAGGTGAATGGTACACAGACTCTGGCTGAGAATATAGCTGACAATGGCGGTGTTGCTACTGCCTACCAGGTATCTTGCAATCATATATCAGGTGTCTATTCACTGTATTACTTTTAGCCAGCTATATGGCTCCACAGATATTCTGAAGTTATGAATTTTCTTATTCTACTAGGCGTACAAGAATATTGCCTGTAGGAGAGGGCTGGACCAGCTCCTGCCATCTCTGTCCCAGTATACACGAGATCAACTGTTCTACATTGCAACGGCACAGGTATGCATTATTATATTTTTACCCTTTGCATTCCATCTAGATTTACTGTTATTCTACCAAGCATTCTCATACACTTGCCACTGTACGCAGACATATTGTGCAGCCTACACTCCAGCAGGGTACCGAAGCTCTGTAGAAACAGACAATCACTCTCCAAACCTCCCCAGGTACACAAACTAGTCACAGTATAGATCACCTGATAGGTTGCATGAGGTGATGGGCTTACAGGAAATGTGATAACTGTAAGACCTCCTGAGTTGTATGCCATTACAAATACTCACTGCTTGTGTCACCCACCATGAGAGCTTTTGTTTGCTTGGTCTATCATATATCTATTACCGTCTGATCTTAGGGTGCTGGGACTGATGTCCAACTCCCCTGAGTTTGCAGAGGCCTTCCAGTGTGCTCCTGGAACACCCATGAACCCCCAGGACAAGTGTGCACTGTGGTAACGAGCTGGAAACACACGTGCGCTGCTGTAGGACTAGTTATAACAGTATAGTAGTTATGTATTAGCTGCTATATTATAATGTTGGTTTGTGACATTAGAGTAGATTCGTAGATACACTTCAGTGGCAGCTAGTCTTTGTTAAGTTGCTGTATACGTTTATAATGAGTTTTAACGGTGGTTAAAGCGAGTTAACAGCAGAGGGGTGTGCACCTATTATTATTAACAAACCTACACAGCATAGACTGTCACGAGATATCAAAGAGCCAGCTCACATGACTGTGTGCCTTTTGTCAGTCAGCTATATAAGTTCTAGCGACTTAGCGAATTGGCAAGTCCTCCTGCTAATCCTCCAAGCATTACAGATCAGGGTATGGACTTGATTCCGAAAGAGACCAGGTGCATCCATCTCTCCAAAGGTCCTAACCTACAACTTCCTCTGTTTTACCAACAAGTATTAAATAGGCAGCCCACACTCGGCTGCCTATGCACAATCCTCATAGCTGTTAAATATTATGCATATATAGCTGTAGAAACTATAATTAGCTTATATTTTTGAAGTGGATATGGATTTATTTAGGATTTAGACTAGCATGATTACAGTGATAATTATAGCGGCTAAAATTAATATGTAACTCCATGTGTGCCCTTGAGCGACCTTCAGTAAAAGTTATAATATATGGTGCCCTATCCCAGCTGGCACTTGGGTGGCCTACCTGCAGATGGCTGATATAGTGGTAACTAGCTATATACAGCTTATGGTGTATTAAGGACTGGGAATTTATACATACGTGTAGTTATACTGTTCAGTGTATAGCTACTTAGTTTGCATATATGCCTGGTATGCTGCCTTTATATGTAAAGGGTGAGGTTCTTATAGCCATTAGCCAAGTGCTGCAGCACACACACAACTGGACCACGAGCGACAAGGGCAGGCTGTATCATGTGACAGAGGAGAAGTAGTATAGGGAAAAGCCAGAAGTACGGTACCACTTACTGCAGACCAGCAGATTGGGCAGCGGAGGTGGGAATAGAGCATTTGCACTTACACAAGAAACATAATCTTGGTCATATGCTCACAGAGATGCATATTTTTTATTGCGATTTTACACTGATTCCGAGCCTTTGAAATAATAATATAAGTGCCATACCATCTTAATGAGGCCAAGACATAAGGGGTACAAGCACAAATGAAAAGTGCTATAGTATTCTCAAGTTCGGGGGAGCAAGTGAACATTTGTGGATTAGATCTGATTTGTGGATTAGATCTGATTACATGTTACCCATTCCAGGTGTCTAATTACACATAGCCAATAATAATACTCTTAACTGTCAAAATGAACTTGCTTCATGTATTCATGTTCCTTTTTGCTTCCACTGCTGTTTGGCTAATGTTGGATTTAATCTCCCCTTTCCCCATCACAACCACTTCACTGTGACATTATAAACATGCAACTATGTAATTGCACCAGATTGTCCACGCAAACGGTGACACTATACATGCATATTTTAGTACTATGTTTGGCCTATAATAAGCTGAATAATTTAGCCACTGTAGTATCTTATTATAATATGAAGGGAAAGATTCCTTTCACCGCAAGCAAACTAAACATTGCATTATAGTGAAATTAATAGTCATGTACCAATTAAATTATTCAAATTCTCACGCATATGACGGTATAAAGATGCAATTACTATCACATACTAATTAGTACTCTAAGGTCGATTAGTCAATGTTTGCATGAGGATGACTAATGTATAGCTAATTACTACATAATACGAGCACTGTTTTATGCTAAAATACACAGCTATTCAAACAAGAATAAATATAAGTTAGATACCGAGACCAAGGGATCTACGGGCTTTAGAAACCCAAGGGCCCGAGGCTGTAGCGCCCGAGCAAAGCGAGGGCGCTACTAAGGGCCCGAGGGTTTCTAAAGCCCGTAGATTCCATTGGTTGAGGTATCTAAGTTATTTAGAGTGTAGCCCTAGCAACAGTTTTGCATGCAGCCTCCAGGCCTATAGTAAACAACTTCTACAAATAGTAAATACCTTCAGGAATACCCTGAGAGCCCAGACTTGTAAAAGTTGTAGGTCTCTATATATAGAGACCCGCTTTTCTCTAGCGGGTCTCTATGAGATTTAGAGACCTGTAATTGACCAATGAAATGCAAGAAAGTACTAACACTATACTCTAAACTCAGCTATATAACAACAGACTTGAGCTCACAATCAAGTTCAAAATTAGTCCATCTGTGCAAAATGATCTTGGCAATTCTTATTACATCTGTTCACCATGAAAAACAAATCCACCAGGCACATCACTGAGTACTACCTGAAGCCCATTGGGGAAATCACCAAGGTCAAACTCAGTGAGTGATGTAATGCCCTCAGCACTAGCGAAGATCTCGCCCTCTTTCATATCATGGACCAATCCAAAGAAAAGCTTTGGCTTTAGGAGTAGGACAGCTTGGTCACCAACACGTAAATTTGGGTGGACGATCAGTAGCTGTCCATTTTTATACAGCCCAACATCATACTGTCGGCCCTCCCAAGATGGAGGTGGGATGTTCCTCACTACAATGTTATTGCCGGGGTTAGGGGCTGCTCCAACCACTGTAAAGATTAAAAAAACAACAACAAAAACAAGTAAATAAAATTTCATAATGCACTACCCTTTATGCTACTTTACATGCAATCTATATTTTGCCGCCAGTTTACGTACACCAATTGACAACAAGGAGCATAATTGGCAAGTGGATCCTGTGTGTTGTAAGACATTGTTCATTGGCAGTTAGTGCTATCGATGGCCAAATGTATTTCAACTGTCTAACTTACTGCACATTTGAATGTTACACACTTTCACTCACAGAGGTTCACTCTACAATGTCTTATTGGGCGAGCCTGAGCCACGATCGAGTGGTATGAATGAGCGATTCTCGTAAGCTAGCATATGTTCTAACTCCCAATTACAGTAGTTAGAACATATGTTCTAACTACAGTTAGTATATGTTACTATAGTAACATGGTATAGTATTTTTTTCATAGAGCATGGTACGAATCCCATAGAGCATAGGAAGCTCTAGAAATACAGGGAATGTGTGCATATACTAAATGGCCTAGAGCATGGGCAGCTCTATTTCTATAGCTTCCTAGCTATGCTCTATGGGATTCGTACCATGCTCTATGGAAAAATACTATACCATGTTACTATAGTAACATATACTAAGCTATACTAATCGGCAGATAGAGCTATGCATAGAAAACTTAATTGAGCTGTCTGCATACCACAAACCAAATTTAAGTGTGGTCGTGGAGTGTGAAGTGGGAGAAATGTATAGTATAAGCCACTTAGATGATGGCATTTCGTGGTTTACAAGAAACCCACTGGAGGCTTAATCTTATAGATTTGCACTCATGGTCTACCAGCCTAAGCCTTTAGTACATGTTAAGATAACACTTTGATGGTGAAGTCTGAGAAGTGTATATTATGGCTAACCACCAACACAGAGTTGTATTACTGATTTGTACCAGGTGAATGGGTTCATGAACTTAGTTTATCAATTAGGGACCTGTAATCAAATTAGGAGGGCAGAGGTCAGCCAGCATGGGCCTGTAATTGAATCAGGCTGCAAGTAACAGGTCAGTTTGTAGCTGCTGATCAGGCCGTTTGTTTCTCTAGAGGCTGCTATTGACCTTGTAATGTCGGGTGTATCAGAAGATTTGTTTGACTCAACAATTATTCAGGCCTATCAACGGTGGAGAAGAGGACAATCTCTGATTCGTTTTCGTGAAATGCCTTTGTCGGGTTGGAGGTATCAGTGGGTACCAAACAAACCATTCATTGTGAGTGACGAGTGCAACCCGTCTTTTTGAGCATGGTGTGGAGGAGCAGTTGATTATGAGCAAGATTAGACACAGGAGCCTGGATGGAGTGAGGTGCTACAAGCGTGTCTCCGCAGAGCAAAAAGAGGCACTGTCAGAGATGCTCAACCGTAGTACAAATGGTACAAAACACGTAAGTGTGACGAATCTGGAATAGAGAACGTTAACAGTGAGCTCCTACGTAACTCAGCTTCCCTCAGGGTCTGAACATTTTCCCTAACCCTATCACATGACTTGTGGTTTTCTTAGTGGGCAGCTGCCGGATACACTTGAATGTGACTGTGAACTACTGCAAGTAGTTTTTTCTTTCCTCTGTTTCTCTGTAGCGGCTACTGCTCTACAGCTGTACTGCAGTGCTTGCTGACTGTTGTATCACTTGGCTTTGATTCATTCCTTTTTGCTCACTATCTCTGTGTACTGCTCTACTGCTGTAATACATACATTGAGTCTTGCTTTGATTCATTACATTTCGACAATTTATGAATAAAAACATGAAGTGTCTTAGTGACTTACTAATACCACGCTTTTCGTGGTCTTAGTGATATACAGTGCATGCAGTGCCTTTGTAAAGTATGACTTCAGTGGTATAATTCCTGTAAACCGCTCAATGCAATCATATAACTATAACATGTTCTCAGGTACAAACCTGCTTCTAGAATCGGAGATTCTTCTTCATCATCCTGTCTGATCTCCCAGGTAGCTCCAGTCTCGGTAGGAAATGGACCCAACATCAGCTTGTTACCGCTGATCTCACATGTGGCCCCAACAGCAGTTGTCACAGGATATACAAAGATTACGTTGGTAGAAGGTGAGGCTGGCAATACTTTATAGGCTACAAAGACTGTCTCAGGGCCGGCATTATAGTTCTTAGTAAACACAACCACCTGAAAGTCACTGGCAGAATTGGTGGCAATGCTGATCTTGACAGGGATGTCAGTGGCCATGGACTCTTCGTCGCAGTTGCGGTGAATACACAAAACTATTTCACTGCTCACGCAAATCACAAGTACGTCGTGTTTAATGCTTTACAGCAGTGTAGGTTTAATAAGAGCTCCTTTGACCCACATGGAATGTTATCTTACTACACTACCGTAGAAGCCAAGAAGTGCCAGTAAAGGTGGGGATAACTTACGCGTTAACTCACCTAGCGACCAAGCCACGATTATTGGGCAATGTAAGCTAAAATTCAGGGCTGTAGACTGTATTCACCGGTCGGGTTAGTCGGGTTTCAAGCCGTCCACTTCTGGGGCACCAAAAAAAACATTTTAGACCGCTACGAGGCGTCCAATACGTACAACACTCCGCCCACTTTCAAATAGGTCTCCATCCGAATAAGGACTTCAATCGGCCAACCATAAAGAAGTATCATCGTATTGTACCAACAGTAAGTGCTGTTGTAATGCAGCTGGACAAAATCCAAGAAAGTGCTTTCTGGCGGGGAGTGGCCGCTGAAAGCATTTTATAATCAGCTGCAAATATCCGGTTTTGCACCCACAGAAGATGAATTTTCAGTTAATATGTTGAAAGTTGAATGGCCACAATGTCCACTCACCAGGTGACCTACCCCTTTCTCTCTTAAATATAAAATCTGAAATTTTCTCACCTGAAACCTGAAATCTGAATAGAAACTATAATCGTTTGACTATGCAGTATTTCCATCTCCCCCCAGCACTCCAAAAACTCTGACAATGGTAGTGTACTTTTTGGTCAAACTGCTTTCTGCTTTCATTGATGACTGAATAGTGAAATTAGATGCTGGTTTCAGCTTTGAGTTAGAGCCCTCACCTAAATATAAAATCTGAAATTTCCTCACCTGAAACCTGAAATCTGAATAGAATTTCAGATTTCAGGTGAGGGATCTAACTCAAAAGCTGAATGAAATTTCAGGTTTCAGGTGAGGGCTCTAACCTGAAAGCTGAACCTTAACATTTAAATTTCACCTTTCAGTCATCAATGAAACCTGAAAGCTGATGGGCCGAAAATTACACTGACCATAATACTATACCAATACACTTTATTGGAAAAATTACATTTCTGTGTGACTAATGATGAGGTTTCTCCAAATGCTTGCTGACTCACACTTTCACAGTTGAGACCATCACTATACAATGTAGTTTAGCTATATAGCTTACCTCATTTCATTTAGCGTTATATCATTCAATATCAAACTATCTACCAGACCATCTCCCTTTCATTTTCTGTACTACATAGGCATACAGTGAGGGTCTGGTAGTGAGGCTACTTGACAGCCATGGCCAGCCAGTGTGTTTTGAAGTTACTGTGTTCCTCTGCCTAATTAATATTCATTGTCTTTAAAGGCTCTTGAGACTAAATTGCCTGGCTCTTACAATGGTAATATGCATTATAATTATTGTGATGCTTACTTAACCAGTAACGTATGACATGCTCTTAATTATTTTATAATTAGGCAGATGATTACATATTTATAGTAAAGATTAACAGACTAAGACCAAAGCATTTGTAATAGTATGGCCATGCAGTAATCGAGGGGCTCAAACCTGAGTGGTCTGACTGATTAGTACACTGAAATAATATAGACATGTCTGAATTACTGGGAGGAATTTAATTGCTATTTCTTAAGGTTATCCAGTGAGAATTTGCAGTATAATGAGAAATATCTTATACATCATATGATCATATGCAAAGAGTATGTGTTACAAATAGTACGAGGTATGTGATCCTGAAGTTATATTAATAAGTAGTGTACTTTCTAATATGCTGTCTGCTATATTTTGTGTGAGTGTGTATGTATATATGGTGTACTTGTTCTCCTAAAATGGAAACTCAGTCATCAGTCACCAGCATTGGTTCTCCGTCATCCCCTACTATCAACCGCTGAGCACGAACACAAGCTGTGGGTGGAACCGGCTGCACATGCATCTCTAACTCACTGTAGTTAGTGGCCAATCGGTCAGTAATTGAGGAGTTCATGTCATTCATTGTAATATTATCCACTCTCGTACATCGGTCTCTAAAGTAATTAATCCAGATTTTCTTCACTGGTGTGTATTTATAAATATGATAGAGAAAAATCAGCATAAAGGTTACAAGTGCAATACCCATTGATGCAAGTGCAGGTTGAACTGTATCTGTACTAGCGTACAAGCTTGCAGAAGCAAGTACACCCATGTTCATTAGAATTGACACTTCAAGAATGTCCAAGATCCACATCTTATGAACTCCTGAACAGACTGTCTGTATGCCAAGAAGACAAACTGTTGCAATGATTATTAGAAAGAGGTTGAGGTTGGCCTTTCCAGAGGAGTTAAAAGCAAACGCCATAAAGAGAAATATACGAACCACAAGTAACAGTCCAGTCCAAAACTGGTATTTGTCCTTGTATGGCCCACCGTATGGATCCATTACTGGCTTAAGTTTTCTCACCCAAGTCAGCATCTTGTATCCCGACTTCCTGCGTAAACACTGCATGAAAAGGACTACAAATGTGTAGGGAATCAAGAAAACTATTAGTGTCACAATGGCTGCAATTAGCAGAGGAATGTGTTTTCCTATCGCATACTCCACATTGCCATCATAGAGCCACACTGCCTTTGTGTGTCCATCTGGATAGTCAAGGTAAGTAAAGGATAGGATGGTGATTACTGCTCTAAGAAGTTTTGCATAGGAAAGAAGAAATAATGTAGCAAGCACTTTCGGTGAATTGTGACCAATTATTCTTGCAGCAGTTGTGTAGTAGTGGCTAAGACCAATCATCACAGCTACTATGAGCCAGATGTACAGTGGGAAAAGTAACTGCAGCCACGCCTTTGCATACATATCCATTCCATCATAGAAACATATCTCAATTCCAAGGTCCAGGTTGAGCCATGCCACAAAAACTGTTAGAACATTATTCCCATTTCCATGGAGATATGCTGGTCTACTGACTTGTATAATATTAGCATATAATATGAGGGCACTAAGCGTCCCTTCGGAAATGACTAAATTATACAGTGTTATCAGAGCTACGAGTGCCAGGCCAGCTACTGCAAAGGCTATTAAAAGTGATAAGTTCGCATTCGAACATTTCAGACATTGTAATGAGCCCAGAGCTAGGCTGAGTCCGTGCTGGCATTTTCCACATAAGATGCCTGAATGATTGTGTGAGCACTGAGAATCCGGAAACTGTAAATTGACTTCGGTATCATGTGGTTTGCAATAGTCGAGTGGACAGTGAGTGTGTAGCACAACTGCACAATTGTTAGTAGAAGTATATTTGCTGGAACATCCTATCCACACTGCTCTTGGACGATGAATGGTCTGGGTATGAATATTGCAGCTATACCCACGTTCAGCAAGTAATGAAGCACAGCTACACTTTGCAGGTATGCCAGAAAGATTAAAACCTGCAGGGCACGGAATCAAATATATGTTTATTATTGGGGTGAAACGGCGATGAAAGCGTAATGCATTTGGTATATTGGGGTTTTCTATAGTTAGCGCAAGCTGTTCCTTCATCCGTCCTGACAAGATAGAATACGTTAAATTGGTACAACTCTGGTTACTGGCTTGTAAGTATTGCAGGTGATCAGCCAGATCATGTATGTTCTGGTCTTCTCCATCTGTAAATGTAGCATGGATAGTTCCCGGAACGATGCCATCTCTTTGGCCAACAACGACAGCAGGCACCTCAAATGTGTCCCCTGCATACACTCCCCTCATCACTGACTCTCTTTTGCAGTTACGTTTTCCATATTCACAAAAGCACACACCAAGTGGATCTGATGCTATTACAGACTGACCACTTTCTTCTGCATAATCAAGAAGAAATTGAAACAGTTCATATGCATACGTTTTACTGACATAGTTATATATTACGCAATAATCTATGTAACTTCCGTACAACAGACTGCCAGCAACTCCTGCTGTGTTGTTTACAAAACTTGTAATCATTCCCAAATCCATCATTGATGCTCCAGGGAGTATAATTGGTTGTAGGAAGCAATCATTTGGATAGGAATTTGCTGTCCAATCTTGAACAAATATCGCACCGCCTCGCTCCTCAGCATGATTACTGTAGAACTGCATCCTTGTCTTAGAGTTTGGTAGCATGAATGACTCTGTAAGAGCTATTGCTCCTCCATTCAAACCGCGGTTGTTTAAAAACAGTATGGTACCAATAAAATATATATTACTCTGATAAGCCATAAGTGGTGTTGCACCATTTTTATAAAACCTGCTGTTAATGATGGTAAAATTCTTTATATTTGCTAGATATAAAACGGCTTCATCTGTAAGTGGTAAGTTTAGTTCAGATTTAGGAAGAAATGTTTGCAATAATTTATGCTGGCTTCTATTGTGATGATCATAACTAAATGATACGTTATCAAAAATGATGTCAATTTCATTATATGGAGCAGAGTAGAAATTTCCATCTTTGAACGAAAGTAGTACTGATGAACCAACAAAGCCACTATTGTTCATAAATATGCAATTTCTTATCTTTATAGTTTCCTTAATTCTTTGTACATTTTGTCTAGTAGTAGAGATTTTTATCATCAAACTACCTGAACGAATTGCACGGTTGTTAATGAAACGACTGTTGGATATTATAACTTGTGGCTCTTTATTCAAGAACACGTTAGTACTATCAACACTGAATATTATTTCTATACCCAATCCACCACATATTTCAGCCTCTCCTGATTGAAAGGTACTGTTTTCCACTGCAGGGAAAGGGAATTCCACTAGTCTAACAACTCTGGTAGTAAGAAGAAAAGCCATATTTCCATATGATTCTATCGTCCCATTGAGCCTTACTTTATTATCCTTGAAAGTAAGGCCATTCAGAACAACACTGTAAACCTGACAGACTTTATGTATCATCAACAATAAACCACCTCCAGACACTGTCATAGCGACGTTACCAGATATTGAAGTATTTAATATCTTTAAACTGTTGAATGAGTTTGTTATACCCTGACACATCGGTATCTGATTAAGTTGATCTTGTACACATTTGAATGCGATTCCTCCACCTCCATCTGCAGTACCATTCTCAAATCGACTGCTTGTGATCTTGATGTGATGGTTTCCCATTGCATTTGCAGGCTCAACAACAAGAATACCCAAATTTCCTCCATACACTCCGTGGAGTATTGTCCTGTTCTTAGTCATGACATTTCCAGACATGGCCACATTGTCAAAATGAAAGTATATATCAGTACAGAAATGCTGAATTTCTAAATGAAATCCAGGGGAGTAATCTGGAGCAGTTCCATACCCATCTTTAAACTCTGATGAAAGGATATTAAACTGAACTGTTTCTGAACTGCATGTACTTTCTATAAGGTAGTACTGAAAAAAGACATTTCCTCCATAGTAGTATTCATTTCCCCCATTTGAAATGAACTTGGAATGAGCAATTTGGGATTTCCCAAGAACATTATCCATTCTCAGAGCAAACCCCACACTGTTTTGAATGATTACACCAACTAAGTTAACATTTGAAGATTTTTCAAATGCAATTGTAGCGCCAAATTTGCTGGACTGTGAAATTGCACTACCACATCGGGAAAAGGTGAGATTTGTAACCAAAATGGAACTTGTAGATATAAAGTGAAATCCATATCTTGTAGTACAATTTATAATTGCTGGTATTTCATCTAAGGATCCAGAATTAGTCAAATTGCTGAAGTGTGGCTGCCAGTAAAGTCCAACAAGACTTACATTACTTACTTTAACAATTTTTACAGCACGAGTTCCAGGCTCCTTGATAGTATGGTTTCCTTGCAGAAAGTAGAATGTGGTGTTCGATTGTAAGAAGTAAGTATGTGAATTTTGTAGGTAGTGTCCAAGAATATGACATGGATCTCCAGGACATTGTCCAGCATCAGCTGGTTTGATGTAGAACACGAGGCCAGCACAGCGGAGTGATAAGCAAGTGATTAGCAGAAGTGGAAACAATAATTTGCACATGCTACTCTCCATTACAGGAAAAAGATGGTACACTCTTATAATGGTTTGGATCACTATATTAAAGGGAAGTATATGTCAAAATAAATCAAAGCTGAATTACCATACACGTGACTAATGTAACTCACCTTAAGAAGCAGTTCAAATTCCAACAATACTCAACATATGCACCCCAATGACCAATTTATGCAGCAGAAACAAATAATGAAGATGGGGCTTCTCAGTTGATTCTTGCATAACAAAGAAAGACTCTCTGAATACCAATAGAAAGAAACTTTGCCAACGTTTCGACTAGTATATAGATGCACTAGTTTTCAGGGTAAAAATGAAGCTAGTTTGAGAAGACCTGCTATCTAAGCATAACAATTGTCACACAACACCAAGCATAATACAATATAAGGTATTCTATACTATAATTTCAGCATTATTTGTTTCAATATTAAAAATACCCAAAGTTTACACTTTGTGTTTTAGGCTCCATATACATTTAATTTGGGAAATCTGAATTTCAAAAACAGAGTCTTGTTGAATTGACAACCTGTTACACCATACATTAAGTCCGAAATGGGTGTTATGATGTAACTATAGTGTATGCAGTAGATATTTAAAAGGGCTTGGTTTTACTAGATACATAAAGTATATGGCAATAACCTATCAACCAGGTATAGAAACTCGTAGAGTAGTAGTATCAGGCATGTGAACTTTGCGGTACTACATTACGCATTGTTATAACTGTTACATTTGTGTATGATCATTCTTTTAAACTGTTTTCTAATGAAACCCTATAGCTAGTACTACTATTTCCAGCAGGCTGAGTTGTATTCTTGTACATACAGCTATACAGTTAGTTTGAAGTGGGGATTCCCAGCATACAAATATATTGTACAGATTCGGCATGACACTGGTAGCTAAAACACTTGCTTCTTGGCCACGAGAGTCAGGCCATGTGTTTATATGTATTGTAGGCATAACAATCTTTTGGGAAAAGCAATGTTGAGTAATAGAGAGTCGGTTTAACTGTAAAGTTTTGTCTGTAGTGGAATAAGAGTTAACATCGGAGTAAACTTTGGGAAATAATTGCATTAGCAAATGGTAAGGTGATTTTATCAATTGCAAGTGAAATTATTCCCAAATGGCACAAGAACCCACGCCATCTTCACCTAATGTTAACCGATGGGCACAAGCATGTATTGGAGGTTGAAGTTGTTGCTGTACTATTTGTTCGTATTCAATTTCTGAATTATTGTTGATTCCTGGAGAGCTGAATACTTGCATGGGTATATTATCACTTTTTCTGTTGTGAATATTGATCTTATTGATCCAGACTTTTATTGGTGTGTACTTGTACAGATGGTAGAAGAGAATCACTGTAAAAATTGTTAGTGATATTGCTATTGAAATGAATGTTGGAATATTTAAATTTTTACTGATGAGCTGAACAAACAGGTTTGCAGAAGCAACTATGCCCAGATTTGCTACAAATATTGCCTCAAGTATATCGTGAACCTTGTTTTTATATACGCCCGAAAAAAAGGCCAGCTGCATACAAAGAAGAACAATTGCTGTAGTGGCTATCAGGAGAAGGTTGAGGGCAGGGTTTCCAGAGGTGTTGAAGGCAAATGCTAGAAAGAGAAGTACACGAACCACAAGTAACAGTCCAGTCCAAAACTGGTATTTGTCTTTGTATGGCCCACCGTACGGATCCATCACTGGCTTAAGTCTTCTCACCCAAGACAGCATCTTGTATCCCGACTTCCTGCGTAAACACTGCATAAGGCAGACCACAAATGTGTAGGGAATTAAGAATGCAATCAATGTTGCAATGGCAGCAATGAACAGTGGTATGTGTTTTCCTCTCAGGTAGTCCACGTTGCCATCATAGAGCCACACTGCCTTTGTGTGCCCATCAGGATAGTCAAGGTAGGTAAAGGATAGGATGGTGATTACTGCTCTCAGGAGCTTTGCATAGGAGAGAAAGAAGAGTGTTGCCAGTACTTTTGGCGCATTTTTTCCAACTATTCTTGCAGCTGTTGTATAGTAGTAACTCAGGACAATCATCATGGCTACTATGACCCAGGGAATGCAAACTGTAGCCATGCTTTGACATACATGTCCATCCCATTATAGAAACAGGCCTCAATACCAAAATCCAAATTTAGCCACGCTACAAACATTGTTAACACACTACTGTCACTTCTCTGGAGGAGTGCAGGCCTACCAACTTGAACGATATTTGCGTAAAAAATTAGTCCACTGAGAGTTCCTTCAGAGATTACTAAATTGCACGATGATAGTAGCAGCACAAGAGCAAAACCAGCCACTGAGAAGACGACGGTCTGTAGGAGGTATACATTTGAGCATTTTAAACATTTTGATGTTCCAAGTGCTAGGCTAAATTTTGACTGGCATTTACCACATAGGATACCTGAATGATTGAGTGCACACTGTGAATCTGGATGCTCTAGGTTCAGTTCAGTGTCTTTTTCTTTGCAATAGTCCAGTGGACAGTGATTATGTAGCAAAACTTCACAATCGTAATGACTGTCTTTTTGGTGATTGTTACAGCCGATCCACACATTTTTTGGGCGATAAACAGTTTGTTGATGAATGTTACATGTGTAGCCTTTTTCAGCCAGAATGCCACTACAGCTACACATAACTGGTATTCCAGAAAGGGCAAAGCCCAAGGGACAAGGAAGAAGTTGAACGTGAATTTTTGGTGGAATGAATCTCCATTCGTAGATCGTATCAACCTTTTCCACATGCAAGACTAGTATTTCTGTTTTCTCCCTTGAGAATACAGTATAGGTCAGATTAGTGCAAGTATTGTTAGTAGCTTGCGAATACTGCAGGTAACCCAGCGAGTGAAATCTGTCGCCTCCGTATCTAAACATGGCATGAACTACACCTGGAACAGTCCCATCCCTTTGGCCAACAATAACAGCTGAAATGACAAAAGAATCACCTGGGAATACTTCTCTGCTCAGTGACTTGTTGTTGCAAACAGGTTCATCATTGTCACAAAAGCAAACACCTATTGGATCTGAAGCTATTACAGATGGACCGTTTTGAGCCGTGTAGTCAAGAAGAATATCATGCCAAGAAATGAGTTTGTGGTAAGCATCTATATCTGGGTTGTAAATGCTGGTGCATAAATCTAAATTACTTCCATAGAGAACACTACCAGCCTCTCCAGCAGTGTTATTCTCAAAGTAGGCCATTGTGCTAATTTCTGTCCTGTACACTTCGGGTAACAGCTGAAGAAAACATGGTGTACGCTCAAAAGACAGTCCTTCATCATGAATGTATATTGCACCTCCTCGCTTCACAGCATGATTATTATAAAAATACATTATCGTATTGGCCTTTGGTAGTATGAAGGATTCCAAAAGAGCAAGTGCTCCTCCGTTTAAGCCCAAGTTGCTGAAAAACTTTATTGTACCACCGAAATATACATTGCTTTTTTCAGCACGGAGCGATAGCACAGAGTTATTTTTGAAAGTACAGTCCGAAAAGGTTATGTTCCTTACACTGTATAAAGATACGACCGCTTCATCTCTGTCCACTGAATCAGTTACTCTGTCCTTGTAAACTGTCACATTAGCAATAATGAAGTAAAACCTTGACAACATGGGAAAATAGAAATGCCCGATCTCAAAACTTGTTATGGAAATGGATGATCCTGAATACCCAATATTATCTGTAAATGTACAGTTCTGTATGTGGATACTACCGTGGATGCTTGGAATAATAATTGCTCGTGAAAATATCCACTCAGGAGTATAATTCAAATACAATTGTATAGCTATTCCTCCAGCCACTAGTGCATCATTACCAATGAATGTATTGTTTATTAATAATACATGATTAGCTGAATCTTGATAGCTAGAGGTCTACTAGTAACATCACTGGTATTGTACCAGAGCATTATACACAAACCACCACACACTTCACTGGCTCCATGTTGGAAGATGCTATTTTCTACAACAATTGAGTGAACTGATTGACTTAGACCAATATCCTTAAGTTCAAATGCCACATTTCCACCATTTACAATTCCACTCCAGTCTTGGCCAGAAATGCTCCAGAGAATTGATTCTAAGCCAAAAATTCTCAATGCCTGATTATCTGTAAAATTTACACTGCTTAGCATAATGCTGTACTTCTGACATACATTGTTTATAACTCCATAGTAGCCACCACCTTGTCTAGATGCCTTATTGCCCATAATTAATGTACTTGAAATTGTAAGGCTATTTATAATTGATGTAGATGGCTTAGTACCTGTTTCGCAGTCACTATATACTGAATCTCTGTACACTTGAAATGTAATACCACCTCCTCTCCGTGCAATCCCATTTTTTATTTGACTGTTGGTAATGCTAATGTGATGCTGGCCTGTGGTATGTACAGGTTCAGTGATGAGGATTCCCAAATTTCCCCCCTCTACTTTGTCAGCTGTTTTCCTATTATTTGAAACCATTATCACATTGTCAAAAGTGATTGTTATGTTAACACAATAATGATGAATCTTCACGTGAAATCCAGGCGAAAGGTATGAATATGGTAAGGGACTGAAACCTTTTGTAAATTCCGACGCTGAAATGCTAAAATGCACTGGTTTCAGGCCACAGTAGTTCTGTGTGAAGTGATACTCAAGGTAAACATTTCCACCGTTGTATACCTCCCCTCCTTTATTGGAAATAAATTTTGACCGACCAATTCTTGACTTTCCATGAGCATTGAGAATATAAAGACCATAACCTCTACTGTTCATAATTTTTACACCAACTATTTCAATGGCTGAAGAATTCAAAAATGACATTGCTGCCCTAAACTCAGGAGGGTATGAAAGCTCTGCACCACAATAAATGATTGTAATATTAGTTACCAAAATTGAGGCAGTATTCAGAAAAAGTAATCCAAAATCAGCATCGCACTTAATAATCACTGGCAATTGTATTGATGAATCAGATGAAATATTATTGAAAGGTGACTGCCAATTAATGCCAACAAACGATAGGTGACTCACTGCTATGATGTTCTCCATGCCAGCTCTATCAATTGTGTGCATTCCTTGTAGGAAGTAGAAGGTAGCATTCGATTGGGAAAAGACCCTGTACCGCAGATATTCTCCAAGTGTGTAGCAGGGATCATCAGGACACTGTCCATCTGCACTTGGTTTGACATAGTAAACACTCCTCCCATCGCAGAATGATGTAGAAATTATTCGTAGTGAAATGAAAACCAAAACCCACCCTCTGTACATGCTGTTATGAGTATCTGTGTAAAAAAACATATATGAGGCGTATTAGCTATAGAGCATCAAATGTACACACGTAATATCTTACCAAGAAAGATGCAGCATACGGAGATCAGCAAAACGCTGCCTTTACACACACTCTTTTGTCAGGAGCAATAAGTAGTTTATGTATGCTCCTGTATTGTACTGTTTTTTCGTAGAAACTCTAACTTTCCCAATTCCATAGTTTACTAATGTGTGAATATATTCAATTACAAGTATGTAAAACATTGTTTTGTTTTACATGAAACACCTTCACTGTTTTTTTTTTCATCTGAAAGTAGCATCTGCATCAATGCTCTCTTATGACCTATTCACAGTACTCAGGATAAAAATTGCTAGCCTTATTCCCAGTCTCCACTCCTGCATGCATGTACTTACATTAAAAAAAACCGGGAGTGGAGACAAGGCTAGACGTTTGCCAGGATTAAGAAGATGATTGTGTTTCTACCAAATGCAGTGTCTATAATAAAAGAGTATACTGCCCAAATATAGGCATGTGATTAACTTGAATGGGCAGTACTAAAACTAAAGTGGGCAGTGATAAAACCAGTAGACAGCAGTAAAATCCAGTTAGGTAGCCTGAAACTGTGATAAAGAGTGGGCTTCTCAGTTGACTCTTGCATAACCAACTTCACTTTGGATAGAACTTTGCCTACGTTTCGACTAGATGCACTTTCCAGCAAACCGTCGACAATGCTGCCAAACTTGTAGAACAGAGACAGTTTACTGCAAGTGTCGTTTACAGGAAGAAGGGCCCATGATTTTCCGCACACCCCCAGAATTGGAGTCAGCTTTGACAAAATTTTATGACAATGGCATACTAGCAGAGAAACCATTTTGCTGAGGGGGGGGGGGGGGGGGGGGGACCAATTTTCGTATGCGTGGACCGATTCTTTCAGAAAAAAATGGTCCGGGGGACCAATTTTTTCATAAAATTGGTCCCCCCCGCACCAAATTTTAT
The DNA here is from genome assembly GCA_963921505.1 of Phakellia ventilabrum. Taxonomy (NCBI): domain Eukaryota; kingdom Metazoa; phylum Porifera; class Demospongiae; order Axinellida; family Axinellidae; genus Phakellia; species Phakellia ventilabrum. Next base: position 1,046,776 of record OY997388.1, on the reverse strand, counting down.
GGGGGACTAAATTTTTTGGCGACAGTATCATTGCTCTTCACTTTGAAAAAGCAACCAGAGAGCAGTTTAAACTATAATTATGTAGCCTGGGTAGCTATACAATGTCTACTGGTAGTGGTAACTTTCTACATTATTGCTATTATCCAGTACGAGCAGGTAACCAAGAAGCTAGATAGCTAACTTAAAGGTGTTCCAGGAGCTACTTTCAATTGTCTAATTATTCGGTACAATATCCTTAAATTTGTCTGTCTTCATGTGGTAGAGCACATAGGAGGCCGCTGCGTGAGCTGCAAATGGCTGCCACTCCTTGCCCTTGGTACCATCAGCCCAATCAACAATGGCCTTGATGACAATGGCCTCTGGTCTGTTTTCTGGAACGGAATGCACAGCAGACAAGATACCTGCTCCTTCCATTTCGCCTCCTTCAGCATCAGGGAAATATTCAAAAAGTTCATTTTCACATCAATGTTATCTATCAAGTTCGGTCCGCTGACTAGTGGATCAATTATTACCTGGACAGGATCACCAGGGTCACGCAGAAGTTCAAATCCAGCAGTTTGGTTAAATATGTCTAACAGCCGAGCACCTACATGGATGCCATCCTTGTCTTCTCCAAGATACCTGTGTAGATAATCATTGATGACATTGGCGACAATAATGTCAGCAAACTTCAGTTCATTCTTATCCTTTCCAAAGCAAACTCCGACACTGATCATAAATCCAGGTTTCACGACTGCCAATGCCCTCTCCAGTTTTTCTGTAGCTGCATTAGGGCCTTGGGTCCCTGGGCTAGTTTTGATGAGCGCTACATAATACATGCCGAACCTTCCAACTGTAAATGTTACGCCATTTGTGGTTGTTTGAACAAGCTTGGTCCGTCCGTTAATTGGTTTCATAAGTGCCAGTGTTGCCCGCGTTTCTTTGGAGTTTACCACCATCAAAATTGCTTCAACAGGGGCAAGTAGTTTCTGCGAGTCGGCCTCATACGCAATGGGTATGTCAGAGAATTGTGGGTAGTACTGAGGAGGAACAATGGGAACACCTGTGGGTGAAGCCGGATACGGTGTTTGTGGCGCGGTGGTTGTAGCTGCAGGCATTGCTGATGGACTTTCTCCTGCAAGGTAAGAGAAATTACTAGAGATAATAAAAGTAAACATGCCGTTCCTTAGCTAGCCATGTAATATTGGACTGCAAAACGCTAGAGACAATCATTACACTATTAAACTACTACTACTACGACTATGCACACATTGTCGCACTCGCTTATTTACAGCTGAATTTGTCATACAGGTTGAGAATTTTTACAACACGTGCCGCATTACATCCTGCTCCAGTGTGCAGGTAGGTTTTATTTCTAGTACTTTATAAACTCTTTCTTGCCGAGTTTAGTCATCTGCTCAAAAACTAACGAAATTCAATTTCTTACTAGGCTCACAGTGGAGATTAAACATTCTAGGCTCTATAGTGCGGAATTACAACGAGGCGCATTTTCGGCCTGTGCATCGTCCGAACAAGGAAACATACATTATAATATTCTGCATGCAGGGTGTTAACTCACTATCTGCTTGCATCGAAGGACGGTACTGGTAACCGTGATCGTTGAACATTCTGTCTGCCATTTCTTCTTCCTCTTCTTCGCTGTTGAAATTGGTGCTAGGCGATTGGAAATCGGGCCAGGTCCGTCTGTCCGCGTACGGGTAAGCGACATTCCGCGCACTCACTGCGGCCAGGGTTGCTACTAGCACGATCAATGCCAACTTCATTTTGTGAAGTATAACTCAAAGTAGCTGCTTGCACGAAATGATAAGTGTAAGCAATCACAAGCGGACTAATTGTTAGCGCTCAAACTGGTTCATTTCACCCTGCGATTGAGTTATATAGCCAAGCGTATTAAGCGGCGCGCTGCTTTACCACAACCGCAAGTTTTGCGCATGCGTACAATGAGACTTTTGGTAACTTAGCAGACAGTCTGTTAACCTGATTCAGCTGTTATGGCAATAAGTCTAACACACTCCCTCTGCCGACTAGATGGAAAAGGAGAGTGGCTGTACAGTGCAGGACCCCATGCAGCTGGGCTAGTGGATATCTACCTAGAGAGATAGCTATGAGCATAGTGGAGGCAGCATGCCTGGGGGACCAGATCAGAGTTGTACTCTGAACGGCCCATAGCCGATTTGGGAAGACGAAAAAGGGGAAAATAAAATTGGGGTCTCTGCACCAGATCACGTCCACCAGGACGGAGAGAGAAAAATAAATAAATTAATAATAATAATGATGCCAACAAAACAATATGAAGACCAACGGGGAGGGAGGGAGGGGAAGCTGACGAAAACTCTGAGAGCAGCAGCAGCACGAGGCAGCAAGAACCTTGATGCGCATGCGTAAACTGCATGTGACCGTACTAATTAACATTTCGCGCGGCAGGGAATACCTCTCATGTTAACCACGTTTAATACTTCTTATTAAACTCCATTAAACAGTTATTGCACTGGCCGTTGGAAGGGTTACCATCGTGAAATTGAATTTCTTACCCTCCCAGTTTGAGCAACACATGATTACAAGTACCCTTTGCCCATTTCAGATAACGACTAGCTATTTGATTCACTCTTTTCTTTGAAAATTTGGTGATTCTGTAGCTAATAACAATTTTGGAATGTTTGTTCACACAAATACATCAGATAAATCGTCCTATTTCAAGTGATGAATATAGATGCCTTTGGCTAAACACCACTATGCTGCACATACCTTAGTTGGACATACTTTTCATGCCTGGAACATCGCCGATAATCCCTTCAGTGAAGTGCTACTATTTTTACAAAATGCATTTTTAGAAACATCTTCCATAGTGAATATTATTGGGAATTAAATATCCGTGACTCCTCCACAGAAGAGTCGGAAACCCAAAGTGCCCTTTGAAAATTACCCGGCTTTCCCTTGGAAATATATAGCTCATTTACATATCCTCTGGAAACTGCTATAGTTATTAAGAAATCCTCACACCACTCAAAATGTGACAGCGGTTGGGAATTTACTATGTAGCTATACATAGTGTTCAGTATTCAGGAAATACGTGCACGGAAGAGCCTGGATGAGTAGTGATGTTTGGCTAGGAGAAGAGGTTAGCAGTGGAGGGGGACTAAAGCAGTTTTCCTGTGGTATGGCTATGGAGTCAGCTAAAGAATGATAGCCTAGGAGAGAGGGTGTGTATAACCAGGAGCCCATAACCCAAAGGGAAGGAGTGTTGAACTAGTGATTCCACCTGTTGCCGAATGGCACCTACAAGAAAACTCCATATATGGAATGCCTAGCAGTTATGCATGGCTGGTTTACTACTAGACAAGTGCTAAGTAAATTATAGCGCTTACATAGCACTTACCATATAGCTAAGGAGTTTTGGGCAAGTGCTATTTGACAACAGGTGGAATCAGCATACATACACAAGTTTAAAGCTCCTTCCCTTTGGGTTATGGGCTCCTGGTATAGCTAACTAGTTAGAATAGGTTGTTACATTCCGCAATATCTATTAGTAATTATACTGATCAGCAATACCTTCCCTAACGCCAAGTGACTGTCTGCAAATGAGGTAGCTAGATATTGATTTTGCTAGTGCTTATAAATGTGGATAGTAGGCTACCAGAGCTAAGTAATAGTTGTAGCATGGCTTCTCTCGTGCCACACGTGAGATATCTGAGATATGGGCACTATTGCCACAGGAAGCCCTCGGGCGTAGCGTGCGATACGTGAGATATGGGCAATGTTGACACAGGAAGGCCGAGGGCCTACGCTTGAGGTCTTCCTGAGGCAACAGTACCCATATTTCACGTGCCAAGAAAAGCCATGCTACAACTATTTGTCATGGTGCATTACACGCTTCACTGGTGCTTGGTTAGCCTCGTCCCCAGGCTCCCGGAAAATTTCCGTGCGTGGGAGGGAAACCAATTGCAATTTTCCGCACGTGGGAGGGGAGCCTGGGGATTAGGCTAACAGTTAACCACCTTAATTAGATCACTAATTCCTTCAGACATGTGTGATTTGATATTGGCACTGCAGTGACATGTCGTGGCACTGCGGTGCCACTATCTCAATGTGGCATTGCTATGACGCACTATGAGTCATTGCAGAGGCAGATGTGATATTGTTTACACAAGAACAGTTATACTCTATGCTAGATGTTTGCCAGACCCTTGATGTAAGGCTTCAAAATGCTACAAAATTAATTCCATTCAATTATTGGGAATACCAGCACTGGGAAACTGCCTATGGTAGTTGGTAGTACTAGCCTCATTCCCAGGCTCCCCCAGCCTCCCCTCCCAGCCACTTATTGTACTGCAAGTGGCAAAAACTGGGTGCATGCATATTCACTGTTAAAATGAATGGGTAGCTTTAACCCTTGTGTGGTTGATGTAGTTGCCGGGGCTAAGGTCACAGGCAAACAAGAACCTTTTTCTACATAGGGTCTATCCATAGGATAGGTGTTGGGTAACTACGTACAGGGTGGGCAGACATCTGTAATGCTTTTGATGGAAGATGTCTGCCCATAGTAGCTATAGCTAGCCTACCAGTACCCTGCAATGAATTTCAAAGTATTTTGGTGAGTGAACATCTGGTGATCATGACAACTAGTCTGTAGCTATGGACAAGGAAAACTCAAACCACTTTGTTATTCCTGCAACAGCATAGTAATATGAGGTGATGCATCCAGTATCCTACAGCTGTTGTGGATGATGGCTCACTGCATAGTACTATGCTGTTGCAGGAATAACAAAGTGGTTTGAGTTTTGCTTGTCCATATATAGCTACAGACTAGTTGTCATGATCACCAGATGTAGCCAATAGCCACTTAGTTCCAATTACCTACAATGTAGGGAAGCCAGTCACAGGAAACACATTTTGATAGTCACTACTAGTAACGTGTAGTTTCCCTGTAGCTAGCAAAGGAAAGACAAACCACTTGTTATTTCTGGAATTACATGCATAGCTATGAGGTGACCCTTGAAAACTGCAACCAAGGTAATTCAGCTGAGTTAAAATGACCATCATGTTTTTGCAGTGATGTAGCTACCCCTGCTTTTTCTTTTGTTGACGTTTTTGATAGCACCCCTTTTTTTCCCCAATCAGCAACTTAAGGGATAACTGTTACTAGCTATATAGGTCACGTAGCTATTAGCTAGCTTTAGCTTTGAAGAGGGAACTTGAATGTCATCTTAAATTATCGATGTACTTCTGATTGAGTTTCAATATCATATCATTCTTATGGCACACGACAACTGTTGAAAATTTCCAAGAGGCCACCTGAATAATTGGATTGAGTGACCTTAAAAATTTTACTTCTGAGATATCCCATAATTATGCCTTGAATTATCAAATCCATCAAAACCCTTAATCAACACCACCAAAACCATCAAAACCACCAAAACCAGCAAAACCAACAAAACCCTCAACCACCAAAACCCTTCTTCAAGGCCAAGTCGAATTGATCTCACCAGCCATGTCAATTTCAGATATTTTCCCAACTCCTAAAGATGATAAAACAGCCGCTGTCTGGTCTTTCTCCCTACGAAAATGTATGGAGAGTATGGTGAGTACTTAAGAGCCCTTCCTAAAAGCCCAAAATCATGCAGAAAAAACAAAAACAGAATGGCTGCTCTGCACCCTCCACCATCCCACGGCTAACTTCTCGCTACGGACCTGACACATGCATAGTTCCATGCTCCCACAATAAGCTTTAACCTCAAGTTAACATCAGAGGGGCAACCTGCTAATTGACCCTGTCTCTCACGTGAGGTTGGTGCCAACTGATAGTCATTCTCTTCAGCACTCAAAGTACCCTTGGTTCTGGCTGCAGCTGGCCATGGCTGTGGACTAGCTGCACAACTCTTCTCTGCTGCTCCCCACCCTGACAACATCAATTTTCCTCAGGCCTCTTCCTCCACTGAACCTCAGGATGCAAGTAGGGTCAGGTATCAGTGTGATAAAGCAGAGGGGGTAGCCTGAGGGGGCAATTTGATCACCCCCTCTCGTCCTTTTCCCAAGCCTTGGCGAACCACCGTCTTGTTGGCCCAGCCGTATAATGCCTTGTGGCTTGCCCCCTCTCCAATCTCTCTAGATACTATCAGCCATTCACTGCCACTCCCCATTTAGGATGTTAACCGGTTTTGTGCTCCTACAATCAACACAAAAACAATAATTATGTTAATACACATGACACAGGTAATGAGACACATGATACAGCTTAGACATCTAATTTTGAAGGCCAGTTTTTACCAGCCGGCTGGTCCTAAGTTTGCTTTCATGTTTTCCGTTTGTGTGTGTGTGTACGTACGTGTTCGTCCGCAAATATCACGTGCGCTAAGTTACGTCATTCCGTTACTGTGCCACTATAGCCACGAGCTCAATAGGCCAAGGTACGTCAAGCTAGGTTAGTTTTGTATCTAGTTTTGTGTTGCCTAGAAGGCGAAAGAGAGGTAGGTAGCAATGATAGTTCTGTCTTGGCGAATTCTGATTGCTAACTGGAAGCGCACTACGAAATTGCTGTGTCAGCACTTTCGCTGGCAGCGCTACATAATGAGACTGTCTGATCCATTCTACAGCTGCATTAAGCTAAGACTAATCTGTTGCTGAACACATCCTTCAATTAAATTATTTGTGTAAAAAAACACCTGGCTGGTTTTAGTCTTGTTTTTATAGTCGTCCTTAGGTAGTGTAGCCGTCCTTTAATGGGTAGTGTAGCCCTAATACATAGCAACTACCTGTTTATGCACGCGTACGCCTCTGGTATCCGGTAGCCACGTGAGGCATAGTACGCTTGCGTGCGCGTATATTCCTAGTTGATAAGTAGTTTCGCGTAGCGTACAGCACGTGCTATTATATTAACGGTATTACAGTGCATGCACGTAATCTTCTCCGTACAGTGCAGCGTGATAATATAGCCCCACCCCATGAATAAGCTCCCCACTTTGTGAGTCCGATCGGTGCCGGGTGTTGCTAACAGCGAAGCAGACTGCAGTTATTGCGACTAGAGAATTGGTATGAGAATATTGATATCGTGCATGATGTAGCTAAGTTAGAGCGCTGTAGTCTCATTGCCGGTACGCGGTCTCGGCTACATTTCAATTTTGTAGCTGGACGAAAAGCATTTTTAATCGCAGCGGTAGCTAGCTATAGACCAGTAAATTTCCTTTCAAGTTGATAATCACAGAGCTATAGATCCATATATAACTGACTTACAACTGGTCAATAAGTAATATCAGTATAATATATATATATATTGTTGTATTTTTTTTGTCTAGCTAGCTAACTCTACAGCAAATTCAGGCACTGAAAAAAATATTTGGTTATGTTCGTAATACTATAGCTACGTACCATTTTTCATTTAATCTGGCTTGCTCAGATGTTATTTCTCCAAATTAATAGCCTGAAGCTACCGTGATGACATATTAGCCACCCTGTGTAAATTTTCCATAAAGACAGCTAGCGTTGGATATCTCTCTTGATATTATCTTGATAATCTCTGACCACAATTAATTTTCATGCAGGCCCTATCTCTGATTTTAATAAGTGCAGAATCTGTGCTATGTCTACAGCATCTTTCAACTGTCTGATAGGAGACTCACTCAAGCCCATCCTAGTTAGCCTCATTTAGATCTGTCTGGAGACAGATATCTGTATTTACTACTAATGTTATCTCACTTCCTCACCCTTGCAAGATCAACTTGATTGACTGTTAGGCAAACATAGCACTAAAAGCAACTGTACAGGTACAGTTAAAAACTTACTTCTGCATGTAAATGTATACTTACAGTGTATATAATATAATGTAGCCTTGTTACCTTGCTCCACTCACTCCACTTTTTGCGCATTGTGTAGAAAAATGGGGTGTAGAGGTTTTTCTACACAGTGCAAGAAAAGCTGGGGAGTGGAGCCAGGGAACGAGGCTATGTATAATGTATAGTAACAGAATTGTGCACATGGCTTCATCTCATTAATGCCAACATAGATAGAATAACACGTAACGGGATTGGAAACGGCAAATTTAACCCTTCTGATCCGCGTTACGGTTGTTTATAATGACGTAATACATTATCCTCGCGCGGCATGGCGGTCCGCGGCGGCGCGCGAGCTTCGCGCGAGAGCACCTGCAATGGCGAGTGTGGTGGTAAGGAGTGCAATTGCGAAAGTGTTGGCGAGGCAGGATCTATTTATTGAAGATGACAAAGCCAAGGTTATCCAACGAGATGTGGAGAGGCTACTGGAAGTGATGAAAGGGCAAGATAGTTTCAGTGAACGACTTCTAACCATCTTTAAGTCTACCTTTGTCCCTAGATATTTTAAAGCTAAAATATTACATTTCACACTATCATGCATAGCTGTTAGGCAGTACAGTGCAAAAATGTAGCTATCCTAGTAAACTATAGTGCACATTTGAAGCCAAGATTTCCTTCATTTAACTTGCTACGGGTACACAAAAATATGCTACTTCCATAGCAACCATTCACTTTGCTGCCACATATGCAGCCCAGAATATCAAGACTCTAGCGGCCATGCAATACTGTATCGTGAAGTAAATATTATGAGCCATTATGCTTATTAATCTATAAAAGTATGACTAAGTAGCAGGTACACAAATTTCCAATATAATTAGTAACGAGACGTTTACGGGAAAAACCTCCACAGAAACTTGAGAAGTGCCGAAAAAACACCACTAGGCGTGTGCACGGAGTCTTTATGAATATGTAGACTTCGCTTTTCAAGTTGCCTGTTGTAACTTCTGAGTAAAGGTATAGTACAATAAATACTGGTTTACAGGAAACACTGGGATAGACCACTGCGCTTCGCGCTCGTGGTCTATCAGATGAAGCCGCTTCAATGTTTACCTGACCGTAACGCGCATCGAGATCAAAGGACTTGCCGCCGCTATGGCAGTACTATAGGCAGGAAATGATGACGTAATCGACCGTTTCCAATCCCGTTACGTGTTATTCTATCTATGATGCCAAGATCTAATCTGTGCAGGATGCTAAAATTGTATTGTGTATATATAGTGTATGTGTTTGTATGTGTGCATGTGTGTGTGTGGGGGGGGGGGGGGGGAACATTTCTAAGGCATTTGCTGGACATTTTGGACTTTGAGCTAGATCCAAAAAGAATTAGCACATGCAGCACATACAATCTGTGGCCCTTCTTCGTACCAAAACATTATATTTCACATTACTTTAATTACACCCCTTTAATATTTACACTTGGCAGCGTGTCTATGCCTGTTGCTCTTCCCACAAACCACTTCTGACAGCTAGTACTGTAGCTTGCAGCGCTACTAGCCTGCTAGCGGCTCATGCTGACGGTGTATTCTTGATTGTGACACTAGAATCTTTCAAGCATATACATGGAAGTGTTTATCTATATCTACTATAATCATAGGAGATGCCCCTAAAAGCTGCAAGTATACTTATAAATCGAGGGTAATTGCACTGCCAAGTGTAAAGATAGGGGGCGAGTAGAGATGCAGATGTATTAAATTTTCAACCAGGGTGGGGCGAGAGGGGTCGCGAGCCAGCCTGTCACGAGAATAACAACTAGCATGCATAACAATGCTGCTGGAGAAGGTATGAAAAAGCGACTGGTCTTTGGTAGATTGTTGTATCTATGGACAACATATCTTCAATGATCACCCGTGGCTGCTACGGGAGAGTGGAGAGACGAACTGCAGTGCTCGAAAATCACATGCGCATCGCTCGATTGTGCCGTCAATTAACAGCGCTCGTATCTCTAATTCTACAGAGGCTACACAAACCTTACTAACCTGGCAGCTGTAGTAGGCCTTCCTTGGTAAAACTGTGTGGTAGACGTGTCCAGATCTCCCACCGTTTGTGCACCCTAAGTTCGAAGACGGCATCCATGTATTAAACCACCAGAGACACGTGCCTGGGGGAGGGGCCCCGTAAAAATGCCCCCCCGCCCCCAAAAAAAGGAAATGCTCCTGCCCGGATTCGAGCAGGGTGGCTGGTTTAGCAGTCAAGGATGTTACCACTACACCACCAGAATCTCATCTGTAGAGTGGCTTAAAAGCAGTATTTAAAAACTGCACACAGCTTGTTTTGGCCATAACTCCTCACAAAAACTGGAAGTAGAGAAGCTTCACATCAGTTTTCCTAGATTTTACCTAAGGATCACAATGGTATATTTCACTCCTCTGTGACCCCTCCTTCATAGCAAACATTATATTATTTACATTATACTATACCTAACCAATCAGATTTCAGCATTACAGGTATATAACGGGTCATACCTACCGTGCGAAAAAATATACCCCGATTGCTTACGTAAAGCGGGTACCCGATTCCGTTCCAGTCGTTCAAATGTTCAGAAAGCTGTGGTAGGGCTGGTGGCTAGGGTAGCCTAGGCAAGACGTATGGCGTTTTTTTGCCCGTAAATCGATGTGGGATAGCATGGTAAGCTATTGGTCTCCGTCTGTAGCTAGTTTTGTTGCGTTTCTGTGTGTTTGTACGTGTGGCCACGCTGCCAGCCTACCGTTTTTTGCCAAAATGGCGCTAGGGTCGGGCTAGACGGGTAGCTACCGTGGCTATTAGCTGTTGTTCATGTCTGTTACAATTGCTGGGAGTGCTTCGCCACTTGTAGCTACTATTTTGCGTTGTGAAAGCTTGCTAGCTACCCAGTTTATCGCGTCGTGCTGAACGGCACCTTTTGAACCTTCTGGCGAGCAGTAGCTTGCCTTGCAGTTCTTGATGCTTTGGCAACTCTTGTCAGAATGACTTAGGCATAGTACGAGATAGATAGGCAACTGCGTAGCGGGCTGTATGACCCGTTATCTACCTTGGGAAAAAGTATCTCAAAACAACACTTTATCAGTAATATATGGGCCAAGAGTTATCAATCTTACTGTATCTACTGTATACACTGCCAAGTGTAAAGATAAGAAGGGGGTGTTTGCCCTTGGTACTTCCTCGGCTTCCGCGGGAGATAATTTCTATCCTATACTTACACCCCCTTCTTATCTTTACACTTGACAGTGTATACAGTACATACAGTAAGATTGATAACTCTTGGTGGGTGTATTACTGATAAAGTGTTGTTTTAGGAAGCATTCCATGTACACATATAGAAGCCTGTTGGCTGCTGCAGTACACAGCTGCATACATGTAGGCTTTAGAAAAATAGGTTTTGGATAGACATTGACAGTGGGAGTGAGAACTAGTGAGAAGTCTTCTATACAGCTAGCTTTCTGGGCTAGGGATGTCTGGTTGCCTATTCCTAATTTTTTTTTCTCATAGACTGGTTTAAAAGTGAGTGCAGACGTACTTCAATTGTAACCTCTGGCTTAGTTACTCTTTGCACTTTCACTGTCTCCCTCTAGTGTTTGAAATACTTCCGATGCCTATTTGGCCCAAAGGAGCAATCGAAGCTACAATTAATTATGTCACATGTTACAGATAGCTACAATTGAGGAATGCTAGAAGTGCAGCTGCACTTGTGACTTTCTTAATCGCAGGAGCCACAGAAATGCTATCCCAATTGTAGCTACCTGTAACATGTGGCCTAGCTTAATTGCCTATAGCAACTAAGGTAACCTGAGCTGGGTTAAAGCAATCCTTTTGTTTTTGCAGTGTACAACCATAGATAGTAGTAGCTCAGTAATTGTTGAGACAGCACTGGGTGTACTTTTATCGCAGATATATATAGCCATACATTGTTGCCTACCAGGACACACTATGTGGCTAGTGCGTTTTAATTTTTAATCAACTCAATACTCTGCCAAGTGTCAAGATAAAGGTAAAAGGGGGGGCGTATATAATATAATATTATTAATATAATATAATGTTTTGCAAAACGTAGGGGTCACAGAGGTGTGAAACTTATACCATTGTGATCCTTGGGGAACAAATAATGAAGCTCATCTACTTTCAGTTTCTGTGAGAAGTTATGGCCAAAACAAAACTATATACATTTTATATGTCTCCTTATGGGGCACCCGTGGTCAAAATGGCGTCTCTGGTAGTTACATGCATGCCGTCTTCGAACTGAGAGTGCACGAAGCATCAGAGATCTAGGCATGGTTTACCACATACTTTTACTAAGGAAGGCTTACTACAGCTCCCAGGTTAGTAGAGTTTGTGTAGCCTCTGTATGAGTAGAGATATGAGCGCTATTAACGGACGGCACGTTCGAGCAATACGCTTGTGAGTTTTGAGCAGCCGACCTCGTCTCTCCACTCACCCGCAGCAGCCATGGCTGATCCTTGAAGCAGCATTGTCATGCATGTTTCCGGGCCAATTGTTATTTTCGCGAAAGGCTGGCTCGCGATCCGTCTCACCCCGCCCAAGCTAGTCGTGATTCAAATACATCCGTTTCTACTCCGACCACTATATTTTACACTTGGCAGAGCGATTACCCTCGATAATATAATATAATATAATGTTTTGCAAAAAGTAGGGGTCACAGAGATGTGAAACTTATACCATTGTGATCCTTGGGGAACAAATAAGAAAACGTTTGTGAAGCTCCTCTACTTTCAGTTTCTGTGAGGAGTTATGGCCAAAACAAAACTATACACATTTTACATGTCTCCTTATGGGGGCCCTACAAAGTATGTGGTCACAATGGCGTCTCTGGTAATTACATGGATGCTGTCTCCCAACTGAGAGCGCACGAAGCGTCAGAGCAAGTTTACCACATATTTTTACTGCAGCTCCCAGGTTAGTAGAGGTTATGTAACCTCTGCATGAGTAGAGATATTAGCGCTATTAACGGACGGCATGTTCGAGCGATATGCTTGTGAGTTTCGAGCGGCTCACCCCATCCCCCCACTCACCCGCGGCAGCCATGGCTAATCCTTGAACATATGTTGCAGACAGAGACAGCAATCTCCCCAAAGACCGGTCGCTTTTTCATAGCTTCTCCAGCAGCATTGTCATGCATGGTACCGGGTCAATTGTTATTTTCGCGACAGGCTGGCTCGCAACCCGTCTCGCCCCGCCCAAGCCGCGATTGAAATACATCCGTTTCTACTCGACCGCTATACTATGCGATTACCCTCGATAAGTATCATGGATATGTATGTAAAGAAGGAAAGTCGTCAAATTCCTAGGCTCCATGTTGATCCCATTCAAGTTGCCAAACTCCTTTTTATTCAACTGTTGGGCAGCAGAAGTCTGAAAACAAGACTATATTGCACTGTGGTTAGAGAAAGACAGCACATGATATGTCTTAATCACCAGGTTTAGTGCAGCACTATTGTGTTTCACTTTACTCATACCTAGTCAGGTACATCAAGTTTGTCTAGCACACAACTGCTAATTAGTTGCGACACTGAAGATATATCTTCAATTTTAATTTCGTTGAAAATTGAATGGCCACAATGTCTACTTACCCATATGCATGCAAATACAATTGGAACATGGAACTAGTAAAGATTTCATTAGAAGTCAGCAAATGAAGAATAGATTATTATTGTAAATTGTGGTGTGAATCTGTTATCACTCTGCAGCACAACTGTAAAGGGTAGCTGACTGAAGATGAGCTCAGGAAACAAACTAAAATCGAAAACTGAACCGCCCAATGTGTCATTTAAGTGGAGTAGCACAAATAGAAGGCTCCGGATCATCATTGGTGTCCTGGCTATTGCTCTAACTGTAGCTGGGATAATCATTATTGGTCTGGCTGCTGGACTGGACGATGCTAAATCTTCTAATAATGATGGGGTTTGTCTCGATGAGGAGTGCGTCCAGTTGGCTTCACGAATCCTGTCATCTATGGATCAGTCAGTTGACCCTTGCCAGGATTTCTACAACTTCTCTTGTGGCAGATTTGAAGACAATAATGTTACCCCACTGGGTATGTGGAGATTATTTTGCTCCATTTATACTTCAAAATGCTAGAATGCCTGCAACTACAAATAAGTAATAATAAGTCCATTTTGACTAAATATTTGATTGAACAGCCTGGGTGCACAAGTATTTAAACCAGCTCACCTTCATAGCCTTCCTTTCATTAAAAACTGGTGAATTCAAGGGATACATATATACTATCCACCAACTGTACCTCTACATTGTAACAAATTATCTCTGAATATAAAATTTATATTTACATAGCATATTTTAGTACATGCATTCTTGTATACACAGATACTGGTCTCTTCAGTCCTGTTAATATTCTTGCACGCCAAAACATACGGGCATTTTACAATGTCCTATCGAGTGATAGTGATAATGATATTGAGGCTGTAGTGAAGGCCAAGGACTTCTACAGGCTTTGTCTCAATAAAGAACAAGCCAATGCTCAGAGTATTCCAGAGCTGTTGGACATTCTCAGGGACACAGGTAACACAACAATTATTCTGTATACACTAGTGCAAACATGTATTACACTGGGGGGCTTGCAGGAAGTAATGCATGAATGTTTGTATTCACACGAGGCACTGTGAGCTGTTAGCCTCAGCTGTACCAGGAGCTTATGAGCAGATCATAAGCTCTTGGCTGTACTGTGGGATGTATTTGTGTGCTATGCATGAGCATCATCGTGAACAATGATTTTTATATCTGTGTATCTATGTTGGCCGGTGCTTTTCAGTGAACGTTGCTTGTTTGTTATTTTTTGGCAAAAACAGTGTACTGGTATCTCTACCGCTAATGGTGATATTTTCTGGTAAGAATTTTAACCAACTTCTCAGTGAAGGAGAATTCACAGGCACTTTATATGGTATGTTGGATTCTGGCTGGATGGACCGAGATCAATTCGCTAACGGTTCTCATCCCACTTCCTGGAGCACGCAGTGTCAAGCAGGCCATTGCTGCTTCTCCTAGATAGGCACTCATCCCGTTATACTCTTGAGCTAATCCAAACAGCAATCGAACATGGACTTATCATCTTTTGCCTCCCCCCACATATGACAGCTGACAGTCAACCGTTTGACAGTTGCTGCTTTGGTCCACTGAAGCTACACTGGATAAAGTATATAGTTTTGTTTTGGGTATAATGCCCCCTAGCTCTGAGGGTCCCACTTCATCGTAAAACTGGAAGTGATGGTGACTATATGTATGTATGTATGTATGTGTGTATGTATGTAAGTATGTATGTATGTATGTATGTATATGTGTAAGTAATTACCGCTGCAGGAATGCAATTATTCAAACACTCATCATGCAAGTAATCAATGGCCTACTGTATAGGTGATGCATAGCTTTACTGTAGGCTTTCGGTAAAATATTCCCCTTCAAGAAATATCCCAGCAAATAAATGCTTCTGCAAATTTCTATAATAATATTCATTAGTTCTCTAATTTATATTCAGGTGGATGGTCACTGATTGGTCTGCCTGGTGATGGCACACCATGGGACATCAACGGCACTCAGTTTATGATGGAGAAGCTACTTCGGAGCCCTGCATTTTTTGACTGGAGTGTTGAAGGGGACGTGGCAAACTCAAATGTCTACATCATCAATGTTAGTACCTTTTGCACGCATTTAATAGCCGTACACTGACGAGCACACAGAAACTGATCTCACACTAATGTAGTTAAATGCCATAATAATACCGATTCTAGAATATTTTGGAGATAATTGGTAAGAGAAATGTTTGATCATCCGAAGAATATTCACTGGTATTAAGCACATTAGTTTAAATGCATTATGCCACCACTCATGCACCATAATGTTTTTACGTCATAATAAATCATCTACCATTACTCATACACACCTGTGTATCATACACATAGACATACACATACACATACACATACACATACACATACACATACACATACACATACACATACACATACACATACACATACACATACACATACACATACACATACACATACACATACACATACACATACACATACACATACACATACACATACACATACACATACACATACACATACACATACACATACACATACACATACACATACACACACACACACATACACACATACGCAAACCCACACCTAGGTCTTACAGTCAGGTTTGAGCCTTCAGAGCTCTCTGCAATACTTGAATTCTACGGTTAGTGCAAATGCTATACGCATCTGTTATACAGGGCTAGTGATTTTATGGAGCACAGTGCTAGTCTGGTAAATATTACTCAGTAAGACTCCTTTTGAAACTGCTGTGACTGCCCTTCATTGCTTATGATACTTCTTTCTGTTGCATACAATACTAGCTAACTGATGCACTAAAGACACTCATCGTGACTACACTGAATAGATTGAGCCCCCTTGCTAGCAATGCCACCTATGTTAGTGCAGCTGAGGGTATTGTCCAGGTGGAAAGTGCTCTTGCCTTGGTAAGCATAATAGGGTACTGTTCTGTACACAATGAAGTATAATTTGCTGAGTATTTCACATGGCTTTCTCCCTTACAGATTTATGATAACAGAGATGTACTGACAGTTTTCCGTAGAGTTACTCTTAGAGAACTGCAAGAACTTACAAATTACGCAGTAAGTTCTTAGGGTTAACCCTATGAATAACATCATAATGTGGTGAGCTTGACTAGTCAATTTGTACTGTAGAATCACAAAGTACAGTGTGGTAAATTGAAATGGCTGCACTCGTATAGCTACTGCAAATCAGGCATGCAGTATTTGAAATGTATAGGCAGGGTAGTCAGTCATTCCACTTCATTGCAAGGCTTCATATATGAGAGTGTATTTGGCCTCAGCCAAATGCTCAATCCGTAGCAAACTTCAAAGAAAACTCCATGCAATGCATGCGTACAAGCAGTCCCTGCACATGATGTACTCTGACCTCATTTTTTGCTCAATCCAAAACGGTTGCTATTCAGGCGCTCTCAGTTGGAGCGTTGGCCCTCCCCTACGAATTGAAGACGTAGGTTTGATTTAGACCAAGTTTTTGGCTTTTTGAGAAGAAGAACCGCGTCCTATCGTCCCTAGCGAGCAGAAACGAACCAGGATTGATAAGTATAATATTATCGAGGTATGAAAACTATTCAGTGAATCTCCATGCACTGTCATATGATGCTTGGTCAGTGTATTTGTATCAAAAAACTGTCACCTTTCTTGAAATACCAGAAGCTTCACATCTATATCATCTTGCTAAGATCACAATGAAATGCAGGGACATGATCCTACATGCAGGCATTTCAATGCCTATACTTTCGTTTTTTCCCTCCATATACATTCCATAGTACGACTGGATTGGTAATCTTCAGGGCATTTTTACAAGTGTTGGTGTTACAATTGATGACAGTGAACCTGTCAATGTACTGACACCAAACTACTTCACACAACTGGGGACCACACTGGAGGCAATTGACTCAGTGTAAGATTGCGTTAGCTCATCTTTTTTATTGTTCTTACACTTCTGAACTATACACTTCTACTCTCTAACCTTTCAGTTTCACACCACTGTGCACATAAACACAACTTAACTGAGAGCATGGGAATGTGGATAAATTTAAAATAGAATCTGTATCTCGTACATTGATGCTTACACTCTATTGTAACATAGGTTGCTTCAAAACTATGCAAGGTGGCAGTTGGTGAGACAATTCTTTACTGTGCTGGACACGGACTGTGTGAACGCCTTTATGCAGTTTGAGAGTACAATCACTAACAATGGAATCCCAGAGAGGGAGGAGATGTGTGTCAGAATGGTGCAGGAATACTTACCCCTGGCAGTTTGGCGACCTTTTGCAGTTTATGTCTTATCTGATGGGGCACGGGTGAGTTACAAATGGAAAAGCACTATAGCATAGTAAATAATTCTGTTCCCTCTTCCCAACCCCTTTAACCTTCTTACTTTCCAGTCTGTTGCATCAGAGATGACAACTGAAATAATGGCTGCCTTTAGAGAGAGAGTGACTGATCGCACCTGGCTTGATGAGGCAACCAGACTCCGCTGTCTGAATAAGGTTAACATCTACATTGGTACATGCACAAATGTAACACAACTCAGTTACTTTAATGTTTCTAGCAAAATTGGAACTTTCAGTTATAACCACATACAGAACATTACTTTCTGTTGCTATACCCAATTAACACAGTAGATAGCAAACTGACAGCTATACTACAGCGACTGCCACATAATTATACATAGCTAGATTTATTTATTATTGTGCTCTTATATTGTACAGGTTGACCTCATGACCCAGAACATTGCTTATCCAGAGATGCTGTTGGATAATGACTACCTCAATCGGCAATATGAAAGTGTATGTTGCCCATGATAACTTTATGTTCTACCTTTATTTACACATTCAGTTTCAGGTATTCTCTGACAGCCTAGTGCGAACATTTGCATCCTTCCGGAGGTTAACCCTGAAACTAACTTTTTCTCGACTGAGAGAACGAGTTAATCTCTTTGTAATGTAAGTCATCCATAACTTGCTAATTACTGTCAGCAAGGCATTAATAATGGTGTTACAGTAGTCAAATGTAAATGCTGATTTTTTTTTTTGTAAACAGTGATCTTCCAGGAGGTCCATTTGTAGTGAATGCGTTCTACTCTCCAGCACATAACCAGATGGGTAAGTTAGCAGCTAGGTTGTTCATTTAGGGAAGTGGGTTACCAACACAAACATGCTTTAAAATTGCAGCACACCAGTCTTCAGCATAACTTTGTGTCTCTCCATTTCTGCAGTGATCCTCGCTACTATCATGCGCAGTCCATTCTTTAATACAGCATGGCCAACGTAAGGTTTTGTATAGAAAATAATTTCGTGTAGGATTTCTCTTAGGAACCCTCCCTCTACGTAGAAAATAATTTATACATA
The DNA here is from genome assembly GCA_963921505.1 of Phakellia ventilabrum. NCBI lineage: Eukaryota > Metazoa > Porifera > Demospongiae > Axinellida > Axinellidae > Phakellia > Phakellia ventilabrum. The sequence continues at coordinate 1,028,021 of OY997388.1, read as the reverse complement.
ACAACTTCACATTTCCTAACTGAATTAGTGTTTGAAAGTAGCTGTGATTTAAAGAAGCGATTATTAAATGTAATAATAATTGTGAAATATAATTTTTTTCACACAGCTATATCAGATTTGGTGCTCTTGGTTATGTCATTGGCCATGAAATCACCCATGGATTTGACAGCACCGGTAATTTCTCCTTGATTTCAATCATTTTCTAGCTCTGTGTGTAATTTGTAATTTGTTTGCTTTGCAGGCCGCCTATTCAATGAGACTGGTCAGATGGAAATGTGGTGGACTGAAGCTTCTGTTACAAACTTTGATGACAGAGCCCAGTGTTATGTCAACCAGTACTCCCAGTACACCTTTTTCAATTCTAGAGTGAGCTAAATTTATAATATAGACAGTGTATATACACATCTGCTCAGGTATACGCTACCTATTTGCACATTATATAAGTGTAATAGTTGGTTGGATCCAATGCAAAGCCTCCATTCTCAATGTCAAGACTTTGGTTCTACTAGTGTACTGTGTTCAGAATTACAAAAACGAGTTACTGTCGTGCTAGATGTCATTACCAGGGTGTAAAAGTATACATAGGAGCTATAATGGCCACACAGGAATACTGAAGCCAGTAACATAGTACCACTTTAACTGCTCTTATATCTGTATGAGCTTTAGTATCTCTTATATCACCTTTCAGTTATCTGAAGCATTTTCTGATGTGTAATGCTTTTGTAGACGCTGAATGGATATGTATCTGTACATAAATAATGCATAATGCTGTCGGTGTAGCTACTATGAGAGGAAAGAGTATATATCATTAATCATTCCCTCTCCACATACATTCATTCTCTGTTTGCTACATAACATTTATGTTCAATTAAAAGTTTGATCTTCTATTAGAGCAATAATATAATTTTGGGCTCCAATTAGCCACTATATAATTTACTGCTTCTGAAATTGTGTGCACAGGTGAATGGTACACAGACTCTGGCTGAGAATATAGCTGACAATGGTGGCGTTGCTACTGCCTACCAGGTATCTTGCAATCATATATTAGGTGTCTATTCACTGTATTGCTTTTAGCTAGCTATGTGGCTCCACAGTTATTCTGAAGTTATGAATTTTCTTATTCTACTAGGCGTACAAGACTATTGCCCGTACGAGAGGGCTGGACCAGCTCCTGCCATCTCTGTCCCAGTACACACGAGATCAACTGTTCTACATTGCAACGGCACAGGTATGCATTGTTATATTTTTACTCTTTGTATTCCACCTAAATTTATTGTTATTCTACCAAGCATTCTCATACATTTGCCACTCTACGCAGACATATTGTGCAGCCTACACTCCAGCAGGGTACCGAAACGTTGTAGAAACAGACAATCACTCTCCAAACCTCCCCAGGTATATACACAAGCTAGTCACTCTATATATCACCTGATAGGTCATATGAGGTGATGGGGTACTTGTACTCTTACAGGAAATGTGATAACTGTAAGACCTCCTGCCATTACAAATACTCACTGCTTATGTCACCCGCCATGAGAGCTTTTGTTTGCTTGGTCTATCATATATTATATTACCATCTGATCTTAGGGTGCTGGGATTGATGTCCAACTCCCCTGAGTTTGCAGAGGCCTTCCAGTGTGCTCCTGGAACACCCATGAACCCCCAGGACAAGTGTGCACTGTGGTAAAGAGTAACGAGCTGGAAACACACGTGCGCTGCTGTAGGACTAGTTATAACAGTATAGTAGTTATGTATCAGCTGCTATATAATGTTAGTTTGTACCATTAGAGTAGATTCGCAGATACACTTCAGTGGCAGCTAGTCTTTGTTGAGTTGCTGTATGCGTTTATAATGAGTTTTAACGGTGGTTAAAGCGAGTTAACAGCAGAGGGGTGTGCACCTATTATTATTAACAAACCTACACAGCATAGACTGTCACGAGATATCAAAGAGCCAGCTCACACGACTGCGTGCCTTTTGTCAGTCAGCTATATAAGTTCTAGTGACTTAGCGAATTGGCAAGTCCTCCTGCTAATCCTCCAAGCATTACAGATCAGGGTATGGACTTGATTCCGAAAGAAACCAGGTGCATCCATCTCTCCAAAGGTCCTAACCTACAACTTCCTCTGTTTTACCAACAAGTATTAAATATGCAGCCCACACTCGGCTGCTTATGCACAATCCTCATAGCTGTTAAATATTATTTACCATTGCATATATAGCTGTAGAAACTATAATTAGCTTATATTTTTGAAGTGGATATGGATTTATTTAGGATTTAGACTAGCATGATTACAGTGATAATTATAGCGGCTAAAATTAATTATGTAACTCCACGTGTGCCCTTGAGCGACCTTCAGTAAAAGTTCTAATATATGGTGCCCTATCCCAGCTGGCACTTGGGTGGCCTACCTGCAGATGGCTGATATAGTGGTAACTAGCTATATACAGCTTATGGTATATTAAGGACTGGGAATTTATACATACGTGTAGTTATACTGTTCAGTGTATAGCTACTTAGTTTGCATATATGCCTGGTATGCTGCCTTTATATGTAAAGGGTGAGGTTCTTATAGCCATTAGCCAAGTGCTGCAGCACACACGCAACTGGACCACGAGCGACAAGGGCAGGCTGTATCATGTGACAGAGGAGAAGTAGTATAGGGAAAAGCCAGAAGTACGGTACCACTTACTGCAGACCAGCAGATTGGGCAGCGGAGGTGGGAATAGAGCATTTGCACTTACACAAGAAACATAATCTTGGTCATATGCTCACAGAGATGCATATTTTTTATTGCGATTTTACACTGATTCCGAGCCTTTGAAATAATAATATAAGTGCCATACCATCTTAATGAGGCCAAGACATAAGGGGTACAGCACAAATGAAAAGTGCTATAGTATTCTCAAGTTCGGGGGAGCAAGTGAACATTTGTGGATTAGATCTGATTTGTGGATTAGATCTGATTACATGTTACCCATTCCAGGTGTCTAATTACACATAGCCAATAATAATACTCTTAACTGTCAAAATGAACTTGCTTCATGTATTCATGTTCCTTTTTGCTTCCACTGCTGTTTGGCTAATGTTGGATTTAATCTCCCCTTTCCCCATCACAACCACTTCACTGTGACATTATAAACATGCAACTATGTAATTGCACCAGATTGTCCACGCAAACGGTGACACTATACATGCATATTTTAGTACTATGTTTGGCCTATAATAAGCTGAATAATTTAGCCACTGTAGTATCTTATTATAATATGAAGGGAAAGATTCCTTTCACCGCAAGCAAACTAAACATTGCATTATAGTGAAATTAATAATTATGTACCAATTAAATTATTCAAATTCTCACGCATATGACGGTATAAAGATGCAATTACTATCACATACTAATTAGTACTCTAAGGTCGATTAGTCAATGTTTGCATGAGGATGACTAATGTATAGCTAATTACTACATAATACGAGCACTGTTTTATGCTAAAATACACAGCTATTCAAACAAGAATAAATATAAGTTAGATACCGAGACCAAGGGATCTACGGGCTTTAGAAACCCAAGGGCCCGAGGCTGTAGCGCCCGAGCAAAGCGAGGGCGCTACTAAGGGCCCGAGGATTTCTAAAGCCCGTAGATTCCATTGGTTGAGGTATCTAAGTTATTTAGAGTGTAGCCCTAGCAACAGTTTTGCATGCAGCCTCCAGGCCTATAGTAAACAACTTCTACAAATAGTAAATACCTTCAGGAATACCCTGAGAGCCCAGACTTGTAAAAGTTGTAGGTCTCTATATATAGAAACCCGCTTTTCTCTAGCAGGTCTCTATGAGATTTAGAGACCTGTAATTGACCAATGAAATGCAAGAAAGTACTAACACTATACTCTAAACTCAGCTATATAACAACAGACTTGAGCTCACAATCAAGTTCAAAATTAGTCCATCTGTGCAAAATGATCTTGGCAATTCTTATTACATCTGTTCACCATGAAAAACAAATCCACCAGGCACATCACTGAGTACTACCTGAAGCCCATTGGGGAAATCACCAAGGTCAAACTCAGTGAGTGATGTAATGCCCTCAGCACTAGCGAAGATCTCGCCCTCTTTCATATCATGGACCAATCCAAAGAAAAGCTTTGGCTTTAGGAGTAGGACAGCTTGGTCACCAACACGTAAATTTGGGTGGACGATCAGTAGCTGTCCATTTTTATACAGCCCAACATCATACTGTCGGCCCTCCCAAGATGGAGGTGGGATGTTCCTCACTACAATGTTATTGCCGGGGTTAGGGGCTGCTCCAACCACTGTAAAGATTAAAAAAACAACAACAAAAACAAGTAAATAAAATTTCATAATGCACTACCCTTTATGCTACTTTACATGCAATCTATATTTTGCCGCCAGTTTACGTACACCAATTGACAACAAGGAGCATAATTGGCAAGTGGATCCTGTGTGTTGTAAGACATTGTTCATTGGCAGTTAGTGCTATCGATGGCCAAATTCTGTCATGCAGTTCTACAGCCATCATTGTCTATTTCGACTGTATTTCAACTGAACTTACTGCACATTTGAATGTTACACACTTTCACTCACAGAGGTTCACTCTACAATGTCTTATTGGGCGAGCCTGAGCCACGATCGAGTGGTATGAATGAGCGATTCTCGTAAGCTAGCATATGTTCTAACTCCCAATTACAGTAGTTAGAACATATGTTCTAACTACAGTTAGTATATGTTACTATAGTAACATGGTATAGTATTTTTTTCATAGAGCATGGTACGAATCCCATAGAGCATAGGAAGCTCTAGAAATACAGGGAATGTGTGCATATACTAAATGGCCTAGAGCATGGGCAGCTCTATTTCTATAGCTTCCTAGCTATGCTCTATGGGATTCGTACCATGCTCTATGGAAAAATACTATACCATGTTACTATAGTAACATATACTATGCTATACTAATCAGCAGATAGAGCTATGCATAGAAAACTTAATTGAGCTGTCTGCATACCACAAACCAAATTTAAGTGTGGTCGTGGAGTGTGAAGTGGGAGAAATGTATAGTATAAGCCACTTAGATGATGGCATTTCGTGGTTTACAAGAAACCCACTGGAGGCTTAATCTTATAGATTTGCACTCATGGTCTACCAGCCTAAGCCTTTAGTACATGTTAAGATAACACTTTGATGGTGAAGTCTGAGAAGTGTATATTATGGCTAACCACCAACACAGAGTTGTATTACTGATTTGTACCAGGTGAATGGTTCATGAACTTAGTTTATCAATTAGGGACCTGTAATCAAATTAGGAGGGCAGAGGTCAGCCAGCATGGGCCTGTAATTGAATCAGGCTGCAAGTAACAGGTCAGTTTGTAGCTGCTGATCAGGCCGTTTGTTTCTCTAGAGGCTGCTATTGACCTTGTAATGTCGGGTGTATCAGAAGATTTGTTTGACTCAACAATTATTCAGGCCTATCAACGGTGGAGAAGAGGACAATCTCTGATTCGTTTTCGTGAAATGCCTTTGTCGGGTTGGAGGTATCAGTGGGTACCAAACAAACCATTCATTGTGAGTGACGAGTGCAACCCGTCTTTTTGAGCATGGTGTGGAGGAGCAGTTGATTATGAGCAAGATTAGACACAGGAGCCTGGATGGAGTGAGGTGCTACAAGCGTGTCTCCGCAGAGCAAAAAGAGGCACTGTCAGAGATGCTCAACCGTAGTACAAATGGTACAAAACACGTAAGTGTGACGAATCTGGAATAGAGAACGTTAACAGTGAGCTCCTACGTAACTCAGCTTCCCTCAGGGTCTGAACATTTTCCCTAACCCTATCACATGACTTGTGGTTTTCTTAGTGGGCAGCTGCCGGATACACTTGAATGTGACTGTGAACTACTGCAAGTAGTTTTTTCTTTCCTCTGTTTCTCTGTAGCGGCTACTGCTCTACAGCTGTACTGCAGTGCTTGCTGACTGTTGTATCACTTGGCTTTGATTCATTCCTTTTTGCTCACTATCTCTGTGTACTGCTCTACTGCTGTAATACATACATTGAGTCTTGCTTTGATTCATTACATTTCGACAATTTATGAATAAAAACATGAAGTGTCTTAGTGACTTACTAATACCACGCTTTTCGTGGTCTTAGTGATATACAGTGCATGCAGTGCCTTTGTAAAGTATGACTTCAGTGGTATAATTCCTGTAAACCGCTCAATGCAATCATATAACTATAACATGTTCTCAGGTACAAACCTGCTTCTAGAATCGGAGATTCTTCTTCATCATCCTGTCTGATCTCCCAGGTAGCTCCAGTCTCGGTAGGAAATGGACCCAACATCAGCTTGTTACCGCTGATCTCACATGTGGCCCCAACAGCAGTTGTCACAGGATATACAAAGATTACGTTGGTAGAAGGTGAGGCTGGCAATACTTTATAGGCTACAAAGACTGTCTCAGGGCCGGCATTATAGTTCTTAGTAAACACAACCACCTGAAAGTCACTGGCAGAATTGGTGGCAATGCTGATCTTGACAGGGATGTCAGTGGCCATGGACTCTTCGTCGCAGTTGCGGTGAATACACAAAACTATTTCACTGCTCACGCAAATCACAAGTACGTCGTGTTTAATGCTTTACAGCAGTGTAGGTTTAATAAGAGCTCCTTTGACCCACATGGAATGTTATCTTACTACACTACCGTAGAAGCCAAGAAGTGCCAGTAAAGGTGGGGATAACTTACGCGTTAACTCACCTAGCGACCAAGCCACGATTATTGGGCAATGTAAGCTAAAATTCAGGGCTGTAGACTGTATTCACCGGTCGGGTTAGTCGGGTTTCAAGCCGTCCACTTCTGGGGCACCAAAAAAAACATTTTAGACCGCTACGAGGCGTCCAATACGTACAACACTCCGCCCACTTTCAAATAGGTCTCCATCCGAATAAGGACTTCAATCGGCCAACCATAAAGAAGTATCATCGTATTGTACCAACAGTAAGTGCTGTTGTAATGCAGCTGGACAAAATCCAAGAAAGTGCTTTCTGGCGGGGAGTGGCCGCTGAAAGCATTTTATAATCAGCTGCAAATATCCGGTTTTGCACCCACAGAAGATGAATTTTCAGTTAATATGTTGAAAGTTGAATGGCCACAATGTCCACTCACCAGGTGACCTACCCCTTTCTCTCTTACTCACTATCAAGCATGATTGTAGTAACTCTTCCTCATCCTTTGCATGCATCATTGTTTACATTATCATGTACACTCCATAAATATTAATAGCCGTCTTCTGCTTATTACCGGAGAGCTTTTCAATAACCTATATCTGATTCAACACTTAGTTGAAGTTCAGCCTTATAGCCAGGCCTTCTGGGAAGAAGTAGAAACTATAATCGTTTGACTATGCAGTATTTCCATCTCCCCCCAGCACTCCAAAAACTCTGACAATGGTAGTGTACTTTTTGGTCAAACTGCTTTCTGCTTTCATTGATGACTGAATAGTGAAATTAGATGCTGGTTTCAGCTTTGAGTTAGAGCCCTCACCTAAATATAAAATCTGAAATTTCCTCACCTGAAACCTGAAATCTGAATAGAATTTCAGATTTCAGGTGAGGGATCTAACTCAAAAGCTGAATGAAATTTCAGGTTTCAGGTGAGGGCTCTAACCTGAAAGCTGAACCTTAACATTTAAATTTCACCTTTCAGTCATCAATGAAACCTGAAAGCTGATGGGCCGAAAATTACACTGACCATAATACTATACCAATACACTTTATTGGAAAAATTACATTTCTGTGTGACTAATGATGAGGTTTCTCCAAATGCTTGCTGACTCACACTTTCACAGTTGAGACCATCACTATACAATGTAGTTTAGCTATATAGCTTACCTCATTTCATTTAGCGTTATATCATTCAATATCAAACTATCTACCAGACCATCTCCCTTTCATTTTCTGTACTACATAGGCATACAGTGAGGGTCTGGTAGTGAGGCTACTTGACAGCCATGGCCAGCCAGTGTGTTTTGAAGTTACTGTGTTCCTCTGCCTAATTAATATTCATTGTCTTTAAAGGCTCTTGAGACTAAATTGCCTGGCTCTTACAATGGTAATATGCATTATAATTATTGTGATGCTTACTTAACCAGTAACGTATGACATGCTCTTAATTATTTTATAATTAGGCAGATGATTACATATTTATAGTAAAGATTAACAGACTAAGACCAAAGCATTTGTAATAGTATGGCCATGCAGTAATCGAGGGGCTCAAACCTGAGTGGTCTGACTGATTAGTACACTGAAATAATATAGACATGTCTGAATTACTGGGAGGAATTTAATTGCTATTTCTTAAGGTTATCCAGTGAGAATTTGCAGTATAATGAGAAATATCTTATACATCATATGATCATATGCAAAGAGTATGTGTTACAAATAGTACGAGGTATGTGATCCTGAAGTTATATTAATAAGTAGTGTACTTTCTAATATGCTGTCTGCTATATTTTGTGTGAGTGTGTATGTATATATGGTGTACTTGTTCTCCTAAAATGGAAACTCAGTCATCAGTCACCAGCATTGGTTCTCCGTCATCCCCTACTATCAACCGCTGAGCACGAACACAAGCTGTGGGTGGAACCGGCTGCACATGCATCTCTAACTCACTGTAGTTAGTGGCCAATCGGTCAGTAATTGAGGAGTTCATGTCATTCATTGTAATATTATCCACTCTCGTACATCGGTCTCTAAAGTAATTAATCCAGATTTTCTTCAGGATGGTGTGTACTGCTCTATAGAAGTATTGCATAGGAAAGAAGAAATCATGCATAGCAAGCACTTACAAGTGCAATTGTGACCCAATTGATTCTTGCAAGTGCAGGTTGAACTGTATCTGTACTAGCGTACAAGACTTGCAGATCAGCACAGCTACTATGAGCCAGATGTTCATTGGGAAAAGTAACTGCAGCCACGCCTTTGCATACATATCCATTCCACATCTTATAGAAACATATCTCAATTCCAAGGTCCAGGTCTGATGCCATGCCACAAAAACTGTTAGCAACATTATTCCCATTTCCATGGAGATATGCTGGTCTACTGACTTGTATAATATTAGCATATAATATGAGGGCACTAAGCGTCCCTTCGGAAATGACTAAATTATACAGTGTTATCAGAGCTACGAGTGCCAGGCCAGCTACTGCAAAGGCTATTAAAAGTGATAAGTTCGCATTCGAACATTTCAGACATTGTAATGAGCCCAGAGCTATGGCTGAGTCCGTGCTGGCATTTTCCACATAAGATGCCTGAATGCATTGTGTGAGCACTGAGAATCCGGAAACTGTAAATTGACTTCGGTATCATGTGGTTTGCAATAGTCGAGTGGACAGTGAGTGTGTAGCACAACTGCACAATTGTTAGTAGAAGTATATTTGCTGGAACATCCTATCCACACTGCTGCAATTGGACGATGAATGTGTCTGGGTATGAATATTGCAGCTATACTCCACGTTCAGCAAGTAATGAAGCACAGCTACACTTTGTGTGTCCATCCTGGATAGGAATCAAGGTAAGTAAAGGATAGGAATGGTGATTACTGCTCTAAGAAGTTTTGCATAGGAAAGAAGAAATTAATGGTAGCAAGCACTTTCGGTGAATTGTGACCAATTATTCTTGCAGCAGTTGTGTAGTAGTGGCTAAGACCAATCATCACAGCTACTATGAGCCAGATGTACAGTGGGAAAAGTAACTGCAGCCACGCCTTTGCATACATATCCATTCCATCATAAAGCATATCTCAATTCCAAGGTCCAGGTCTGAGCCATGCCACAAAAACTGTTAAGAACATTATTCCCATTTCCATGGAGATATGCTGGTTTTACTGACTTGTTATAATATTAGCATATAATATGAGGGCACAAGCGTCCCTTCGGAAATGACTAAATTATACAGTTGTTATCAGAGCTACGAGTGCCCAGGCAGCTACTGCAAAGGCTATTAAAAGTGATAAGTTCGCATTCGAACATTTCAGACATTGTAATGAGCCCAGAGCTAGGCTGAGTCCGTGCTGGCATTTTCCACATTCAAGATGCCTGAATGATTGTGTGAGCACTGAGAATCCGGAAACTGTAAATTGACTTCGGTATCCATGTGGTTTGCAATAGTCGAGTGGACAGTGATTTGTGTAGCACAACTGCACAATTGTTAGTAGAAGTATATTTGCTGGAACATCCTATCCACACTGCTTTGGACGATGAATGGTTCTGGGTATGAATATTGCAGCTATACCCACGTTCAGCAAGTAATGAAGCACAGCTACATTTGCATATGGTACCAATAAAATATATATTACTCTGATAAGCCATAAGTGGTGTTGCACCATTTTTATAAAACCTGCTGTTAATGATGGTAAAATTCTTTATATTTGCTAGATATAAAACGGCTTCATCTGTAAGTGGTAAGTTTAGTTCAGATTTAGGAAGAAATGTTTGCAATAATTTATGCTGGCTTCTATTGTGATGATCATAACTAAATGATACGTTATCAAAAATGATGTCAATTTCATTATATGGAGCAGAGTAGAAATTTCCATCTTTGAACGAAAGTAGTACTGATGAACCAACAAAGCCACTATTGTTCCATAAATATGCAATTTCTTATCTTTATAGTTTCCTTAATTCTTTGTACATTTTGTCTAGTAGTAGAGATTTTTATCATCAAACTACCTGAACGAATTGCACGGTTGTTAATGAAACGACTGTTGGATATTATAACTTGTGGCTCTTTATTCAAGAACACGTTAGTACTATCAACACTGAATATTATTTCTATACCCAATCCACCACATATTTCAGCCTCTCCTGATTGAAAGGTACTGTTTTCCACTGCAGGGAAAGGGAATTCCACTAGTCTAACAACTCTGGTAGTAAGAAGAAAAGCCATATTTCCATATGATTCTATCGTCCCATTGAGCCTTACTTTATTATCCTTGAAAGTAAGGCCATTCAGAACAACACTGTAAACCTGACAGACTTTATGTATCATCAACAATAAACCACCTCCAGACACTGTCATAGCGACGTTACCAGATATTGAAGTATTTAATATCTTTAAACTGTTGAATGAGTTTGTTATACCCTGACACATCGGTATCTGATTAAGTTGATCTTGTACACATTTGAATGCGATTCCTCCACCTCCATCTGCAGTACCATTCTCAAATCGACTGTAACTCACCTTAAGAAGCAGTTCAGCTTCCAACAATACTCAACATATGCACCCCAATGACCAATTTATGCAGCAGAAACAAATAATGAAGATGGGGCTTCTCAGTTGATTCTTGCATAACCAAAGAAAGACTCTCTGAATACCAATAGAAAGAAACTTTGCCAACGTTTCGACTAGTATATAGATGCACTAGTTTTCAGGGTAAAAATGAAGCTAGTTTGAGAAGACCTGCTATCTAAGCATAACAATTGTCACACAACACCAAGCATAATACAATATAAGGTATTCTATACTATAATTTCAGCATTATTTGTTTCAATACTAAAAATACCTAGCCTCGTACCCAGCCGTCCCAGCTTTTTTTCCGCTTTTTCTTACTGGAAGTGAAAAACCAAAAAATATCCAAAGTTTACACTTTGTGTTTTAGGCTCCATATACATTTAATTTGGGAAATCTGAATTTCAAAAACAGAGTCTTGTTGAATTGACAACCTGTTACACCATACATTAAGTCCGAAATGGGTGTTATGATGTAACTATAGTGTATGCAGTAGATATTTAAAAGGGCTTGGTTTTACTAGATACATAAAGTATATGGCAATAACCTATCAACCAGGTATAGAAACTCTCTGCAGTAGAGTAGTAGTATCAGGCATGTGAACTTTGCGGTACTACATTACGCATTGTTATAACTGTTACATTTGTGTATGATCATTCTTTTAAACTGCTCTCTAATGAAACCCTATAGCTAGTACTACTATTTCCAGCAGGCTGAGTTGTATTCTTGTACATACAGCTATACAGTTAGTTTGAAGTGGGGATTCCCAGCATACAAATATATTGTACAGATTCGGCATGACACTGGTAGCTAAAACACTTGCTTCTTGGCCACGAGAGTCAGGCCATGTGTTTATATGTATTGTAGGCATAACAATCTTTTGGGAAAAGCAATGTTGAGTAATAGAGAGTCGGTTTAACTGTAAAGTTTTGTCTGTAGTGGAATAAGAGTTAACATCGGAGTAAACTTTGGGAAATAATTACGCATTAGCAAATGGTAAGGTGATTTTATCAATTGCAAGTGAAATTATTCCCAAATGGCACAAGAACCCATGTTATCATTACAGTGCATAGATTATCTAGTCTTGTGCTGAAACTAAAAAGGTTGATACTAGCTATATATTAGCAACAGTATATTCAAACATTACAGTGACCCTTTCCCGGGCCAGGGGGTCGATTGTACCCGGAAAAAAATGAAATTTCTTTTTTTGCGGCAGTATATTCAAACATTATAAAAGCAAGAGTTGCAGTAATATTACCAGTCGGTTGTACACTGTAATGTGGTCGTCTTTAGTGGAATAAGAGTTAACATCGGAGTAAACTTTGGGAAATAATTGCATATAGCAAATGGTAAGGTGATTTTATCAATTGCAAGTGAAATTATTCCCAAATGGCACAAGAACCCACGCCATCTTCACCTAATGTTAACCGATGGGCACAAGCATGTATTGGAGGTTGAAGTTGTTGCTGTACTATTTGTTCGTATTCAATTTCTGAATTATTGTTGATTCCTGGAGAGCTGAATACTTGCATGGGTATATTATCACTTTTTCTGTTGTGAATATTGATCTTATTGATCCAGACTTTTATTGGTGTGTACTTGTACAGATGGTAGAAGAGAATCACTGTAAAAATTGTTAGTGATATTGCTATTGAAATGAATGTTGGAATATTTAAATTTTTACTGATGAGCTGAACAAACAGGTTTGCAGAAGCAACTATGCCCAGATTTGCTACAAATATTGCCTCAAGTATATCGTGAACCTTGTTTTTATATACGCCCGAAAAAAAGGCCAGCTGCATACAAAGAAGAACAATTGCTGTAGTGGCTATCAGGAGAAGGTTGAGGGCAGGGTTTCCAGAGGTGTTGAAGGCAAATGCTAGAAAGAGAAGTACACGAACCACAAGTAACAGTCCAGTCCAAAACTGGTATTTGTCTTTGTATGGCCCACCGTACGGATCCATCACTGGCTTAAGTCTTCTCACCCAAGACAGCATCTTGTATCCCGACTTCCTGCGTAAACACTGCATAAGGCAGACCACAAATGTGTAGGGAATTAAGAATGCAATCAATGTTGCAATGGCAGCAATGAACAGTGGTATGTGTTTTCCTCTCAGGTAGTCCACGTTGCCATCATAGAGCCACACTGCCTTTGTGTGCCCATCAGGATAGTCAAGGTAGGTAAAGGATAGGATGGTGATTACTGCTCTCAGGAGCTTTGCATAGGAGAGAAAGAAGAGTGTTGCCAGTACTTTTGGCGCATTTTTTCCAACTATTCTTGCAGCTGTTGTATAGTAGTAACTCAGGACAATCATCATGGCTACTATGACCCAGGGAATGCAAACTGTAGCCATGCTTTGACATACATGTCCATCCCATTATAGAAACAGGCCTCAATACCAAAATCCAAATTTAGCCACGCTACAAACATTGTTAACACACTACTGTCACTTCTCTGGAGGAGTGCAGGCCTACCAACTTGAACGATATTTGCGTAAAAAATTAGTCCACTGAGAGTTCCTTCAGAGATTACTAAATTGCACGATGATAGTAGCAGCACAAGAGCAAAACCAGCCACTGAGAAGACGACGGTCTGTAGGAGGTATACATTTGAGCATTTTAAACATTTTGATGTTCCAAGTGCTAGGCTAAATTTTGACTGGCATTTACCACATAGGATACCTGAATGATTGAGTGCACACTGTGAATCTGGATGCTCTAGGTTCAGTTCAGTGTCTTTTTCTTTGCAATAGTCCAGTGGACAGTGATTATGTAGCAAAACTTCACAATCGTAATGACTGTCTTTTTGGTGATTGTTACAGCCGATCCACACATTTTTTGGGCGATAAACAGTTTGTTGATGAATGTTACATGTGTAGCCTTTTTCAGCCAGAATGCCACTACAGCTACACATAACTGGTATTCCAGAAAGGGCAAAGCCCAAGGGACAAGGAAGAAGTTGAACGTGAATTTTTGGTGGAATGAATCTCCATTCGTAGATCGTATCAACCTTTTCCACATGCAAGACTAGTATTTCTGTTTTCTCCCTTGAGAATACAGTATAGGTCAGATTAGTGCAAGTATTGTTAGTAGCTTGCGAATACTGCAGGTAACCCAGCGAGTGAAATCTGTCGCCTCCGTATCTAAACATGGCATGAACTACACCTGGAACAGTCCCATCCCTTTGGCCAACAATAACAGCTGAAATGACAAAAGAATCACCTGGGAATACTTCTCTGCTCAGTGACTTGTTGTTGCAAACAGGTTCATCATTGTCACAAAAGCAAACACCTATTGGATCTGAAGCTATTACAGATGGACCGTTTTGAGCCGTGTAGTCAAGAAGAATATCATGCCAAGAAATGAGTTTGTGGTAAGCATCTATATCTGGGTTGTAAATGCTGGTGCATAAATCTAAATTACTTCCATAGAGAACACTACCAGCCTCTCCAGCAGTGTTATTCTCAAAGTAGGCCATTGTGCTAATTTCTGTCCTGTACACTTCGGGTAACAGCTGAAGAAAACATGGTGTACGCTCAAAAGACAGTCCTTCATCATGAATGTATATTGCACCTCCTCGCTTCACAGCATGATTATTATAAAAATACATTATCGTATTGGCCTTTGGTAGTATGAAGGATTCCAAAAGAGCAAGTGCTCCTCCGTTTAAGCCCAAGTTGCTGAAAAACTTTATTGTACCACCGAAATATACATTGCTTTTTTCAGCACGGAGCGATAGCACAGAGTTATTTTTGAAAGTACAGTCCGAAAAGGTTATGTTCCTTACACTGTATAAAGATACGACCGCTTCATCTCTGTCCACTGAATCAGTTACTCTGTCCTTGTAAACTGTCACATTAGCAATAATGAAGTAAAACCTTGACAACATGGGAAAATAGAAATGCCCGATCTCAAAACTTGTTATGGAAATGGATGATCCTGAATACCCAATATTATCTGTAAATGTACAGTTCTGTATGTGGATACTACCGTGGATGCTTGGAATAATAATTGCTCGTGAAAATATCCACTCAGGAGTATAATTCAAATACAATTGTATAGCTATTCCTCCAGCCACTAGTGCATCATTACCAATGAATGTATTGTTTATTAATAATACATGATTAGCTGAATCTTGATAGCTAGAGGTCTACTAGTAACATCACTGGTATTGTACCAGAGCATTATACACAAACCACCACACACTTCACTGGCTCCATGTTGGAAGATGCTATTTTCTACAACAATTGAGTGAACTGATTGACTTAGACCAATATCCTTAAGTTCAAATGCCACATTTCCACCATTTACAATTCCACTCCAGTCTTGGCCAGAAATGCTCCAGAGAATTGATTCTAAGCCAAAAATTCTCAATGCCTGATTATCTGTAAAATTTACACTGCTTAGCATAATGCTGTACTTCTGACATACATTGTTTATAACTCCATAGTAGCCACCACCTTGTCTAGATGCCTTATTGCCCATAATTAATGTACTTGAAATTGTAAGGCTATTTATAATTGATGTAGCTAATACCTCTTGGCTATCTAAATCTAACTGCAGCAGCAATTCATTAATTACTTTCATCCAAGTTTTCCTTTGCCTACCTCTACATGGTTTCACTTCCCACTCAGCATCTAATAGTACTCTAGGATACCGCTCAATATCCAACTTATTGACTTTATACCACCACTTAAGTTTGCTTCTATCCCTCCTCCCTTTCAAGGACTCTAACCCCATATCTCCCCTTACCGCTTCATTACACGTTTTGGAAGAGCAGCCAAGTATCTTCTTAGCTGCTCCTAGCTGAATGGATTCTAAGGAAGCTGTCTGCCGTTTATTACAAGCCCACACTTCACTACCGTATTCTAAAGTAGGACGAAGTACTGAAACTAACAATAATCTCCTTGCAACGGTACTGATATTTCTATTACTGACAAACCGGTGCAAACGATTAAGCTTTTTCTTCCCATTATCAATTACCTTCTGTACATGACTATCCCATGACCCATTCTCAGCAAATTCAATCCCCAAGTAACAGTAACTTACAACCCTTGGAATTACGTTATCTCCCCACTTCCACGCACACATATCTGTAATAGCCACCTTAGAAAATACCACAACAGCACTCTTTTTGATGTTAGATTTCAACCTCCATTTGTTACAAAACCCTTGTACTACATTAATCAACTTTTGTAAATCCTCCGCATTAGTAGTTAAACCAACAAAATCATCTGCAAACATTAGTCCCCCAACCTTAACATCATTCTTAATGATTATACCAAGCCCAGCTTTCTCAACCTCATCTAGTAACTGATTAATAAAAATGGAAAATAGGATAGGCGATAGACTACAACCCTGTGCTACCCCCTGGCTTATATCAAATGGTTTGGATTTTTCCCCTCCAGTAAAACAGCACTCTCTGTAATGTCATACATCTTCTTAATAACTCTCCACATCCTACCCCTAACACCCAATTCCCACAACCTAAACCATAAACCATCGTGCCAAACCGTATCAAAAGCCTTCTGGATGTCTAAGAAAAAAGCATAAGTGTATTTTCCTTCTCTTATTCTGCCTTGTATGATCTCGTTCAAAGTATAGACATTATCAACACAACTCTAAAACCTGCCTGCCCCTCATGAAGAGCCTTTTCCGATTCTAATCTTATTACCAAGCGATTATTTAAAATCTTACAAAACAGTTTACCAACAACGTTCAATAGAGTAATGCCTCTGTAATTACCTGGATCCTCAACATCACCTTTCTTATACAAACTAACAATTAATCCTTGCCTCCATTGTTTAGGAATACCCTCTTCTGTCCAGACTACTTCATATAAAGCTTTCAACAGATTCGCCATTCCAGAGCCACCATACTTAAAAAGCTCCCCAACTAAGCCATCATTACCTCCAGTTTTGTTATTCTTTAGACTTTTCAAACACTTTTTAATTTCGGCATAACTTATATCCCTGTCTAAAACCTTATCCTTCCGTGCACTAGACATCTCGCTGTACTCTGTCACCTTATTCTCTACATGCTCTCTCCAGCTATCATCAAACTGATCATCTACTGATGCTGTACCCAGCTTACCGTAATGCTCATGTAGAACTTCAAGCTTCCCCTTTGTACTGGTTACGCATGAACCTGAACTACTCCTTAATGAAGCAATGCTCTTACGACTACCCTTTGAAGTCCTGCCAACAAATGCCCAAAATTCCTTCTTGTTTTCATCAAAATCTTTATTAGCCTTTTCTATCACCTCATTCCAACTATCTAACTTCTTCTTACGTACCAATTCCTTGATTTCTGAACGTAACTTGTAATACTGTCCCCATTTATCTTCCCTACCACTCTGAATCTCTTTGTAAACCTGTCTTCTTAACCTAATCTTATTTGTTTTTAGATACGGTAGACGAAGCGTTGAGGGATAGAGAATACAAGGACTTTAATGACAGCTTGAATACTAAAGTTAAGTTGAATCTGTACAAGTCTTTCTGTAAGGAAATAGAATTCAAGAATTATTTGCAGGGGGTAGGTGCAAGATTATTGTTTAAGTTTCGGTCAGGTACGAACGGTCTGAATGAAGAGTTAGGAAGACATAGGGGTAAAAATGATGATAGGCAGTGTAAATTATGCAGGGGTGAATGTGAGAGTGTGGTACATGTTCTCTGGGAGTGTCCAGCATATGACAGCATTAGAAATAATTTCATGGTAGAATTAGAAAATCTATTGGGGGGGAGGTTTGGGGAGTTTAGTACACTTGATAATTTTAATAAGGCAAGTTTTATTTTAGGATTTGAGAATTGGAACAGGGATGATTTTAAAGCATTATTAAAGCTAGTTAAGAGCTTTGTATTATTGATATGGGAGACTAGGAAGAAGGAATTGTATGGTGATCAGGATTGTGTGGTCTCTGGTTGTTCTTGCTCTTGTCCTCTGACTGGAGGTCTTACAAGCTCCGCCTGCGTCTGTGGGTGCGTGGTCAATGGCGTAAGCGCTACGGCAGCAACATGAGTAGATTATTATTATTTTTATATCTGTGTATCTATGTTGGCCAGTGTTTTTCAGTGAACGTTGCTTGTTTGTTATTTTTTTGGCAAAAACAGTGTGCTGGTATCACTACCGCTAATGGTGATATTTTCTGGTAAGAATTTTAACCATCTTCTCAGTGAAGGAGAATTCACAGGCACTTTATATGGTATGTTGGATTCTGGCTGGATGGACCGAGATCAATTCGCTAACGGTTCTCATCCCACTTCCTGGAGCACGCAGTGTCAAGCAGGCCATTGCTGCTTCTCCTAGATAGGCACTCATCCTGTTATACTCTTGAGCTAATCCAAACAGCAACCGAACATGGACTTATCATCTTTTGCCTCCCCCCACATATGACAGCTGACATACATAGTCACCAATAGTCATCAAATTTTGTTGTGACTCGACCAGGATTATAAACTTTTGGCAAGCTTCTATCAGTTTGATGATGTACAGTACACTTGTGTATTTGTATATACAGCTTTAATTGAATAATCAAACAACTGCTTAAGTTCCCAGGCTCCTCTCCGCATGACAATCTATTTACACATGGGAGGGGGGGGGGGGGGGGGGAGACCCTAGGATGAGGCTAGGTTGTTCATTTTTTATTCAGGTGGATGGCCACTGGTAGGTCTGCCTGGTGATGGCACACCATGGAGCATTAATGGCACTCAATTTATGATGGAAAAGCTACTTGGGAGCCCTGCATTCGTTGATGTATCTGTGAAGGAGAATTTTCTGAATGCAAGCTTGAACCTAATCACTGTAAGTAAATGACTATACATAGACACAGGTAGAGTACGCATACACCTGTATATGTGGAAGGACCAGGTATCTAATGACAACTATACAGCGTGAGCAATATAATACTTGACACACAACCTACCTACACATCCATCACAGGTTATGTGGTCGATGGAGTGTGTTCTAGACTTACAGTTAGCTTATAACAACTGTACTATTTAGTAATTTTTTTTGCAAAAACTTAAAGTCAGAATTGACTTGCTGTTTGCTCAAATATTACAATACCTGGGTGACAGTGCACATGAACACATCCTGCAGTGTTGGGCACCCACATCAATTGTGCTGCACTTTGTGTATGTGACTTTAGATACCCGGCCCTCTATTTTTTCTGTATGTAGCTAAACACAGAGCAGGCTAAGAACAGGGACTTCCCTGTGACTGAAAGATTGGGTGGTATTAGAGTACGATCATGCACAGAATATGGAATTATTTTTGGAGATGTTTCTGAAACACAGCAGGGCTATTAGGGACACACAACTCAATCCTATTCACCTAGCTGTTATTAAAACATCACTACAGTTGCTTTTCCTCTAAAACAAAGTAGGGCCTTGGGGAACAAGGCTAATATCTTAGAATACTTTACTGATACATTGCATTTATGCTCAAACCCGCATGGATATACACCCACATTGAACATGGACGCACACACAAATCCAGATCAAGCAGTCTGGTCTGAGTCTTGCAACACCTGCTCGATACATGAATTCTACAGTAAGTATTAATAATAGCAATGTAAGTAATGCACTACTGTTCGTATAAACATGTATTGTTGTTCTCTAATATTATTGCTTATACAATTACTACTTGTCTATCACATTAGATGACTGTTCAATTACGGTTGCTAATTGCGATCATACTAAACAGGCTTAATCCCTTTGGTGACATTACCTCCCACATTGAAGGAGCAAATGGTATAGTTGAAGTGGAGAGAACTCTTGCTTCAGTATGCACACCTATTCATCTAACCTTTGTCTGTATAAATGTTATGTATTTACTCAAACCTTTACACAGTCAAGACTTATTGTACCATCTAGTCGTGCTCTTTTTCATTCAGATCTTTGAAGATTTTCATCCCAACATCGCCTACAATCCATTTACTCTTGGAATTCTACCTGTATTATCAAACTATGCTGTATGTTGCCGTTAGGATACTATTTACTAACATTCTAGTGTGTTATTTGTAGACTACCAATGTTATATTTGGATGAATGAGCTTCACTAATGAACAGTGTAAACGGCACTATTTCTATCTCTCAATTGGCCTCCATACCATACATTACAAAAGAGTGACTCTTTTCTACAGTTTGACTGGATTGGCATTTTGCCAAAATGGTTTGCAACTGCTGGTGTTGTAATTGATGAAACTGAAACTATCAATGTGCAGACACCAATGTATATTGCACGGATAGCGAATGCACTGGAAGGTTTTAATGCTGAGTAAGTGAATAAGTAGATTGCACAGATGATTAAGTTATATTGTCATGCAAGCTGTAATGCATTAACACTGCTACAGCTATAATACAATATTGCAATATACATTACATACCC
Organism: Phakellia ventilabrum; assembly: GCA_963921505.1. Classification (NCBI taxonomy): domain Eukaryota; kingdom Metazoa; phylum Porifera; class Demospongiae; order Axinellida; family Axinellidae; genus Phakellia; species Phakellia ventilabrum. The sequence goes on along the minus strand of OY997388.1, from coordinate 1,007,341 downwards.
TCTTACTGTAAATTTCAAGCGAAACTATTATGAACTATATTAAATTTTTGTACTTAAGAACACTGCAGAACTACGCAAGATGGCAGTTCGTGCGGAACTTTTTAACTGTATTGGATTCAGCAAGTGTAGATGCTTTCATGCAGTTTGAGAACACAATCACTAACAATGGAATTCCTGAAAGGGAGGAGATGTGTGTCAAAAAGGTGCAGGAGTTTTTGCCTCTTGCAATTTGGCGACCTTATGCAGAGTTTGTCTTTTCGGATGAAGCAAGGGTAAATCAATACACATGTCGTCCAGTGAATTATATGATATAAGTTCCCCTCCCTCTCTCTCTCTGACACCCTTCCTTCCTCTTTTCCTCTCCCTCTACTTCTCTCTCTCCCTTTCACTCTCCCCTCCCCTCCCCTCCCCTCCTCTCCCCTCCCCTCCCCTCCCCTCCCCCTCCCTCCCCACCCCTTCCCGCCCATCTCCTCCCCTCTCCCTTCCCCCGAGTCCCCCTCCCTCTCCACCTTTCCTCTCCCTCCCCCTCCCCTCCTCCTCCTCTCCCTCTCTCCCTCTCCCTCCCCCTACCCCCTTTCCCTACCCCCTTCCCCTTCCCCTCCACCTCCCCTCAGCCAATTGTAGCAGGTATGACAAGAGATATACGAGCTGCTTTTAAAGAAAGAGTGTCTACTCAGAACTGGCTGGATCAGGAGACAATACATCGCTGTCAGCTTAAGGTTAACATGTAACTATGTAGCTTATCATACCTATGGAAAGCTTTAATGTGCTCTCTTAACAAAGAGTTTTCTGTAAAGCTAATGTATACACCTTTGTCATATAATGTGCACAGTACTCGTTTCCAGTTCACGAAAGAGTGGCCTGGTACACACTGTTTCCGCATGTGCAAGAATTTATGGAAAACGGCCAGTGAACATATCCGTAAATTAATCAGCCACATGGCAATGAGTAGTAAGGCAGTGTATGAGTAACTAGGTTCTGATTTCTGCAACTGAAATGGCTTTATAATCAGTCAGGAATGGTAAAGGGAACTGTAATTTTCTATCCGCTAAGACTGTGGTAGCTGTCTTACCATCAAAATTTGGAAGCACCACTCTCTTAGCAGTAGCTGTGAGCTGCTTGATTTTCAATTCCAGATCGGGAATTCTAGGCCAAGTCAAACAGGTTTGAAGACTCAAGCCAACACTCAATTTCTATGCATCTAACTGGTAAAAAAAAACATCAGTACAGGGCTCAAAAGCATGCTATCTTCACTTTTCACTTTCGTGAGACGAATAAAATACGGTTCATATACATAACAATGTACGGGTAAATATTCAATATTTTATGATCACCATAAAAACATGGTAATTACGTGCATGCACAAACAGGCCACTCATTTGTGGGTGTGTGGTCTGGGTACGAAGCTAAGTACAGACCACAACTCTACAAACCAGGCTGGCCAAGCCACACTTATTATACCATCATCTAAATATACAATCTTTCTACAGCTACGTCCCTAGCCTTTGTACTGTTTCTTACTGTAAACCACTTTAGCCAAAAGTAAAATTTTAGCAACCTATGGCTGCCTTTTTCAACTGAAAATTGATACCTACAAGCAAAACTTGATATTTATATACACGTACTCAAGGTGATGGAGGTGTATACAGATAACAGGTCATAAAATTGAACAGTAATTTAGTTTCAAAAAAAAGTACGATTATTTCCTAAATCATTGCAGGACTGGAGAGCAGCTCGTGCCATGATATGTATTTTAGCAAGGATTGCAGTCTGAACGGGTGAAGCTTCTATGAATTTAGGAAGCTGATTTGAAGCTCCCTTAATCTATTATCTGTATATCCATCTCACATCTTTCCTTAGGCTTTCTACTTAGCACCCCCTTTGTAGCAGACCTGACTGAGAATGTTTGACGACTTTGTAAATTCTGCTAGCCAACTTCTGAGAAACATTTAGCTATGGGATGGCAAAGACAAAGTTGTTACATGCTTGCCTGCCATTTAGAGTGGTTCATTTGATTTTTCAAGTCACATGAGGCTTAATATTAAATCAACATGGTAATATCTAACAGAATAACTGGCTTGGTTGGAACGCCAGCCGTATATTCTAAGAAATGTAGCATATAAAGCTACCATGAGTTCACTTCAAAATAAGTTTTTCATATACTTAACATCAGAAGGTGATGCATAATATACTCCAATGTTAATCTTCTCCATATGGCAGGTTGATCTGATGTCCCAGAAAATTGCCTATCCAGATGACATCTTCGATGATAACTACCTGAATCATCGATATGCAAGTGTATGTTGAGTGGCTACTCTGTTACTATCATGGAGCACGGTAGTACTCCTTATGTAAGGATGGTATAGTAAAGGATGTGTGCAGATATATAAAGTGAATGTAGTCTTAAGCCGTCATAAGCCATACCTATCATTATCAAAGTACCAACCGTGAAGTCACTAAAAGCCAAATTGCTCTCCTCATTTTTCTTAACAGTAATGGTTAAAGTTATTCCAATGTACTGTGTATTGCAGTCACATCAGAGCACCTTCAGGATTTGAATTATTTGACAGTGCACGTGATTTGCTAGCGCTCTCAAGCAGACACTTACCATTACATACCATTTGGAAAATATGACAATCTATCAGTAGTGAAAGTAATAGTCTACATAGCTACAAGCTATAGCTGTGCAACCTGCTGCCATTCAGCATGGTGCTCAGTAAGGATAGTGGATGACTCAGCTATAGTCTATGCAGCTGTCTATATTCACTCTCTTGAGCATATGCTCACCCCATAATATTATGTGAAGCAGCTGCCATGTTGAGTATCAATATTGCCTATACTCTCTTTGAGCACGAGCTCATTTATGCAGGCTCACCACACAATGTCCTATGTGAATTAAAGCAGCTGCCATTTTGAATTTTTGAGTGACAATGATATATAATAGCCATTCTGGACAGTGATGCTGAAAGCATGTGTTTACAATCCTGACATCATTGTGGAACTGCATATATAGTTAGCTACCACTCCGGCTCACCCCACAATGTCCTATGCGAAGCAGCTGCCATTTTAGTGGGAGTAATAATCCCTATACTCTCCTCTTGAACATGGGCTCACCACAAGATTTGCTGCCATTTGTGATAAGCCATAAGCAACTGTTGAAGACTGTGCCTAAAAGATATTATTAGCATATAGCGGGAAAATTTGGCAATTTGGCGAATTGGCATATGATGTAATCACTGTGCTTTCTTGATCATGAATGTGACCTCTTTCGACTAAGAAGATTGGATCAGTACATAGTAGCCTTAGGTGAACCGTTCTTAGCAGCGTACTTCTCTATCTGTGCCCTTTCTTCTGACATGTAGCTGTTATGTTTTTCTCGAGGCATCACAGTCTATAGCCATTCAGGTTCCAAGAGTGTGCTTCACTGCCTTGTTTGCGTGTTCGACATCCTCCCTGGAGAGAGAAGAATCACCACACGCACGTGGAGTGAGAAGTGTAGGTCACTCTTTCTTTAAATACTTGTACAGCATGTACAGGGTACCCATTCCACACACATGTGGGTGGTATACATTTATTTATTATTGGCGAGAAATTGTTGGGCAATTTCTTGCAATTCACCAAACAGCTAAATTAAAGTTCTCAACAATTTTTTCCGCTATACAGTATATGTTATCATCTAAAAAAGTGCCAAAAAACATTCAATCAACAGATTACGTACATGATATTATGCATATAACCTTTGCAACTTTTGAATATAAACAGAGGAAATGAGTGCATATATATATATAGAAACGATGTAGGGATCGATGACAATCTGTCATCCCAACCTTGTTTGGGTTCTTTTATGGGATTTACTACATCCCTACCATTTCACATTTGCCCAAAATATTTCTTGTTTATAATTCCTACAGTTTCAGGTGTTCCCTGGTAGCCTGGTACGAACAGTTGAAGAATTTCAGAGGTTTTCTATACAGCAGATGTTTTCTCGTCTAAGGAAACCAGTATCTTTTTTTAAAAAGTATGTCAACTATAGTATTATAGGTACACATATAAAGGAGTAATAGACAACTTATAGACATTGTCATACACTAGTATCTCATAGCTTAAAAAATTGGTCTTCCACCTTTATGCTTTGCTTTTATCTACCTACAACTATCCTTGAATAAATAGTGAAAGAACTACTTTACAGACCAGTATGTTTGTTATTCCAGACCATTATTATTCTGAAGATTAATTGGGCTTGCAATCAATAAGGAAAAAAGTGTAATTTTTTCATTTATGACTCGTATTGCTCCCTAGTGATATCCCTGGTGGACCTTTCACAGTGAACGCGTTCTACACAGCATTAGGCAACGAAATGGGTAAGTTTATTTTTAGTGTTTATGCTGTCTCATCACACTGTCTGCATGTCTTATCACTGAGATACTACATATCATTTACCACACCTTTCCCCTCGTGACTTACAGTGATCCTCTCCACTATCATGCATGCCCCATACTTCAACCCAGCATGGCCAGAGTGAGTTATTATAGTGAAGAGTAGAAAGCTATGTAAAAATATTTATATCTCTACATGTACAAACACAGCTATTTTAGATTTGGTGCACTTGGTTATGTGATTGGACATGAAATTACACACGGATTTGACAGCTTTGGTATGACTTCATCCTGTAACACGCTATGTAACATTCAGTGGGTAATTTTTTTTTAAGGTCGTTTCTTCAACGAGACCGGGCAGTTATCATTTACACAATGGTGGACAGATGCCTCTGTTGCAAATTTTGAAGATAGAGCTCAGTGTTTTATTGACCAATATTCCATGTATAAATTTTACAATTTCATGGTGAGTTAATTTTTTGCTTGTCTCTAATTCTCAAAATAGCCAATAATTTACATCAACAAGTTTAGCCTCGTTCCCAGGCCACGTGGTAAAATTCGAAAAGAGTCTGGGAATGAGGCTACAACAAGTTGTGATCTATTTATTATGTACATAGGTGAATGGTACACAAACTCTGAGCGAAAATATACCTGATGGTGGTGGTATTGCTGCTGCCTACCAGGTACATGTACGAAGCATACTAAAAAAAAAAAAATTTGTTACATGGTTGTTACTTCCTACTATATTGACAGGCGTACAAGAATTTTGCTGCTAGGACAGGGCCAGACCAGCCTCTTCCATCTGTATCCTATACACAAGATCAGCTGTTCTTCATTGCAGCAGCACAGGTACACATCACTGTGTAGTGACATCATACATCATACATCACATGTATAGTGACATCATACATGTCACTATACATGTATGTTGCGTGGGTACCTACTATAGACTATCACCTTTATATCATCTGTTAGTGACATCTTGATAATGGCTTTAATGACTTTATATATAATTTAGCATGATGATGCATGTGTACTTGTACAGTAGAATTGTATCTTACATCTCATCCTTAGAAATCTCAAGTGGTTGAGGCTGTATAAAGTATTTTGCTAATATATACGCTGTATCAACCACTGTAGTTATACTTTCTTCTATAATCATTCGCTCCTGAGAAATCTGGAGTAAGCATTTCACTCAGCAATAGTTCAGTATCTGCTTAATCGTTTTACACCCAATAGTGTCCAAATGCACCTGTGAATTAGGATGCACTTATAAGCCGCATACATCGTCTGCTGGTTAAGTCCTTGCATATGGCCATGGAACAAGAGTCCCCAGGTTCAAACCCATGCCACAACACTCTTCTATTTTCTTTTACCATTTTACAATTCTGAATATTGGTTCAGGTGTATAGGGTTAAACACACTTTGGCTACTCACTTTCTACTAACGGATAATTTGACTTACTTGGTTCGAATTTCCTCTAATTATCATATTTTCATTGCATAGCTATACTGTACAGCCTACACTCCTGAAGGATACAGAGCTTCTGCCGCAACGGACACTCATACTCCTAACCGACCCAGGTACTTAGCATACTTCTAGTGTGGTTACTGACTTTTCATGTAATCATCTCTCAAAGAAAGCATATGAAGTAACTGTACATTAAGACAGGACGATGCAACTGTCAGTGTTATAATTTTAGGGAGTTCACCTTACTAAACCAATTCTTCTTTCGTTTCTTTTATTATTCACACAGGGTACTAGGGATAGTGTCCAACTCTCCTGAGTTTGCAAAGGCCTTCCAGTGTGCTCCTGGTACACCCATGAACCCCCGGGACAAGTGTGCCCTCTGGTGAAGAGCAAACTATGCAGTAATCGACTGCATAATAGTTTAAAAATAGTGCTTAGAATACTTTTTGGTATTTACATAGACACCATAGGAATACAATGCAGGATTTTGATTCGAGGGTTTATGACTAACCTTTGGTGATGTTATCACCTGCGTATGTTTGATGCTTATTATGCATTATATTTGGAAGTGCAACTTTATATCCCATTTCCTACACAGTAGATAAAGCTTTAACTATAGCATACATACTCACTCACTCATTGGACTGTGTTTATTGGCCATTATTTCCTCTTGAAAGTTTGATGTTAATATGTTATTAAATGCCGCCTTAGTATGTAAAAATACGTCCTGGACCTTTCCTGTTGGTGAAAGTTAGTAATAGTAACTGATATAAGGTACTGAGATTAGTATTTGCTAAGGGAACAGAGCTATACTATAGTTCATAATCATATAGCTATTCTAGAACAAAATTAATGGTAAATTCCTATTCGCGGATTATTGTGACATTTCACTCTCTAATATACATTGTAAAATTTCACTGTTGCTATGTCGTATTCCACTGTTGTCAGGGAGCTGTAAGATGAATCTATGATAGCATGATTAGGAGTGAAATTTGGGACTGTATAGCTAGTTAAGAGCTTTGTATTACTGATATGGGAGACTAGGAAGAAGGAATTGTATGGTGATCAGGATTGTGTGGTCTCTGGTTGTTCTTGCTCTTGTCCTCTGACTGGAGGTCTTACAAGCTCCGCCTGCGTCTGTAGGTGCGTGGTCAATGGCGTAAGCGCTACGGCAGCAACATGAGTATATTATTATTATTATATACAGTACACTGAAAATAATGACGTCTCGTGTTTACCAAAAAAATTCTTACTCAGTGAAACACATAACATTTTATCCCGAACACACATGGAACATCTGTGAAGGAGTCACCACGATTGCACTTCAAAGTTCCAATATCTACAACAGAACGTTGGTGGCTACAAGTGTTCCATTGCAGATATTCGAAGTGAATGTGGTTCCTATGGGACATCTTATGTGATGTCCACTTCACTTGTCTCACTCTGCAACCAGGGTAACCATGCACTGTGTGCTTAAAACAATCAATCTGTTTTTGCAGGGAGCTGGTCAGTGTCAGTAGGTATTTGGGGCAGAGTCATGCTCATGTCTAAAGAGCTGAGAAAGAGAAAGAAAATAGCTGTCCTAAGCAAGGTGCCATCGCAAAAAGTGGGACCCATCAGAAAAATAATGTTTGCATCTGTATATAGCTACTTGCACCATTGTTGGGTCAGCCAATGATACCGTATAGCGACAAATTTTCGAGGACCAAAATTTTCGCGGATCGACCTACGGTAAACTTTTCGCGAAATAATTTTCGAGGATCGCAGACAAGGTGGAGCCACGCCTATTTTATTTAACCGCACCTCAGCTCAGGAAACTTCTTAGCGTAGTGTCGGATGGTTGCAGCCACTCCGTGCTCTGCTGCACGCTTTCCTATTGGCGCCTTAAGCTCGGCAGAAACCTTTGTGTAGGGCCTCTTTTCCTGCAAAAATTGTGGTCCGCTCTTCGATTTCAAGCACACCTCTCACTTCCGCGTTTGCCGATGCAATGGAGGACGACGGTACTGCCGTTGATAGAGGGCCAAGAGGATCTGGTAGCTTGGCTGGCTTGTCCACGCTACGAAAAGAGCCATGATCTGCTTATGAAAACTTTACACGAGCCAGTGACGGTGTGTAAAAATTTCGAGGGTGGAAAATTTTCGAGGGTATAATTTTCGCGGTTCGAGCGAAATCCGCGAAAATTTTACTCCTCGAAAATTTGTCGCTATACGGTAGCTAGTAGTGGTCCACAACATCGAGGTGTATATACATGGCACACGCAAAATCCTTGTACACAAATTAAAGTTAGTACATTAATGGTACATGCATGCACCCCCTGCATGACTTGGCCAGCCCACATCTGAAACACCTTCACAGCATGTGTAACTTACGCTTTGTGGTCAGAGGAGTCAAGCTAATGATAAAATAAATTTGAACACACTAAATTTCCTGTATGCGTTCAGTTTGACTAATTAGACTCCCTATGTTACTCAAACACATCATAATTATACCACTTTGCAATCCCAAACACTAATACAGCAAAGATGGACTAAAAATTTGCTACTAAAAAAGATTGGGCTGAAATGGGGACTAAAACTGCCATGCTTTATGTCAAATACAAAAATAGCTACAGCAAAACTATTGTCTATGGAAAGTTCTAATGTGAAAAAGAAGTTCTAGCGGTCTGGATCGACCTCGTACAGAAATCCCGTGTTGGGCATGAGCACCCTATTGTAGGATGTGCTCTGGACAAAGACCCTCCACTTCTCCAAAGAGGTGGGCCTGATCTTGGAGCTCCCGCCAGCTCCAATCAGTCTACAGGCCTCCGCCCCAGTGTACACATCTCCTGACACCTGGATTTGTACAGAGCATAAGTTCTATATAATATTATGATACATGTAGCTGTGATCTCCCCTGTGCAAGGTGAGGTGCTTCACTCGCTCCAGGCCTTCCCTGCACAAGTGAGCAAAGCACTTCACTCGCTCGTGCGGCGAAGGTCTGGGAATGAGTAGTTTGCTCACTTGTGCAGAGAAAGCCTGGGAATGAGGCTAACATTATCCAAAGAGCAATATTAGCTACATGTACCTATAAAACCTAGCCCCTATGGCTTTACATGTTACAGGTACTGGCACTTGCATTCTGCGCGTCCTAGTTGCTCTAATTATTCAAACATCCTACTTAAATAGTTGAATATCCACCGGAATCTGCTCCACCTGTGATAATGGTATAGAGTTTGTTTTTATCTATGGAATCTACTAACTGGCTGAATGTTTACACATACACATCTGGCTATTATACTCAAATGCTTCTTTTCTGCAATTATTTTCATATTCTGCTGAACAAAATCAACTCAAGCCTACTAATGTAGCAAAGCTTCACTACAAAATGCTAATCGAAGGCCTCTTTCACTAAATAAAACATGACTTGTAATATTCACCATAAAGGTAATTACAGATATACCTACATGTAGCATGTGTGCACGACTGTAGGAAAAACTGAATATTCTTCTGACCAACCTTGTCGACCAGCACCACTTCCTTCTTGTCAGAGATCTTTTCCGGTTTGGTGAACTCGTAGAAGCCCCGCCCAGGTTTGAAGATGAGCCCCTCTTTCTGAACAAAGGTGCGGATGTCACAGCGAACGTCTACGTCCAGGATCTGGAAACGGGCTGAATTGACGGCAACTAGTCCACCAGTATCTGCTCCACCTGCAAGTAATAAACGTGTATTATAGTTTTTTCTTATCCTATTTATAACTAAGTTTGGATGTGGCATGTTTAATATTTGTCTTGGGGTATTAAGAGTTGTAGCTGGCTGGGTCCTACTGGCAAGTGCTACAAGTGGCTTGCCTACTGCTCCTCTGCTCAGGAGCTCCAGTTGCTGACTGGGTAAGAGCGTCTGACTGGCACCGGGGGATTCAAAGATCCTGGGTTCAATTCCATTTCTGGGTTTCTCAAAAACAGGGCTGGCAATTGAACTACTCAACATACATTGTACATGTACATGTACATGGTGGTATAGTTTGAAAAAACGGTATGGGGATCTGGAACCGGAATGGCATGCACACAGTCAATATTGGGATCTGCAACTGGAATAGCGTGCATAATTCAGACAAACTAGTGAGAATACCGGAGTATGTGGTTTCTCTTCCGGCCAGCACATCGAACAGCTTATGTATGGAGCGGTTCACTCCAGAGCCTCTCTTGCGAACCTCATCTTCAAACGCCTGAGGAGCATGAGAGAAACATGGACAGCTGGTGGAGACTTCAGGAGAGAGTAAGGAAATGCAGTTGATTACTTAATAACCATAGCTAGCTGCCTCTCAGATTTTCAATTCTACTCTACATGAATGTGAGGGACAAACCTGGTACCCCGGGCCGCTACAATACACACATACACACACACATACATGTACATACATAGACACACACCCAAATGCACACAAACATACACACACACATGAGTGGAGACTGGGAACGAGGTTAATGCACATACACAAGATACAGACATAAAGAGAAGGGTGACAGTCTCAAGGTTAAAAAAATTCATACACAAAATATCTATTTTGGCAGCCTTGAGACTATCAGCCTTCTCCTCATTACTGTTCATCCATACGTCTCTGCTAACGAGTGTGTCGCTGTAGCGAGGCCCATCCCACTTCCTATATACAAGATACAGACATGCACACATACCTACACATGCACACAACACACACACACACATGCACATACACACACGAGCACACACACACACGAGCACAACACACACACACATACACACACGTACATACACACACACACACACAAGCACAACACACACCCTCAGACCTACACCTCACACGACACCCCATACTGCACCTGTAGCTGGTCAATGGACTGCTCTCGAAAGCAGATGGCCATCATAAAGTCAACGATGGAAGAAAACTGGTCAAGATGGAGGTGATATCCCTCCGTTAGTGAGGCCAGGTTCTGATAGAATGAGTCACTCACTGTCAAAAGAACAAGTTGGGAAACAAATTATAATATTCATATGCACACATGGCGTACGCGTACTTAACACCAGGTCGTGATTCAATACATCCACATCTATACTCGCTCGCTATATACTTTACACTTGGCAGTGCGATTACCCTCATTCTATATACATGTACATGTAAGGCACATTGTTGTAGGATAACAGTTACAGTCAGTGTACACGTACATTGTACATGTGGTAAGTATTCGAGTCATACAGCTCTGCTAATCCTCACACACTTCAGTGTGCTGAACCTCCATAGGCTACAAAGACTCGGACCACAGCAGTGTCCTTTACCATTCAAGGCTCACAGCCTATATACTGCAATACCTTATTTATTCAGAGACTACAACCATTTGTAGTAAACTAACTGGATCGGTTGAGAGCCTGCACGGCGTAGATGCGCACGCCCAGTTCGTCGTGTAGCCGCTTTGCCTCGACCTTCCAGTCCAGCTTCCTCCTGTTCTGGGGGTCACTAGGAGGGTGGGGCGTGGCATCTCCGATCATGACCAGGGAGCGCTGGGTACCGGGGGTCCATGAGAGCTTCTCGCGAACTTCACTGAGGACCAGCTCGTAGCATTCGGGAAAATCTCCTCCCCCTATGAGAGGAAAACACAAAATAAGTAGTTTCTGCTCTAAAATGAAATTTTGATTGGAACATTGTTTAAAGCAGTGACAATTGCAATTGCTATACACAGAATGCTCCTGCTTATAATATTCGATGCTCCTACAGTGTTCTATCCAGGATTTTCTGAGTGGTGGTCAACACTGCAGCGCAGATGGCACAGTATTATCGCGATATACGTCACGCACAGTTCTCTATTCCTTGCTATCCTTCTTCCCTTCCATGCTTCCCACCAGGGTACTGCTAGCAAACCCCGCAGCCCGTTCCCAACTGGGAGGGGGGGGTGTGGCCAGGGGACGAGGCTAGTTCCCAACATGTAGATAACGCATAGCCTCGTCCCCAGGCTCTCTGCATGTTGCTGGAGAGCCTGGTATAATTTCTCATGTGATCCGACTTACTTAATTGCGCGTGGGTAGGGACCGCTCGAAAGACGGTTGCACTTCTCTACCTTCTACTCGTGTCATTGTTTCAGTGCTTGGTCTGTGGCACAAACGGGCTCTAAAGAGTGGCTGCAAGAAGTATAGATTCGCTGCCTTCCTTCGTTGTCTGAGAACCGCAGCTGTCCTCGCCCACGCAAAAACTCACTCTTCTACCTCCCTTCTACCCTGGCACTGTACAAACCTGTGCTGGGTACGTTCTTGATAAAGTCGCAGAGCTTCTTCTCATCACTGGAGAAGTCCATTGTTGTGAGGATGTTGGGCGCATCGCAGTAGTCTCCATGGCCAATTATGGCAATCCTAATGCCAGGGATCTCCCTCTGGAGACGCTTCACAGTTTCTGCAACTTTCTGACGAACCTAGGGGACAGGGTGCATGACATATGGGAGCAGGACAGGTGCACATGATATGGGAGTGAAACAGGGTGCATGACATGGGAGTGAGACAGGGTGCATGACATGGGAGCAGGACAGGTGCACATGATATGGGAGTGAAACAGGGTGCATGACATGGGAGTGAGACAGGGTTCATGACATGTATGAGACTGAGGCATTGATATGGGAGTGAGACGGGGTACATGTACATGATATGAGAGTGAGACGGATGTAAGTCTTGGCACATTACACGTACATGTATGCATTAACAAACTACACGCATGTAAAGCACCTACATGTATAGCTACATGTACTGCACATTGTAGGGGTACCGCACTGTACATTGAATACCATAATTATGGGTACCTGTGTCAGACAGGGATACATTGAGCCCGTGGTGTCAAAGGAAAAGACGATTTCCATTGGTCCTCCGGGAGGGGGTGGGCCTTCAGCCTTTGTTTTCTTAGCAACCGATGGCTCCGCCCCATCAGTAGAATCTGTGGAGGCATGTGTCATGTACATGCATGCATGGAAATGTAAAAATAATTACGCTAACATTGCATGTAGATGTACATGTACATGTATGTAAATATTTAGCATTCTATATGTGTGTATGTGTGTGTGTATGCGTGCAAGCTTATACACATGAGTATACAAAACATTGCGCTAGTTTCATCCAGCCTATACTGTATGATAATAGATTCAAGACTACTGATGTACAATGCACCTGTGCATTCATACTGGCCTTAAAGCAAGCCATTGCCATGGAGAATCACTTCATTGTTTTGGCAAAACGATGAACAAGATATATGTAGCACTGCTTACTTTAATAAACCCGTTAGGCAATCACTGTTATGCACAAAAAACTGTCACACACACACACACACACACGCACACACACCCATACGTACACACACACATATACATGTACCTGGCTCTGGTTCCTCCTTGGTCTCTGCCTTGCGCTTTGCCCCCCTCTTGCCCCGCCCCCCCTTGGCAGGCTCTGCAAGAGCAGAAGAGAGATCTGTTAATAATAGCAGCTAGGCTCTCTACTGCAGAGCCCAATCACAAGAAGAGGTTATTCTGTGGGGGGGGGGGGGGGGGAGATACACTTGTGGGCATAATCTGATTCTAATGAACTAGCTATCATTGCAGGGGCAAGCCTTTAGTTGTATTCAATCACACTGCAGTCTTGTTGTCCACTTCTGCAATCTCCACTGCAGTTCCAGTGCACGTCTTGCCACTGGTAAATTGCAAATTGTTACCTCGAGGGGGCCCACGGGTCTACCCGTACAAGTCCAAATGTGCACATGGAGCTCAATTGCTCAGGCTCGCCCCAACAACTGGAGAACCTGGGAAATTACATGTACTGTCAGTAGAAGCACATGAAGTTCAAACCTTCTTTCTTCTCTTCCTTCTTGGCGGTCTTCCTTGGAGCTGGTTCAGCGGCTGCTGCTGGCTCCGCCTTTCTCTTGCCTCCCCTCCCTCCCTTGCCCTTCACAGCCGGGGCGGCTCCGCTGTCCTGAACAGAGACACAGAAATTGACCGAAGGAGGTTACGGGATGAAAACGTGGGAATGTAAGTACAGGAATAAGACCGGACAATACTACTGGTGTGGTTATCTGATCTGCTGCTGGCTCCGCCTTTCTCTTGCCTCCCCCTTCCTCTCTCTGTTCCCTTCTCGCTCTCCTCCCCTCCCCTCCCATTCCCTTCCCTCCCCTCCCCCCCTCCCTTCCCTTCCCTTCCCCTCCCCTCCCTACCACTCCACTCCACTCCACTCCACTCCCCTCCCCTCCCCTTATCCAACTGACCGTTCCCTCCTCCTCCGCCTCATAGAGGAACTCCGTCCCGGGTAGGAGGACCCGGTTCACCGAGGTCGACTGGACAAAGACGTCAAAGTCTGGGACCTCAGTAAGGTCCAACTTGAACTTCTTGGAAGAATCAGGCACCCCCAGTAGCTGAAATATCAAAAAAGAGAAAAAGGTCGGGAAGCGTGTTCTATTGTCCCCAGACTGTTCTTCAGCAGTGGGCGAGTAGAGGTCTGGGCACGAGACTAGCTAAATTTAGACTAACTGGCTTGGCCTGGGTGGCTCAGCCAGACATCTTCCATAGAACAAGGATATTTAAGTACAAAGTCCTCACCAATACTTCAGGTACATGTGTGTACATGTATATGTGCGTGTGTGTGTGTGTGTGTGTCAAAGTGCATGTAGCAAACTCTCAGTACCTCTCGAACTTTGTCCCCAGACAGGATCTTGCTGTCAGAGCGTCTTCTCACCACGATCTCCTTATACTCCTGGATGAGCTCTGGCTTGCTCAGCTGGTAGAACCCACGTCCTGGAGAAAAGGAGAGACTCATCACCCAGGTCTCATTCCCAGGCAATCATCAATCACTTGAGTCACATTCCCAGACAACGGAGCCCAGCTGGGGATTGAACCCACGACCTTCTGATTACTAGTCAGATGCCACTGAGCTCCTGAGCAGAGGAGCAGTAGGCAAGCTTTATATAGCTACTAAACCCGCTAGTAGCACTTGCCAGTATGACCTAGCCAATTCCAACCACCACCAACCTTAGTAATTGATCGGACTATATATATAACTAAAAACTAAGTAGAATCACATAATGCAAACCATCGAACATGTACAATGTATACTACACTGACTAAGATAGCATTCATAGCCTCACAACTGGCGGTGAAAAACGGACATTCGTTTTCGACATCGTATACGAGGCTAGTGAGGTGCCAAGAGAGTACGTCCTATTACATCACTGCTCATGGGGAAACCCCCTTTTCAAAATTCTGGATCTGTCACTGGAATGCTTTCAGCCCCAAACTTTGAAAATTTCATTATGCCAACATCAGTTAGATACACTGCTAAATTTGGGTGGCTAGCTAATAGTTTTAGAAAAATTGTCACAATATGGCCAGCCGGCCATTGTTTGTAAAAATAATACATGTGTTCCTCCTATAGAAGATCACTTAGGTTCATTCATTGTTTCCCATTGCACCAGAAACTTGAAGGCATGCAAGCAAGCGGTTCATTATTCCATTACCAGAGGCCATTAGCAAAAGAGTTTCAAAAAGCTCAAGGACAAGACACTTCAATCACTATCATAACTGTCAGAGTATCATTAATGACAAAAGTAAGCATAACCAACGCTGTAATGTGGTAAATGCATGGCAACGTACAAGGCTTTTACATTTGAAATCTGGATACACAGATTCAGTGAAGCCATTTAAGGGCATTTAGCAGGCACACATCACACCTTATGGATGACAGATATGCCCCCGGGCTTAGTTACAAGTGGGCTGTATGGGCGGGGCACGACTGTATATAGCCTAGCCATGGATACTGTGATGCAGAGAAAGGAATGAGCTGATTAATGATTTATCAGTGGAAAGTTTGTAGGTGCATATACATTACACTACCCATGGCTACATCAAGGACACTTATTAAACACTAACGTTAGTATTAAGTGTCCTTGGCTACATATTCTACTTCCGGTGTGCTAGCACGCAACCTTTCTTGAAAAGCAAGCTTTTCTCCTCCACCAGCGCCTTGATGGACATCCTCTTGCTCACGGCAATGGTCTTGAAGCGTGATTCTGACACCAGGGACGCCATCGCTCTCCGATTCTCCAGGCCAATCAACACTAAAGGTTAAAAGTTGAATAATCTGGCAGCCCCACCCATGCAAGGCTTCTACGTAAACATATCTAATTATACGATAAATTTTAGGAAATTATTATTTGCAACCGAAAGTGAAATCAGGGACGATATATACCTTCAGAAACACATTAACCGGAAAGACCTCGATTCTGTCGCAGTCGAGAAGCGATCTGGAAGGCTGCGAAACGACGCCATTGTGTACACCGTGTGTGATTGAAGTAAGATAGCGGGAGCGCAGAGTATAGTTGCTCCAGAGGTTATGGGTCACAGAAAATTATACAAAAATTATATAATATGTAGATCTGGCGTAGTGTCGCACCCAAAGCCATCCCCCGCGGCGGAGGAGGGCTCTGGGTGCGAGACTAAGTCACATAACTCGCAGTATTTGGGCTATAAGATATATTCCAGCCTGAAACTCTCATCAAGCTGCTACTTCACTGACCAGTAATTCAAGGGGTAGTCACGATCACTTACGCGTTGCCTGTAGAAGCGTTTGTGAACGGGATCAAGAATTTTGATCGGCGAAAATTGTCCTTGATCACTTGATTATTCCTTCTACATGTCTTGATCACTTGATTACTGGGTTCAAAGGACAAAGCGGTAGCCCCACCCTCCTTAGTATTCGAGAAAAATCGTTGATCCATTGATTTTTTGTCGCTCAAATTTGTCTTGATCCCTTGATCATCTAACATCTGCCTTGATCACTTGATTTCCAGTCGCAAACGCTCCCTCAGGCTACACGTAAGTGACTACCCCTTGTAATTTCAGTATAATTGAGTTTATTGCCATGGAACTTACTTATAAGGCCAATCAAATAGTTTCTCATCATCTAGTCTTACGAAATTGGATGGGAGAAGAAATTTTACGTGCTGCAGCAATCAAGCGCTAGAGTAATAGGTGGGTCTTTGAAATCTTTATATCCACATAGGTTAGACACACTGCTAAATTTTGGGTGGCTAGCTATTAATGTACATATTATGTGTGTGCCATTAATGTACATATGTGGTGTATAAGTACTCTGTGTACCCACGGAAACCCCACAAAAATAACCGACTATACAGTAGTAGCCATCAGACGTACATGTAGTTGGATACATATGTGGAACAGGACCAACTACATTTACAGTGGAACCTCTATAATGTGGTCACTCTATAGCAGCCAACCTCTCTAGTAAGGCCACCTTGTTGGGTCCCAATGTACATATTGCTAATGTATTATGGACCTCTATAATACAGCCACCCTCTATAATGCAGCCACAAAATGTTGGCCCGAGGGTGACCACAATACAGAGGTTCAACTGTAGTAACTACTGCGTCTTGTGTGGTCCTCTACAGCTCTTGAGAAGCAATGGCTCAGGAACAGCTCTCACGGACATACAGTTTCCCGCCCAAACCCGTGCCTCGGGTTCCCAGAAGACCCAGGACAAAGTCCGAACCTGATACTTCCATGCCAGCCGAGAAGACGACAGATGGAACAGTGCAGCCCCTCACCCAGTCCCAGTCGGCTCAAGATTTTAAACAGACGACTACTGGAGGTACAGTGTATGTGTACATGCATGTACATGTACATGTAAGAGCATAAGGCCAATTACGTGCATTAGTTTCTTAAAGCGGGGGTCAGTGAAGAGTTTACGTTCCGTATTCGTAGTGCGATCGTAGTATGCAATCACTCTTACAGTTTTTTTAAGCGTAGCGTTATTGCGTATTTACGGTGAAAGTACGGTGTAAAATTGCACTACAACGGCTCTTGGCAGTTTAGAGCCACAAACAGGCACAAAAGCTCACTAGATAGCTAGCTAATTTACGTAGACACAGCCTAACCTCAGCTACACACACGTAGCTACAGCTTGGTCCCCGTTTGCTAGCTCTACTGCCAATCTACTGGCAATCGGCAGCACCAAAGTAACAAAGCCTAGCTGTCTAGCTTTACTGCTATTGATTTACAGCTTACCTACATGTACGTGTAGTTGTAATGAAATCAACACCATACAGCTGGCTATACCATTCTGAAATTGTATCATTTGCTCTGATAAATTGGAGCGAGAGAAGGATTTTTCATGTGCTGTGATGTAAGGACTAGCTATATTGTACATGGCCTAGCCAATTCCAACTGTCATTATTCTCTCAATTGTCACTGCACTAAACCCCAACATACATGTAGTATTTACTACATGTACATGTACACAAGTAGTCACATACATGCATGTACACTTGTATGGACTATCGAATTTCCTTTCTCTTGTTTACATGTATACATGCACCACGCACAGTTTCCACGACTACCCCTCAGCCCCGCCCCCGGAACCACCCCCCTCGTCTCAGCTCCTCCAGCTCTCAACGCTCGTCCATCGCTTCCATTCCAGAGGAGGATATCTACTCTGAACCCAGCACCACGGCAGATCCCATTCCAAGTCCAGGTGCTCATCACCCCAGCAACAGCAACGCTTCTTTTCAAATTGGAGGTACTATAGGCAATACATGTACATGTAGATAGGTGTGCATTCGTGCATACGTGTACTTACATTTGTACTATACTGCGTGGGCGGTTCAAAGGTGCCGGTAGCAGTCTATACCTCAAAGACAGCTGCCTATGTTATTTCCACAAGCATTATTGCTTATTATTATTGTACCAAATTGGCGCTGGAACAGTGCTGCTTGTCACCACGACAGGAAAGTTCAGTTACTCTGCATTTGATTCCTGTAAGTTCAGACCTTAACTCGCATATTTGCGCGCATACCATGCTAAAGGCGTGGGGGACTCAGAAATGGCTACTTTGCCCCTCCTCTCTGAAACTGCTGATAGTTAAGAAGACTTCTTGCAGTTCAAAGGACCTTACCTTGGTGAGAATCCGATGGCGGTGGTTTGGGACCTTAACTATAATGCTTGTGGAAATAACATGCTAAAAGTCACCTTTTGACCCAGGGCTGTTTCCCGCCATGTACTGTCACATGACTGTCACATGATGTAGTTGGCACCTATCCATTTTATTCAGGAGATCATGAAAATGTGTTTACATTTCTTGTATCATGCTTAGTTTTAGAGATATGAGCCTGTAAAGTCAAAAAAATCACTTTTTGATCTCTTTGTGTGTTCCACTGTACATAATTATAATAACAGAGTTTCATACAGAGGAGGGTGGGGGGGGGGGGGGGGCTGGGATCCCCCCCACCCCCAAATTTGGAATAAGATATTTTATTAGTAGCTCATTTCCAGCATTTTTGGGGCCCCAGAAGCAACCTCAGAGCATACCGCCATGCCCTCCCAGGGAGGCGTTGCTCTGCACATATCATTTTCCCCACCCCACCAAAAAATCTTGTATGAAACCTTGTATAAGCTATCATTTTCCCCCCCTCCCCTCCCCCTCCCCCTCTCCCCCCCCCCTCCACACACACACACACACACACACATTCTCAGGAGAGCCTATTTCTCCAATCAAGAGGGTCCATGAGCCCTCCAATGCTGACTGCCAAGCCCTGGGAGGGTGTGGTCAGGTCGACCCCACCGAGAGGGAGGGAGGAGGAGGAGACATGGAGGAGATGAAGAGGAGAAAGGCCGATCTGGAGAGCGAGATCAGAAGGTGTGTGTTTGTGTGCACAGGTGGACATTTGGACACTTATGGAGAGACTAGTCCTCAGGCTCTCGTGTGCTTTTTAACTTACTCGATTGCGCGTGGGCAGGGACCACTCGAAAGATGGTTGCACTTCTCTACCTTCTGCTGGTGACATTGTTTTAGAACTTGGTCTGTGGTACAAACGAGTTCCGAAGAGTCGCTGCAAGAAGTATATGCATTTGCTACGTAACCTTCTTTCGTTGTCTGAGAACTGCAGCTATCCTCGCCCACGCAAACATTCACCCTTCTACCCTGCGCATCACGCACGTGAAGAATATACCAGGTCCACAGCTACAGTAAAGTGAAACGCACACGTGCATGGGCCTTTGAACGGTGATTGAAAGCTAGCCATATCTCTGTCTTCCATCTTCCTCACTGTCCCCCTTGTCTTCTCTAGCCTCACCCTCCAGGTCAACCACTTGAGACACGAGGAGAGCACGTTGACTGGGAGATGGTTCGACCTGGAGCAGAGGGAGCATGCCCTTGCTGAGGTGTGTGTGTGTGTGTGTGTGTGTGTGTGTGTGTGTGTGTGTGTGTGTGTGTGTGTGTGTGTGTGTGTGTGTGTGTGTGTGTGTGTGTGTGTGTGTGTGTGTGTGTGTGTGTGTGTGTTGTGTGTGTGTGTGTGTGTGTGTGTGTGTGTGTGTGTGTGTGTGTTGTGTATGTGTGTGTGTGTGTGTGTGTGTACGTTCATTATCTACTGACCTGGGCGTGTATGGTTTGCTGGAGTAAGCCCTTGTACACATGCTGAGCTTAATACTTGCAAAGCTATGACATAACTCCCTTGGACATTTTCCCCCTCCACCCGGCGTCAACCTGACTCAACTGCATGTACATGTATATTTACATTCATGGTACAATTCCCGCATGTAATTTGAGACAAAGTGTTCAGTATGATGTTATTAATGGGAGATGCTTGTAAGCAGACATGACTTTATATGGTATATTCAAATTCACACTTACTATTAATATTTAATTTGCATGTGCACACACACACATACACACATACATACATACATACACACACCTACATTTGCATGTACGCACAGCGAGAACGAGAGCTGAAACTCCGTGAGGAGGAGCTTGCCAGTCAAAAAGGAGACCAGGACTTCCGACAGAAGCAAGAGGAGTCTCGACTGCAGGTACGGAGGGAGGGAGGAAGGGAGGGAGGGAGGGAGGTACGGAGGGAGGGAGGTACGGAGGGAGGGAGGGAGTAGGGGGAGGGATTAACTGAAAGGATTTTAGGATGGGTGGGGGTGGTGGTGGGTGTGGCTAAGCCCTTTATGCCCCGCCCCCTTTAGGCCTGGGAGGACATGCTGGTGATGAAGAAGAAGAGTCTGGTTGCTGAGGAGTTTGAGCTCAGGAACTCCATGACTGCCAGTGAAGCTGAAAGCAGTGCTCAGATGGCACAGCTGACTGACAGGTTTGCAAGAGCACACTTCTGTGAATCCTTTAGCCCTCTAAACTAAACGCAGAAGTGACATACGCCATGTAGCTGCAACGTCATTATATGGCAAACCCCATATGAGGGATTTGCACTGGAGGCACCTCCAGGCCTGTATACGTTGTGAGGTCATATCTACTCCATTTAATGCCCAATTTACATGTACTTCAAATTTGAAAGATGACATTTCTGCGTGATAAACATTACATGCACGGAACTATTGTTGCCATGGCAGCAAAAATGCCTGCGGTCATCTTAACCGAATATGGTCTATTTCTCAAGGCCAGGGATGTCATTTGTAGTCTGGCACTGTATTTGCATGAGGTTTATTGCATCATTTGCAGGATGTGTGCGTTGCAGCAGCGAGAGTTTGAGCTGATACAGAAGCAGCAAGCCTGGTCCCGCCAGCTCGAGCACGATAAGGCCGCTATCGAGCAGAGGTGGGCTCTTATAAGGATTATAACAGCCAGAGGCATACATGTACTTGTAAGCTAGCATGCAGTTCAGTTTCACCAAAATATCTGAACGTGAAATTTTTAAAATGCAATTATTAATAGTTATTTACACGTAACTATTAGACGATAATTAGTTTCGCTACGTGCAGTCCGCTATCAAAATTTGATGCTCAAAAGCGATCGTGCTCAAGGTTTAGGCCGACGAGAAGGATGCCTAAGCTAGCTGCATGGTTTAAACAGCTAGGGGCGGGGTCACTATGTAATTATTAATAGCTGTTGCCAACGTAGTCATGTGAGGATCACGTTTTGACCCGAGTCTCTCGTGTCACGTGTGGACATTTTGGTGAAACTGATTTATGTGGAGAGGTTGACATTGGGGTACAGATCTAGCCATGAATCTTGTTAGCAGTGTCTTTAGTATTCAAGGAATCCAACTTGAGATGCTCACGTGTATGACACCCTTGTACATGTATAAACCCTGCATGTTTACAGTAGTTTTAAATGCCAAGTGCAGCGAGGTCAATGACTGCAGAAATTACATATACATCATATGACCTCATTAGTTACCATGGTAACCCCTCTCTCCCCCTCTGGTGGCAGGTGGCATAACCTTAGGCAGCGGGAGGCAGAGCAGGAGGAACGGACCCAGGCCCTGCGCCACCAGCAGCAAGCCAGGTTCCAGTACGGTCCTGGTGTGCATGGTGCTGGTGTGCATGGTGCTGGTGTGCAGGGTGCTGGTGTGCAGGGTGCTGGTGTGCCTGGTGCTGGTGTGCATGGTGCTGGTGTGCCTGGTGCTGGTGTGCATAGTGCTGGTGTGCCTGGTGGTGGTATGCATGGTGCTGGTGTGCATAGTGCTGGTGTGCCTGGTGGGGGGATGCATGGTGCTGGTGTGCCGGGTGTTGGCATGCATGGTGCTGGTGTGCCTGGTGCTGGTGTGCAGGGTGGGGGGATGCATGGTGCTGGTGTGCCTGGTGCTGGTGTACCTGGTGGGGGGATGCCGAGTGCTGGTGGGCCTAATGTTTTCTCGCCCACTCGTGCACAAGGTGAGGGTGCGTGTGTAGCAGTGGTGTGAGGACGTGGAATGACGACGGTGAATAGTCTCATTCACAGTCCCCACTCCACGTGATAACTGCAGATAGTAAAGCAGCCTTAGAAGTATGCGTGTGTGTGTGAGGCCTTGTACATGTATCACAGTCTTATGAGTGCATTAATTCAATACACCCTCTCAGGATCCATGTGGCTCTGAAGTTATATGTTGTTGATATTCTGTAATTGAGAGTGTTATGAATTTATCAGGTTCTACCCAACGTGTGACTGAGTATAATGACTTCAGCCCTGGGGGTCCGAGAGGGCAAAATTTCCCTACTGGGGGTCCCATTGGATTGTCTTCCACTGGAGGGGCCATGGGATATTCAAAGACGTCAACTCCAAAGAAGGTATGTGGTATGCAATGTAAAAACCATGTCATTTTGGTGTCAGGGGAGCTACAGTGTGCAGTACCACTCACGAGTAACTTGTCGGTCCACACATGTCCACTCACAAGTGACTCGAAAACCACACACATGTGCGTACATATGTACACGCGTGCGATGTGAGTCAAGCACTTGTGCATTGCCGAAATTAATGCAAATTACTCTCACTCATTCAGCCTGGCTATTTTTTCTTCGTTTCAGTTACTACGTGTGGTTTTTATTTTGCAACTAGTAAATCACGCATTGTTTTGAGTTGCGAATCCGATCGCGATTTGCGAGTGCACTGCGTGTGTGTGTGCGAGTGCGCATACTTGCGAGTGACACACAAGCGACTTGCGAGTGACACACAAGCAACTTGCGAGTGACACACAAGCAACTTGCGAGTGACACACAAGCAACTTGCGAGTGACACACAAGCAACTTGCGAGTGACACACAAGCAACTTGCGAGTGACACACAAGCAACTTGCGAGTGACACACAAGCAACTTGCGAGTGACACACAAGCGACTTGCGAGTGCTGTTAAGTTACTCGTGAGCGATACTGTACCTTTACAGAATAGCACATGGTTGTCATGTGCATCACAAGGGTGACGATATTCAGTTATTGGCCTGTTGACATTCTATTGTTGTCCCTATACATAGCCATTTTCTATTTTAAGAATAGCTCAAGTAAACTATGGTATACAGTGTTGACTATACTGCCTGCGCTTTTAGAAACACCTTTTTCTCCAGCCTAGCATCGACCTGGATGCTGAAATTGCAGCTGCTGTGTCGCATCAGGACAAGGAACAGATTAGCCGGGTAGGGAGTGAGTGTGTGTGCGTGTGTGTATGTGTGTGTGTGTGTGTGTGTGTGTGTATGTGTGTGTGTGTCCAAGGCTACAGGATAAAATGTGGGAGGTGGCTTGGGATGAGCTACATGTAGCAGCACACCGTCACCTCCACACCATCACATCCTCACAGGACGAGCAGCTAGCCCGGCAACTAATGGAGGAGGAACAGCGACAACTGGAGCAGCTGAGAAGGGTTGTGTCGGGGGACAAAGTGGACCAGGACCACGAGCTGGCAATACAACTGCAACAGGAACAATTAGTAAGTATCAAAAAAAATTTGATATGCTGAGAGGACCACTAGCTACTTGTATGGTGTAGTTTAGCCTCTTCAAGGGAAGACCCAGGCCTAGGGACGAAACTAGGGGACAGCCTATGGACAAGGCTAGTTTAGTTAGCACTTGAGGTTGTTGCAAAGTCTTGTAGCACGGCATATTACCACTCAAATGCACAGACTTACTGTGTGAATGTGCATACTAGTTTACCATGCCAACGTATGTGAGAGTATGTATAGTTCACCGAGTGTATAATTATTAGCAGGTGCTGCAATGCCATGTGATCAACACAGTGCAGTGGCATGCCCTTTCACCTCGCTCTCCGCTCCTCTCCTGTCTCCCCAGGCTTACGGCTCGGACCTCACCGTCACCAATGACTTCGGAGCCGGAGGTGGAGAGGAGAAGGTCAAACACGCGCTGCAGGAGGCCATGACGAGGGTGCACGTCCTGCAGAAGCAGGTTAGCCAACACCGACCATAGATTCAGTACCGGTAAAATATACATTGGGGCGGGGCTGATTGCTTACGATTATGTGATACTGAACAATGAGATCTTCCATGTGTATACTTAGCCATTCCCTTGCCAGCTTTTGTATTGCACCATGGGAGAAAGCGAGATAACAGCTGACGCTAACCCCACTACCAAAAACCCTGAAAATCCAAGACACTTCAAGTAGTTACCTTCGATTAGCTACACTTACCACTTTGGCAACTTTTGTAATGATAGCTGGTCACTTGTAGGCATACATGAGTATCTCAACCAACATGGAACGGTAAGATGGCCTACGAGCTCGAGCCCAAACTAAGCACAGTCAGATTCTGTGACAAGAAAGTTCGTTTAGAACAGCAGACGTTCTTTCGCCGGGGGGTAGGAACGTCTGGGCATGAGACTAGGTTTGGCTGTGATGTCATGGAGCCACAGGCCTGTAGGCAGGAGGGGGGTGGGGGAAGAGGTTGAGGTGGTTCACACTACTGGCTACTGGCCCCACCCATACACTCCCGGCTTTGCTGGACACTCCACACGATTGTGTCTTGTGTTATACACTTTGCTTGATCACTCCATTCCATAGGAGCAACAAGACCGTCTGCTTGCCGAGCACATCCAGGGGACTGGAGGGGACAAACCCAACGACTTGGGGGGCACTGAAATAAATGATCTCAATTCGTGATTCACAGTCGTACAGTCGATATGGCTCAGTGCTTCAGTTTTGATGGAGCTATAGCCCTATTAACACTTATATGTATCATATTCTGTGGAGTATACTTTTCTGGCCGACCAGTAGTCTCAGATTTTTTCAACTGCTGTATATGCGTGTGTTCTTCTTGGAGTGTTTCACTTCTCATTCCACTTTTCTTTTCTTTTTTTACTGTTGCCGTTTACTTTTTATATCAGTATTTGCAACTTGAATATTTTTCCACCGTATGCTTATGTAGTGTAAGGTTGAGTGTATATAGTCTGGATGACACTGGAGTGTCGTTAATAATTATTTGGGTATACGACCGTAGTATGCTATACTTCAAAATGTGTAATACCTGTATCATGCTTGCAGTTTAGTCTCGGTCCCAGGCTCCCCCTGTGTGTGGGAAAGGGAGCTTGATGGTGAGGCTACATGCAATTATATACAATGTAGCATTGTTGGGGGGAGGGGGGGGGTAATTATAACCTGGGAATTAGGATGCAGTTCAATTAATGTCCAGTACTACTGATATGGTAAAATAGCTATAGACCATTTTCATCTCAATGACGCTAGCTACGTATAGCTACTGCACCAATAAATTTAGAGTTTGTTAGATTGGTTGGATCCATGCATGCACATTTCATGATCAATTGAAGGGCTCAGAACCAACCCACAGCACTTGATAAAATATCTTTCAGGAGCTGAAAGAACTAGTCTCGGGTTTGGCGCTATATAGTTTTGAATTCGCGCCTGACGTCATGTAATTGATTTCTGTGTTACGTTAATTAAACCCATAAGCAAAACGAAACTTTTTTTTCAAACTTAATAAATATGCATATAGTGGGTGGAGCAGTTAGCTCCGGGCTGTGACCATGTGTGTTCAGGTAGAGGGTAACGTGGTTTGGCAACTGCCACGGTGGTCTCGGACAGTATGGCCTAGGATCCGTCCGTGTTCCTCCTTTGATTCCCAAAGCCTGGCACACTAAACAGACCCGATGACGATCCCTGTACCATAGCGGACAGGCGCCCGAAAGGCTGAAGGCTCGGTCAGCCGGAACGACCTCCTTAACGTGGCAGTGTCACATGGCCTAGGGTTCCGTTGGGAGAAGAGGGTTGCCCTTTTTTTTTTTCTCTTCACAATATGCATGTATACTCTGGGGGAGGGTGGGGGCAAGCTCAATATCTGTGGGTTAGACCACTCTGGTTCTGAGACCTTCAATTACTGAAATTCACCCGTTCTCCACAGAGAATGTACATGTACTGGAGGGAACTTTGATCTGCCTCTGGCCCCCATGCAGCCGGCCAGTGCAATGGAAAATGGACATATACTCGCATAGTATTATATCATCTCCAAGACAATCAAGACAGATTAGGCTGTTGACCAAATTCTACATAACATCAGTATGCACTTCAGGCACGTGCTGATGATGACATCAGTGTCTGTTAAAAGCACACACTTAGTGGCACTCAAAATAAAGCTTCCTTGTTATGTTCAGGCCCAGGCTCTTTTTAGCCTCGTACCTCCTCTCGCAGCTTTTTTTTTTTTTGCAGCTGTGGAAGAAAACATGACATTTTTTTCCCACTGTTGCGAACAAAGCTGTGAGAGGAGGCCTGGGTACGAGGCTAGGCTCCACTCACCAGCCTTTTAATTTAATTTCCAATTTTCCATAGTGCCAGCTGCAGCTGGGGGGGATAATCACACATGCTCACAGTACTAGTCAAAACAAATATTATTTCATGACTTTATAAGATGATATGCTGCAGATCGAACTAAATACAGTAGTCCATATAACTTAAAGTGACATTTGACTCCAAGGGGGGAAAGGGATTAGTGTAGTACAGACCTGTTTGTGTTCTGAGAATGATACAACAGACTGCAAAGGCACACAGTGAATACAGTGTCTTGTGATTCTTTAAATTCCTACTTACAGAAGCAAACAGCAGGGTTACCATCAGTGCACAAGTATGCATACCAAACTGTAATTATTACATTAACAAATTATATAACAGAGTGTAGCAATATTATACAAAATGGAGTCAGTGCAAAAGTGAGAGCAATCTCTTGTTGGAATCACTTTCCATTGTACTGATAGGCGTGAGAGGGCTTTGGAGGCGCCACTGGTCGAGTGGGCGGAGTACGAGATGGGCGAACTGGAGGCGGAGAGTGTTCATAATCGATCTTTTCAATTTCAACTTTTTGAACAGAGAGCTCTGTTGTTGTTCCATTCCTGGATGATGTGGTTAGCGACTCATTGACTTTCGTTACAGTTCTGCTTTCGAATTTGCCACTGCTGCCCCGCCTTCCCTTGTTCCTGTAGTGGCAGACAGCTATCACGATGACTGCTGTGATGAGCGCGGTGAAGAGGGCGGTGACAAAGAAGGTGATCACAACAACAGCTCCTTGGGAAAGGCCTGCGGGAGGAGGAGCGAGGAGGGAAAGGAAGGTGTAATTAAGGCGTTGGTTGGAGCAGCAGTGCAGGGTAAAAGGTTCTATGAATGCGGAATATGATCGACACTGCTTGTCATTGAAACTAGCCAGATCTGCACTGTTTAAGTATGTTGTGGGACCACTTAAACTTTGCAGGATTGAACAATCTTGCGTCAATTACTGTGTGACCTCGTCCCCAGGCCTCCCACGCACACGGAAGGGGAGCCTGGGGACGAGGCTAATTACTGTGAACTATGAACCATTAAGTATTTCACGTAGTAATTTACTGAAATGGTGCACATAGGTGCAAATAGGGTTTATCTAAGTTTCAACAGTAAGTGGCGTCCGCCCTATCTCACATTCATATATTGTAACAAAAGTGATGTCATAATGTATGGCCCAACCATTTTGGATGAAAAGTAGATAGCAAGAGAGAGTACCTATTTTCTCACTGAATAAGGTACCCAATATGCAACAATGACCCAGTAATAATAATAATAATAATATACTCATGTTGCTGCCGTAGCGCTTACGCCATTGACCACGCACCCACAGACGCAGGCGGAGCTTGTAAGACCTCCAGTCAGAGGACAAGAGCAAGAACAACCAGAGACCACACAATCCTGATCACCATACAATTCCTTCTTCCTAGTCTCCCATATCAGTAATACAAAGCTCTTAACTAGCTTTAATAATGCTTTAAAATCATCCCTGTTCCAATTCTCAAACCCTAAAATAAAACTTGCCTTATTAAAATTATCAAGTAAAGTAATACAATAAACATTGTTACCTAATGCCAGGCTAGGAGAAGCTCTAATCCATAGCTACATACAATAAACATTGTTACCTAATGCCAGGCTAGGAGAAGCTCTAATCCATAGCTACAACAGTGACTTAAAATATTCTCCAGCCATTAATTGTTGTCCTCCAAAACCAACGTGATAATGTCATCGAGAGCCTGCAATATTCTTTTAATTTGCACACAGCAGAGCAGTGCAATGACTCCATATAAGGAATGCTCCACGCTTTGTGGCTAATACCTACTTCAAAAGGACACAACACCCACTACAAGCAAAGATCTCAGACTTCTTGGAAGCACTAAAGAAGCCCCAAAATTGGTGCTGCAGGTTTTGCTCCTTGCAAAGTAAACACACACTCAATAGACGTCCTGTGAGAGTTGTAGGGTTTCTCTCGAGACTGTGCAGTACCCAAATACGGTTAAAACCCTCAATGGACTATCAAAGCAGTCCAGGGCAGAAAACGAATATTATTCCGTTGCGCATTTCGAGCAGTGAGGCGCATCACTGCATTCAAAGCGCTGTATCTCTGAGTTTCTGTTAAGGGTGGGGCTCATACACTCTACATAGAGGCATCAAATAAATATTGACACTTCCACATAGTGTGACTGAGTCCTACCCTTAATGGAAGCTCAGAGATATAGCGCTTTGAATGCAGTGATTCAAACAAAATATGTGACGGAATAATGTTCATCTTCCACCAGGAGCTGCCACATATGCATCTGGCACTGGTGATGAGGTTTTGATTCATGACTTTCACAACTACAGGTTTTGGCTGGGCATACTTCAAAAGGTGATTATCCCTGTGTAGCAAGTTGACAACTACTATATAATTATACCAATGAGAGAGATGGCAAGTAAATTGTGATAGCATGACTCAAGAACTCAAAAGCAGAGTATCGAAAATTTCCACGAACACTTAAGCTCTGTTATTAGACTAATGAATGCTAATTAACTTCTAGGTTTCACAGTCACTTAGGAAGCCACTAGAATGCAGGCAGTTTGTATGATTATCTCAGCCACATCTCAAAGTAGCTGGGTGCCATCAAGACGTCTGAGGTCATTACGCCATGCAGAATAATTTTTACCAGCTGGGCGCAAATGAAGGTGAAGCATGCGCTTGGCTGGTTCCTAAGATTACTTTTCCTGAATTTATTGTTGTGTGTCCGCACTTCATATGTGCACTAAATACATCATATTACGTTACTATGCCATTATAGTTAGCCTCGTGCCAGCGGGAAAAGAAAGCGAGAAAAAAAAAAGCTGGGACAGCTGGGTACAAAGCTACTCTACAGTCACGAGCACAGTGAAAGTTTGCAGACTCAATAGGCCAAGGTATGTCAAGCTAGCTAGTTTTGTATTGCCTAGACGGTAGGTAGCGATGATAATCCTGTTTGGCGAGTTCTGACTGCTAACTGGAAGCGCACTACGAAATTGCCAGGGTAGACAGGCGTAGCCTCGCACCCAGGCCTCCCATCACAGCTTTTTTTCGCTGTGTGCGGGCTTTTAAACAATCTCCAGGGATGGGCTGTTGAGTGGTGACACTAATAATCATCGTTAAATTTAGTAAATTGGTGGGGGCTCGGCCTGCACACTTGGCAGATGCTGCCAGTAAACAGAGGTGTGGACGATACCTATCAGTGTACTCTTATATAATAGCACTACAAAATGGCACAGCATTGAAAGGCACACAACCTCAACACTTTGCACGTCCACACGACGACGCATGTCTATGACGTTGGTATATAAACCAAAATTATGTTGGTAAGAGTGTATATTATATACTTATCATTGCTTCCCATAGTAGGGACTACCCCATGCACAAATATAGGCAAAGTTTGTAAACTCTCCAGTCTAGTCTGGAGACAAGAGGTTTATCTTATCCTTCTTTACATCAGACTGATAAATAAATACACCAATCCTTGATATGGCTTGTCTCAATTCTCATACCCAAAACATAGCCTGCTCTACCAAAATTATGGAGTATACATTCTCTTTTAGATCTTTCGGTTTCTACCTTAAGAAAGCCTAGCTGATTGAAAACATAACAAGACTGATATATTTCATATCTAAAAACCAACCGGGTGTTGTTTTTTTTACATAAATCATCCAATGTTAGGTTGTGCTCAGAAACAGGCCAGTCTAAGCTAAATGCAGCTGTAGAATGGATCAGCTTGGCTAGACAGTCGCATCATGTACTGCTTACAGCGAAAGTGGTGACATAGCAATTTCATAGTGCACTTCCAGTTAGCGATCAGTACTTGTGAAAACAGAATTATCATCGTTACCTACCACTCTTTCACTGTCTACGCAACACAAAACTACTCTAGCTTGATGTAACTTGGCCTACTGAACCTGCAAACGTCCGGTAGCTTCCACTGCGCTTGTGGCTATAGTGGCATAGTAACGGAATGACGATATTTAGCGCATGTAATAATCGTGGACGAACACACAGATGCAAAAACGTAAAGCAATCTTAGTACCAGCCACCCGGCCGGTAAAAATTGAGTACCCCCTCCAAATATGGTAATGCAATCGTCCCATTCACTCACTTGGCGCCTCCTCCCCAGTGACGATCTGGAACAGGATGAAGCGATCCCGGACAGTAGCTAAGTCATCGATAGTGGGCCCATCATTAGTGGCCCCGCTGGAAGCAACGACGATAATGGTATAGCTCGCCTCTGGGTCCAAATCCCTGACGGTGTAGCTAATAACTGCACTGCTATCATCTGTCGCTGGCACAATCGGTTCATCATTACGTCGCTCGAAGCTAGTACTACCGTCTAGGAGAACGTAGACGTTGTAATGGAAGTCGTCTCTTCCACCAGTGTCCTGAGATGGGAGCCAGAATACCTCCACATTGGTGTTGGTGACCTCTGGCAGCCGGTCAATTACGATTCCAGGAGAGGAGGGGTTTCCTGTGTGTGTGTGTGTGTGTGTGTGTGTGTGTATGTGTGTTAGTGTATGTGTGTGTATGTGTGTGTGTGTGTGTGTGTGCACATGTGTGTAAAGATACATCCTGCTCTAGTTTGTACTCCTTTGATGTCTGTACACACTCACACAGGCAGAGGTTACAGACTCCATAATTACACTTCAGAGGAAACCGGGAAGCCCAAGGGAGATATAACTGCAGTCAGACACTCTGGAGCCACTGCAGATGCTAACCACATACATGTACATGTACATGCACTGCAAATGGTAGCTATCTCATAACGCTAGCCTGGTTCCCAGCCTTCACCACAGCTTTTGTGCTCACAGTACGAAAAGCAGGTAGGCCTGGCAAAACTCATCACGTGAATGCATTCACGTGATGAATAGGTGACATACGGTGAGTGGTGCAATAAAGGGAGCTGTGAGCAAATTGCTATATATAGCACAGATTGCTTCCAGATGATGATGGATGCTGCCCTAGATTACCATGTATCAAATCCGTAAGCTTTTGAATATTAAAGCGCTCTGGTGACTAGCTGCACGCATTAAAACTGCACCCATCTATCGTTCTCCAGGCTTCACAGCCTCATACTCAGCTTATTCTATACTGCAAATTAAAGCCTAACAATCTACCTAACCACTACAGGCTCAGAGCTGGTACTCACCTGCAGACCAGGCATGTTGATCACTCCACTCTTAACGAGACTTAAACAAGTCTTTCGCCAGTCACTCTTTTCTCTGACTCTTTGCCAGTCTGCCATCACGCAGAGTGATAGTACAAACAACACGTGGGTATAGGGCTTGAAGTGGATCGACCACATATTTCAGCCATGATCTGAGTCAACCATGTACACTCACGTGATAAAATTAACTACTTTTTTTGCACTTGTTATATCTACATGTACAGGTATGGCATTTGTCAGTGGGGTACGGCTGGCCTTATATGGGGCATCACTCTTACTATAAGTGGCGTTTATGTCATGCTCTTCTAGGTTCTACTGGACTCACGACTGCATGCCATGTCTGGCTCGTCGGCTGGTCGACTGAAGCTGAACTGACACTCACAAAAAGCAGCAGCTGGTATAAATGGATCGACGGTGTTCATGGGACATGCTATACACCGATCATCGTTTGACGGGAGGGCCTTGAACAGGGGGGCTTGACAGGCTGTGCGTGTGTGTGTGTGTGTGTGTGTGTGAAATAAGATAGAGTGATAGGACAGGCAGTTCGCCAATCAGTAACTAAAATACCCAAGATTTGTACTTTTAGCAGCAAACAGGATGATTAATCAAAGTATATGTATTTACAGTGAAAGTGTCTACTCTCCTCTGTTATTCTACTCTGAAACAACGTTTACTGCCACCCCTGGAGGCTATCAAGAGTGTGTTTGCTATCCAGGGCACCAGCCTGAGAATACTGCAGCAAGCCCAGACGGGATATTACGTAGATACCTTCAAAGGACTGCAACATAAGTACCCATAATAAGCTGCTGTCACTCCATGTTTAACCCCTTGTTTAACCCCCAGCTCTCTAATTTCCTACGTATTAGCTGTTGGGTGGCATCCTTGGCAGTTGGGATACAGGTAAATTAATTCTTTATGCCTCATCTGAAACCACATGGTTATACTTACCACTGCATGACGTGGTGATAGACTCAAAACCAGGATCACAACGACAGTCTGGATTGCCAGCAAAGGTGCCATCAGCCGCACAGCTCACCTCTGGATTCACTGCGGTGGAATTTCTTGCACACATTATGTTTCCCGGGGTGGGAGTTGAACCAGCAGGTGGAAATGGGATGTCAAGGGTCGTCCCAAGACCGATACTCCTTGCAGGGCAGACTTGATAGTACAAAGTAATCCTGTTTATAGTGCCACATGTGCCAGTGTCTTCCACTCCAAGGTAGAAGCCATTGGTGTTGGCTGGAGAGGGCTGGAAGGTGAAAGTTCTTGTAACTGTTCCTCTTTCAGTAGTACTGAGAACTTGCAGTTCATTTTGCAAGTAATTGTCAGGATTGGTTATTGCAGCGTTATCTGCTCCATTACTCTCATAAAGGTACATAGTGGTCTGCAGTGTGTTGCACCCATTGCCCTGGTTGGTAATACAGCTGGTGTAGTCATAGGTAACATCCACATTGACCTCCCTGGCTTCAAGGTAGCTGATGTACTGTGTGAAGACCCAGTTGTTCTGTGGTGATGGCCGTCTGTAGTCACAAACTCGAAGCTGTTCCCGGCAGAGTGAAGGCTGGGGTGTCCACTGCAAATTTAGACAAAATATTCTAGCTCAGTGTATAGGGTGATCTGACACTGGTATTGGCTACACATGTATGCTAGAACAGCCTCTTAGGTAATTATCACACTAGAAATACTTGGCCTCGCTGCCAGGCCGGCTTATGTCAATTGCAGCATGAGTTTTATAATTTTCCTTAATCTCGTGTCCCTAGACCCCAAAGTCTGCCCCCACTGAACGATCTGGTTATGCAAGCCTGATTCCTGGGGCCTGAGTGGTACGTTACATCATACAATGGTATAAGGTACAGCTTTCCTATCTCTGTTGCTACGGTAGCTGGAAAGTCATCCAAAAAGAAGTCACTATCATTCGATTAGTAAAATAAATCTAAAATCTACAAAAGGGCCAGCCTGGTTCCCAGGACCCGCTTTATTCGGTTGCACGAAGCTGTACCTTCGTGCAACCGAGTAAAGCTGGGGTCTGTGAGTGAGACTAGTGTATCAGCAGGTTGCATCACAACCATACTCCATTCACAACAGTAATACAAATGTTACCAGGCCACTTTAATATTTCACTGTACATGTAGCCATGAATAGGACTATGTCTTGACCTGTTGCTGAGGATGACTTTACAATCACTGCTCAACAAATTAGTGCTTGAATATGAGTATTTGCAGTTGATAGAACTTACTCCACTGCCTTCACCATCAATATTCAGCATTTGGAGTACACCTAGGTTCTCATAGTTCCATGTGTCAAACAGGACACGCTGGTCCTCAGGATAGGGAGTGAAAGAGGGATCAGTTGCATCTTCATCTACACACCTGCTGTCAGCATCTGGAGCTTGGGCCAGGGCCGGCCAGAGAAGTGTGGCAGCCACCAAACACACCACTAGGAGTCTCATCATCATAAAGCTGATAGTGCAGAACGATCTGTAAAAATAAGGTCTCGTTAAAGACTAGTCCCTAGGAAGAGATCAGAACCCTTGGCACCATCAAATCAAGTTCAATTTCTGGTCATAGAAAAAAATTAACCTATTTTGGAAAGAGTGGAGCTGCTTTTTGTTTTATGTGTCTTGTGTCTTGTTCCCTTAAGGTGACAAATTTAGCAGATTGGGTATAGAGCAGATTTGGTGGGTATTAATTTTAGCATTTTTGAAAAATAGCAAATTGTGTGCAAAAAGCAGGTGCTTTGAAAGGTAAGGTGTACTGTACATACTTAAACTGCGTTCCTTCGATTGCAGTACATGCAGTAGTATGCATGCACTCTTGCGCATAATGCATATTTCTGCGCAATCGTATATACACGGAATGCATTTATGCAAACGAGTATTAAATAATGTTAGCGAGTTCAAAATTTAACAATTTTTTCCCCAATTTGCGAATCTGGGCTAAAATTAGTACCGACACAATAGTCACTTTAAGGAAGTAATTATTCAGCCTTTGTTTTGACACACGCGCACAGACAGCTACCTTTCAAACTGGCTGCTATGGTCTCTGTTCACTAATTAAATTACTGTTGAAGCGGTTACCACAAGCACTTAGGCTCTTTATCAGTGTCTCGTTCCCAGGCTCCACTCCCCAGCTTTTCTCACACTGTGGAGTGGAGCCTGGGAATGAGGCTAAGTGTGTACCAGAATGATGCATTCCTGTGCAAAATTAGCTCGGCTAATTCTGGCAGAAGCGCACTATGAAACTTCTGAATCGGGACTTTTGCTTGAAGCTGTACAAGATAAGACAGCGTAACCATTTTGAAGCGGCTTTTAGCTTGGGAGTGACCTGCTGCTGAGCATAATCTTTGTTGGATGATTGGTTTAGATATGAAATATTAATCTTGTTTAAAACATCCTACATACCACTAAGAGGGGCAGCTACAGAAGTTTGACAACAGCAACTAGGCATCTCTAGGGCCTACACCCACACTCACCCACACATACACAAACAGAAAATCACTAACAGGGCTTCTATCAACTGATAACTTCACGCATGGGCTCCTGCTTCACTAGAACCCTTCTATACACTGGACTGCAGCTCCAGGCTTCCAGTGATCAAAAAAGTGATCTCACAGAGCCATTCACTTCAGCTTCCTGTCTAGTCAATCACACAGGACATGGGTAGGAAGTGATATAGCCAAAGAAACCCTGGAGGCTTTCATCTAATATCCCAAAGCACCATATAGGGAATAATGTTTCATTGCACTCAGGTAGGTTTGA
The DNA here is from genome assembly GCA_963921505.1 of Phakellia ventilabrum. Lineage (NCBI taxonomy): Eukaryota > Metazoa > Porifera > Demospongiae > Axinellida > Axinellidae > Phakellia > Phakellia ventilabrum. The sequence continues at coordinate 971,540 of OY997388.1, read as the reverse complement.
ATTTCTACACAAATCTCTTTGTTGGTAGTTACTAAGTGACACAGGTGTATGGTTTGTATTACTGGTTGCTGGTGTAGCAGAAAAATGCTGACTGCCATTCTGAAAGCCTCGGACTGGCTGAATGGTCAGCTGAGCAGCGCGTTAAAGGCAACTCGATTCCCGCGAGGCTCTCTGCAGGAATACCATGTATGCACTGGCGATTTTCTGATATTATTGCTTTTACCTTGTTTGTACTGCACTAAAAAGGATAGAGTAGTGGTGTGTCACCTAAACCAACAAATGTTTCAAGCTGTGGTCCTGCAATGCACTACCGGAAAGATGGGAGCAAGTAACAACTAGCGTCGTCCCCAGGCTCTCCCTTTGAAAAATCGAAGAACGGGAGAGAACCTGGTATCTTTTCTCACTTAATTTTAACTTACTTAATTATGCATAGGTGGGACTGATTGAAAAAAAAAGACGGCTGCATTTCTTTACCTTTCGCTGGTGACACTACTTCAGTGCTCAGTTGGGAGGGGGAGGGGGGGGGTGGGGGAGTAAACCTTTTCCTATTGAAATTAGCCCATTGTGGGGGCAGAGCTAGATTCCAAGAAGTGCAGGGTTCACTTCCTAAAGCAAGCATCAATTAGTGCCTCACAAACAGATACCAACACAAGGGCAAGCTCTGCTGTTGGCAACTTCCAATCATGTTTATCACGTTACCAACTGAAGTGGAAGCTCTGCTGTTGGCAACTTCCAATCATGTTTATCATGTTATGTTCATATTACAGCTATAATTACATCATGATTAGCGGAAGTGTATGTACAGGGCCACACAAACGCATACGTAAGATGTATGATTGAAGCACACAAATTGGACGAAATGAGAACTGCCAGTGGAGATGGCTAGGTCACATGGGTCAGGGTCTAGAGGACCATCTTTTTAATGGCTTCGTGGCTGCAATTGTTGACCTGGTTGTCAGCCCTGCAAACATCCAAAATGACTCACTATTCACACATGGCTGTAACCGAGTACTTTTAACTCTTTCCCAGCCAAGCAAAATGACTCACTATTCACACATGGCTGTAACCGAGTACTTTTAACTCTTTCCCAGCCAAGCAAAATGACTCACTATTCACACATGGCTGTAGCCGAGTACTTTTAACTCTTTCCCAGCAAAGCAAAATGACTCACTATTCACACATGGCTGTAACCGAGTACTTTTAACTCTTTCTCAGCCAAGTTTCATAAGGCTTATGTGAATTTATATGGGCTTTTTATATTAGACGTTAATATAAAGTACATAGTTTTCTCTATTTTATATAGGCACATAAATGTGCCCATGGCGTGCAAAGAGTTAATACCCATAGACCATAATAGCTAAAGCAAACTATACAAGTATATTTCTATGCTTTAACCGTACTTTGACATACATGTGCGCTTATCCATAGATCTACATTAAAATGGTTTATCAACACACACGAATTATTTACCACGCATGTCAGAGGGAACAGTACACATGGGACTACAGTTGTGCATAGATAGTAATTAGTAGAGCAGAAGGACTACTTCATCTCTGATTTCTATAATATCAGAAACTTATGATACAATACCCCACTTCACGAGTTCACTGATGTGCTATTTATCCCAAGGTTAAATCATGGATAATATAGTACATGGTTAAATTTGTCAACTGTATGATTTTAATAGTACCACCATAGATAGTATCTATAGTACCACCGACCATACCTTAGCACAACTCGGACAACAGGTCGCTTTGAAGGCTCTTTTTCAGATCCCTCTAACTCTGTACAGGAGGCACAGCAGACCAAAATGAGCAGTCGCGCAGTGCTAGCTAGCTAGGTGAGCGCTCTACATGTACATACAGTGACGTAACATCATACTGCAGATATAATTATACGTTTGCGCAACGGATGGCATTAATTAATTTCTTTGTTTCCGGTCACGACCGACAAACCAATTGGCTTTTGGAATAGAAATTATTTGCTACTTTAAAAGCAAATAGAGTGAAGGTCATATATCTCCAGGCAATCTGTCAGACCAGGAGCCAATGAGTGGTGAAGGCAGAGCTTTACCGCATCATTGATTCCTGGTCAGACAGTTGTTTAAGTTCCATGAACATGCGTATTTGAGATCTGATCCCCTTGCAAGTCTCTCCCTGCTAGCTGGGTGTTCATTAACTCACCAGCCCTCTTCCTGAGAGCATAGATAGCAGAGCAGAAGGACAGTCCTTCTACTCTACTATCTATGCCGGGAGCAAGGTTGAGTCACTGAGAGCAAGACGTTAATTTTAAGTGGCGTAATTTGCTATTTGCCGGGTCTGGATCCCTTACACACTGCAATAATGGGGTGTGATCAACCCTCCCTTGCATTCCTGATACATGAAGACATGAGGTCGTCTTAGGGTTGAAGTTCTTGAGGGTCGATAAATCTGGTGATTGCGATCAACTGAATTCCCAGGCCACATGGTTGCAAACGAAGTGATGACTGTCAATATCTTCACTGGTATATACAAACCCACTACATGATGTACACACCACATGCCAAATGCCCTATTGTAGTGTTACATGATAATTGTTCTAACTTTAATAGCTAATTGATTAAGTAACATTCTATGATGTCATAATTTCATGGAGACAATTGTATTGATACTGGGATATCATTACGAAGACGCAACAACTAAACTTGGCAGCAAAATAAAGTGTGCATGCAATCAAAATATCGCCATATCCTTCTCCATTCCAGCCAAATTACTTGTTGTCAGTGTTAATTTCAATCATTGCAACTAGGAGATAGCTGATATAGCCACATGATTTAATTGTGTATGCACTACATCATGATATTGACTACGATGTCATAGTTGTATGGAACCAGCTGTTGCTGGGATACCATTGTGAAGACACAACAACTGCTGTGCCGTTAATAAACAGCTTGGCAGTCCAGGAGGAAAGTGCATCCAGCCAATCAAACTCACCATTCAGACAGATTGCCTGCTCCTTTCAATTAACCAGGAGCTGGCACATCCCATGAACTAATTAGTGCACGTTCATTTCCCTCCATATTGTAGGCACAACAGGGAAGGTCAACCTAATCTTAGAATGACATAGTGAGACGTCAGTAGGGTGTAAAGGTAATTGCTGCTTCAGGTTTGGAACAGTATACTTACCACTGAAATCTAAGCCACTTTATTTGTTGTTTCACAGGCCCGACCAACCCAATACTTCCTAAAATAATTAAATTTTGTACTACTATTTTGTAGATCAGTGGCAGTCTGATGGCTTCTGCACGGCCAGTGAAATGGCCTGATTTCTTGAAAATTGTCCGGCATTAATGCTGTAAGGCTTTTATGATGGTACAAAGAAACAGAACTTCAATATCTTTGTCAAGCGGCAAAAATTACATCACGCTAACTGCTTTTATTTTTCATTTTCAAGCCGACCTACCGACCGGGACTTAAATGAAGGCTTGAAACAACAAATGAAGTTGACTCGGCCTTATTTGGCCATTTATTCATGGACTGTTAATAGCATGTATGAACAGGTGTTAATCGCCTGAGGCAGTGTCCACCAAGAACATTTATGGCAGACAAACAGCACAATGGAAATTCCACAGAGCAGTGGCAAACAGCCTGCAAAAACAGAAGGTACCAAGCACCGGTATTTCCTGAGAGCTAGCAAACAAAAAACAGATGCGCAGCTCGCTAGTATCAGCTCTGCGAGGTCCGCTGACCGAAACTTCGACCACTCCCACCCACCAAGTTAGAAATTGACAATCCTGACCGGTTTTACATTCTTTTGTTTTGTTTTTTTACTTGGTGAGTATCTTCCCATGAAGTTCACTCACCAAGGGTTTTTTCCCTGGTACCCGTGTGGGCCCACAGATACCTAAATTCTAAGTTTCAAAACTTATGTGAAAGCTTGGTCCTCGGTCATAGGCTTATAATTTGTACACCAACACACAGTTCGTATGTAGGGGGATATGGTCCCATACAAGTAGTTCAATAACCCGACAGTTGAACCCGCTGGTTGACCCGCAGGACAAAGGATCATATCCCTCTGCCACTTTTTTTGCCAAACTTCAAATAGAATGTTTATTACCACAACTTAAGTGCTCAGGCAATGCATGACAAAATCAAGATTAATAGCTACTTTTTATAAAATAGCAAGTGAGCAAAAGTCCGCACAAAAAGATTCCCACGCCTCCACTCTCTCTCCCCTCACCAACGGATGGTTGAGGGGCTCCTAGCCCCGTCCCCAGGCCACTCCTGTCCTGGGAACGAGACTAAGGGGGCAAGGACACATTTGCAGTGCCACAAATGTTAGTGGTACATGATCCGATTGTATTCATCAGACCACAACTGATATGATTAATTTGTTATTATTCATTGAAGCCAAACACAGCATCTGTGTACTGCCAGCACTGCAGTTTGGTAGCAACGTAGTAGTCATTCAAACTCTGGAGGACAACATTCTCAAAAACGTTTTCTTAGCGATTATGTGTACAATAGCTCCATTGTTTGTACAATGTTTGGATGGACGAGTCGTAACGAAAGCTGCATTTTTAAATAAGGAATAACACAGACACTGTGTTTACTCAACAACTTTATCCCATAATCATGTTATGAATACTAGTATCATGTGCTACTACACAGGTCATTTCACCCATACTTCAGTATCTATAGTTCTCACATTAATTTTGCTGCCTGCGATATTCGATTCCATACATGTCTGTATCTGTAGATCTATGTATGTAATGCCATACGTATACGTACACATGCTAGTGACATCATAGTGACATCAGACACACGGCAGTAACTGGACATACCACTACTAGCAGAGCTACTGGTGGGCATCAGATCAGAAAGCATGTGCTTGACCTCATGTGTGTTGAATATCAGGCTCTCCTCCTTTTCTCCCCGTTTTCTTTGTTAATTTTGTTTTTACACCCTGTGAAAAAACAACAACCGGGGAGTGGAGCCTGGGAATGAGGCTATACTGCACTTACTGTATTGGCATCCACTGCCTCTATAGCTCTTATTTAGCCATTCATTTTCACTTTCATTACATAATGCCTTTGTGCATTACACATATTTCTTCATGCTCATTGAGGCTCCCCTTTGATGAGTACTTAAAATGATTGCTGTATGGCCTCTGTTAATTTGTCAAATGCTATTCTTTTCCAGTCCTGCATTCAGCAGTTATGAATTGCAATAAAGCCCATTGTATCACATAAGAGCTAGCAACAGTCTAGCCTCGTACCCAGTCCACAGCCATCCTGTTGCCTGGGTGTGAGTACAGTTGTAGCATCACACCCAGGCATCTTGCAGCCTCGCTTTTCTCCATGCCTTTTATTTCTTCTCTCCATGGCTACTGTAACAAGATACTCAAAAGCTGATTTGAGGGGGAAGCTAGCTGAGGCCTCACTCAAAATTAAAGTAGTCTGGCCTAAGCAATTATTGGAGAATGCAAAGCTATAATTAAGTAAGAGTGCATGGCAAATTTCCCACCAGTCTACAGCTCCCAAACTGCTTATCTTGGACCTTTCGTACATTCCCAAACATATTATAATTTCCGTGCAAGCGACAACCAACCAGGAATTGTCTTGCTTACGTGAGCACTCTGGCTCAAGGGAGAACTGCTGCAACGTCCAGAAAGCAAACACAGATCCCAGCTCCTCTTAATGCATTAATTATTACCTCATTAGTCAACACAATGAGAAGCATAAGAACAGAAGATTTCATGCTGTGTGGTGGAGATTGGGCACCAGCGCCCACATGGGAATTTTAACATGCCATCAACATGGTATAATCACAGGGGTAGCTAGGATGCACACCAACACGTTCGTTTCTCTGTCTCAAAGAGGTTTTCGTGTCTGTTCATGTACCCATTGTGAAGACATTGGGTATGCAGCAATGAAGTATAAATTGAAATACAAGTTTGTAACTACTGGATAATGAACTTTGATCTAAATTTGTCTGGCTTTAGGGTGATAGCTTTCTTTAGCTCTTAAATTACATCGCAAAGGAAGTTAGAAATACTATACGGCTAATTTTTGAAAGCCTTAGCAAGCTTCTCTAGTACACCAGCTACGGAAATAAGTATTCTGCATGCAGTAACATGACCCCCAGCCTCCCACCTTGTGTATACACACACACAGAACACGTGAATGAGGAAATTATAGGGATTCCAGGAAATATGTTCAGCAGTGGTAGCATTACCATTCCAGGCCAAGTAGCGTACATGCAGGATGTTTGCTTCTGGGGGCAGTTTTAAGTCTTTTCTCCTTTTATGTGCTTAGGATGAATCTAATGAGGATGAGTTTAACCCTGGCCGAATTTAACTAACCTTTCACCTAAGGGTGAATTTAATTAACCCTTCACTTAAGGACAAATTTAACCCTTGGCTTAAGGATGAATTTAACCCTTAGCTGGAGGTTTAATTTAAACCTTGATTTGAGATGTGCATGAACAGGAGCCCTGTGGTATGAACTGAGTAAGCAAATGAAATATTTACACATTAGAGTAATATGGAGGTTAATTTAATTACTTGATACTTCAGCAGAACAGCATGTTAAGGTTTTCCTCGGCTAGTATGATATTCAATGTTTCGAAGTAGAGTGTCTCTAGAGTGTTTGCACTGCTATAAATGTACGCAATAAAACGTCATTTCATAATGTAAGGCACAACAATTTTGGAGGACAAGTAGATAGCACTCAGAGTGAGTACATTTCGTGCTGAGCAAAGCACCTAAGCTGAGTAAAGTAAGCCTTGTAGACAATAAACACTGTTACTTAATGCCAAGCTTGCAATCTGTACTGCAACCAGGAGTGCTCCTGGTACTGGTGTAGCTCAACACGATGACGTCATCAATGACGCACATGCATTGCTTAATGGGCCGGCGTGTATAATTTAGTATGACCACGCCCATTTTCCGAAACTATTTACGATATTGGCCAGCTGCATCGCGTTTCCGGTGAAACGCTGCATATAATACTAATGCAAATAAACATTAGCACGCAAAATCTGGGGCTCAGCTGTAACTGCACGTAAGAGCTCTCAAGATTTTTCCAAGATTTTTTTCAGTTTGTCAACTTTGCAAGTATCGCACGTGGTCAATCGACCAGATCGTCGCTAGTCTTCACGAGACTAGACCGTCGCGAGACATTCTCCATTTCTCGTATTTTGCGGCATCTTCCTCCACCTTGATCTTGATCCTGACTGAGGTGCGTTCACTCACTATACGATACTAAACGATATACTACTTGTATTGTCCAGACCGTGGATAGCCAGACCAATTAAGTACGTGGGTTGTTAAAGCTGTAACGCAGCTGTTGCTATTTAGAACGATAGTGTTTTGGTGAATTTTTTTATAAATAATGTATGTACCTAGGATCAGCCGATTGCCTTCAATCGCCTCACGGTGATTTATCTAGGCTCGACGCAGGCCTTCCGCATAAATCCGGACGAGGAAGGCTCGCGTCTGGTTATAATTTATTCCCCCCCCCCCCTTTCACTGCTCTTTGAAATGGCAGATGAGTTGTTGTTCAAATGTTATACATCCTTGTGTTACTTGCACATTGTGTTTTTCGTGATGCGTGCAGACTTTATGCTTGGGCTGTCCCCATCGTTTATGTAAAATGTGCTGGTATGGAAGACAAACCTGGGTATGAGGTTAAATTAGGCCACTTCAACTTAATTTGTTGTTTCGCAGCCCTGACTGACCCAATAAATGCTATAAAAGTAAATAAATTGTGTAATACTATTTGCAGTTTATTGTCAGTCTGATACATGTAGCGTCTGATACATGTAGCGTCTGCTGGCAGTGAAATGGCCTGATTTCTTGAAAATTGTCCAGCGTTAATGATGTAAAGCTTTCGCGGAAGCGCACAGAAACTGAACTTCGATGTCTCGGAGTCATACGGCAGAAATGACATCATTTTCAAGCCAACGTACGGGCTGCACCTGCTGGTTGTGAAACAACAAAAGTTGTTGTGGCCCTTATATACGTGTGTATTGGTGGCAATTATAGTTCATGTAGTTTGGGAAGGCTGTGCCAGTGAGGTCACACCTGTGAGTTGTCTGTGGTCCCAGGGAGTAGTAGTGTTGTCTTCACCTCCACTGTCATGATTCTGTTGACTCTTCTGCTAGTCAAGACACATACCGTCTGCTATAGGTATTAAGTATGGCCGCACTCTGGTATGTACATTGATGTTAAAATTTGATCTCTGGTGTAATATTATATAGCTAGGCATGAACTCAAGCAACAAAAGATTGTGAATGGAAAAGAGATATTACAATTAGCAAGACCTGTACATACTGGCAATAATTAGTTATGACTGTTTGAAAATGTGCTCATTTTCACCCATAGCCCTGTAGTAGTGCTTGCAGAACCAGCTCAGTAGTACAACGATATTTTTTTCCTATTTCTCCATTGGCCTAGCAGGCAAGAACCCAGTATTTATTACCCATATGCCTAGACCTCAGTCTCCAGATGTTGTTTACAGGTATATACGTACCTCAGTGCACTTTGTGGGGGGTCTGTTACAGTAGAGTGGAGCATGGCTTATTCCAGCCTCACTCCATGTAGCCTCGTTCCCTGGCTCTTGCATGGGTGGAGTACCCTCCCCTCTACTAGAGCCTGGAAACAAGGCTGCACTCCATGCTGCATCCTAGGAATGAGGTATATGGTACCAAATGGATTTGAGTGTAGCACAGGCCGTAGTTTGGCCTTAGTTTGTTCCAAAAACTGAGGTAGTGGCCTGGAATGATCAACGCTATAGCCTCTATTTTAGGAGAGTTTCTGTTGGTGAGTGGTCATGCGGTGTTGATGTAGCTTCAGCTTCACCACAGCTTACAATGCCGCCTTTAAAAGCTACAGAGACACGTTGTCTCCCCAGTGGGTATGTGGCGCGTGTATGAATTACATCCTGACTGATGCAGCAACACTCTTATGGCCTCATTACAATTGGATGTTTGCCTGTTATGCTTTTGAGAAATTCCCTGCCTATTATGGTTAATTTCCTGCCAATTATGCTGGAAAATGTTTACTTACAAATTCCTCGAAATGTACTTCTACGAGAATAGTTGAACGTTGTGCCATGCCTCTGCTCAGCCATTGGTAGCCAGGTAGCTCTTCCAAATGTGGCAATCAATAGTATTATACTGCCAAACCACATCTATTTTGCTCGAAGGTATGCTAGCGTAATGTGTACAAGCTCTCTATAAGCTCTCCATTATCATGTATTCAATCAGAAGCTACCATGCTCAGTTTCCTACTTAGATTACAGTACTGCCATAAATGAGCCCTGGCATAAGTTTTATTAAGGATATCAGTGTTTGCCTACAATTCTCATTTTCAGTGTTATACTGGATACACAGTAGACAGACTGTCTACAGAGATGTGGACAGTGCACTACTTTATGTACACATTTGTATTGCCCTATATGTACACATTATAAACAGCCTATGTAAACATTGTACACACTGCCTAGCACTATGTAAACACCTGTTTTGCTTGTCCACAATCCTTAATGGGAGGTGTAACAGGTGGAAATGTGGACATAGAATAGCTCCCAGGTAATGGTGGACTTTAATTATTGATGGCCACACTTAGACGAACTACTGGGCTACAGCATACCTGAACACATGTTTATGGTGGCCTCATACCCAGCCGTCCCAGCTATTTTTTGCTTTCAGTAAGAAAAAGCGGAACGAAATGTGAAGTAGAGGCCTCGAATGTGAGTGTCTTACTGGAATGCCTTACTGTCTTACTGAAGCGAAAAAAGTTGGGACGGCTGGGTACGAGGCTATGTTTGTTGTACAGTCTTCAACTATGGGTTACTGTTTTGCGTCCTCTTCTACAAAACTGTTAGTAAAAACTCTGTACAGCAGTAATTATGTTTCACTTTTGGGGAAATTTCTAGGGAGAATTTTGTCAAGCAGAATTGGGCAGTACTTAAGACTAGAATGGAAGCGTAATATACAGGAATTTAGTTTTGTGGGGATTCAGAATAGGCTAAACTTTGAGCATAATCCATGTGGACCAGCCAATGTATAAACAGCCTGTTACTAATTTGACTGTACAATATAGTGTACATGCATATCGACTGAGTTTGTGTCTAACTTATAGGAACATAGTTTGACTGGACAGACACGAGGAGGTGGTATATATACGTAAGATGATCCCTTTACCATGGAGACCGTATATAATTTAGGCCAATTGGCCACCTGGCTCACTGTCAACATTACGTACATATATGGACGGTATATATTTATTTCTTAATTGCTCTTTTGGTGAGAGTGCCCCTCCACTTAGACGTGTCTCACATGATCATTCAGGTTATAGAATCTTAGACCAGTTTCGCAGATAGGTGCGATTTTAATTCTCTAATTTAAATTGAAGACTTCGATCTATGTGACAGATTTATCATAACCTGGCATGGGTAGTGCTATAGTATATTCCGTCACAGCACGAAAACATACTTCGAGTGCACCTACATTTGAACTCTATGTAACTGAGACTGTACAGTAATAATTGTACTTTTGCAAGGAGCACTTAATTAGCTATAGATACGTGGAAGTCACACAGCTTTTGACCCTTCAGTGCAAGTATTAAGTGACAAGCAATTTACTGAAGTAGAGGCCTGGGAACAAGGCTATAGTTCCGGGCCTGCATTGCCATCCTAAACAGCTATCTAAGAGGAAGTTGGCAAGCAATTTAATTAAGTCACCTTTTACGTGGTGGCTTCCCAGTCATGTTGAACTGAAAGAGAAGCCAGGCATTTAGTCCGCATTGAAAGAGAAGCCAAATCTTGTGACCCTTGACTGCCAACCGTTTGTTGCCAGAACGTCAGGAAAAACCACCAAAACCTGACAGGTGTATACTGGTGGTGTTATTTTACTGGTCTGTTCCTCCGTCTGTAGCAAATGCTCGGCTGCTGAACAATCACAAACGACTGCACAACCATTTACACTCCCTTCTCCAGTAATATTCACAGTCTAGTGAAGCAAACGACGACTCTCAAACTTCCCTCGACATGTGCGTACCCTAAATTATAAGGCAACTATCGTGCAAAATGTTTCAAAGTTTGTGTGATTGTTGTACGCTCCTATTCTTTCTTCAGCTTTTCATGTCATTATGCGCTCCTGACATGACTATCTACCATCTCCATGCGCACTCCGAGTAGGTAGGTAGCTACATTTGTATCAGCTACATGTATCTATAGATAGGACGACCCATCTCCCAATATCAGAGAAACCAATGTGGTGACTACTGACAGCGTGGCTTGTACTGGTCATGTACCGCATGAACCTGGCTGTTATGGTGGGTAGTGTCATGACAACCCCTGTACTTTAGGGGACATTGCAGATTTTGTAGATATTAATAATTACTTAATTATTTATATAGTATGTCAAAGCTTGATACCAAATATGTTATCCAATAGACTATGGCTCAGCCCCACCCTCCACGGGTTTGGCACGGCTACATACAGCCGCAGCTTCATTTTTAACATGTGTTTTATAACTTTATGAGTGAATAAGCCCTCCTTTTGGCCCTTGGGGCTGGTAACGGATTATGTATGTGAATATATATTACTTCCTAACTGCTTTGAATGCGTTGTTTTTTTTTTACAGGAGAGCTGATGATGAGACTTCTAGTGGTGTGTTTGGTGGCTGCCACACTTCTCTGGCCAGCCCTGGCCCAAGCTCCAGATGCTGACTCTGAGTGTATAAGGCCAGGTAGAACTGATCCCTCTCCCGCAAGCTATCTTGAGGACCAGCGTATCCTGTTTGACACATGGAACTATGAGAACCTGTTGGGCTCAGGAGGTGTACTACAAACACTGAATATTGATGGTGAAGGCAATGGAGTAAGTTCTATCAACTGCAAATACTCATATTTAAGCACTAGTTTGTTGAGCAGTGATTGTAAAGTCATCCTCAGCAACAGGTCAAGACATAGTCCTATTCATGGCCACAGTGAAATATTAAAGTGGCCTGGTAACATTTGTAGTACTGTTGTGAATGGAGTATGGCTGTGATGCAACCTTCTGATACACTAGCCTCACTCACAGACCCCTGCTTTACTTGGTTGCACGAAGGTAAAGCTTCGTGCAACCGAATAAAGCGGGTCCTGGGAACGAGGCTAGCCCTTTTATAGATTTTAGATTTATTTTACTAATCGAACGATAGTGACTTCTTTTTTGGATGACTTTCCAGCTACTGTAGCAACAGAGATAGGAAAGCTGTACCTTATACCATTATATGATGTAATCGTACCACTCACTCAGGCCCCAGGAATCAGGCTGGCATAACCAGATCATTCAGTGGGGCCGGGGCAAACTTTTGGGTCTAGGGATGAGAGATTAAGGAAAATCATACTGCAATTGACATAGGCTGGCCTAGCAGCGAGACCAAGTATTTCTAGTGTGATAATTACCTAAGAGGCTGTTCTAGCATACATGTGTAGCCAATACCAGTGTCAGATCACCCTATACACAGAGCTAGAATATTTTGTCTAAATTTGCAGTGGACACCCCAGCCTTCACTCTGCCGGGAGCAGCTTCGAGTTTGTGACTACAGACGGCCTACACAGCCACAGAACAACTGGGTCTTCACACAGTACATCAGCTACCTTGAAGCCAGGGAGGTCAATGTGGATGTTACCTATGACTACACCAGCTGTATTACCAACCAGGGCAATGGGTGCAACACACTGCAGACCACTATGTACCTTTATGAGAGAAATGGAGCAGATAACACTGCAAGAACCAATCCTGACAATTACTTGCCAAATCAACTGCAAGTTCTCAGTGCGGATAACAGAGGAACATTTACAAGAACTTTCACCTTCCGGCCCTCTGCCAACATCAATGGCTTCTACCTTGGAGTGCAAGACACTGGCACATGTGGCACTATAAACAGGATTACTTTGTACTATCGAGTCTGCCCTGCAAGGAGTATCGGTCTTGGGACGACCCTTGACATCCCATTTCCACCTGCTGGTTCAGCTCCCACCCGGGGAAACATAACGTGTGCAGATAACTCCATCGCGATGAATCCAAATGTGAGCTGTGCAGCTGATGGCACCTTTGCTGGCAATCCAGACTGTCGTTGTGATCCTGGTTTTGAGTCTATGACCACGTCATGCCGTGGTAAGTAACCATGCAATTTCAGATGAGACATAAAGAAATAACTTACCTGTATCCCAACTGCCATGGATGCCATCACACAGCTAATAGCCTAAGGAAGTGTGAGAGTTAAGTAGACTAAGTGACTCCTGTGCTTGTGATCCTGGCTTTAGACTGAATGGGAGTAGTACGTAGCTGTGAGGTTGAGTGTATCAAGTGAGGAACATTAAGAGACACTGCAAAGAACTCTGCCAATGACTATTTACACATACATGTGCACACACACACACACACACACACACACACACACACACACACACACACACACACACACGCACACACACACACACACACACACACACACACATACACACACACACACACACACACACACACACACACACACACACACACATACACACACACACACACACACACACACACACACACACACACACACTAGTCTGCCGAGCTGGAACATACCGCTCTGCCTCAGACCCACATAACTTTGTCTGATGTGTCCTAATAACACTGATACGACAGGAGTACAAGCTTCAATCTGCCCTTGTCGAGTGGGATACTATAGGACGGCAAGTGAAGGGGCAGGTGCAAACTGCACAAGTAAGTGACAGCTAGTTAATCAGGTAGTGGATATCTTTAGCATGAAGGTGATACTTGAATATTATTATGGCCAATGCTTTTATTTCTTTAGCGTCACCTTCGAAAGTTGTTAACAGTCAAAGCACAAGTCAGAGTAATACAACAATCACTATCAGTTGGGAACGGCCTGGTGATGGTGGGAGAAATGATCTATGCTACATTATAAAGTACAGGCCACAAGGCAGCCTTGGCAGCTTTGAAACAGCAGATCCGAGAAACGACACTTGTGTTATGGATTACACGTACACTGTTATGGGTCTGAAGCCTGATACTAATTACCTCATCACCGTCACAGCCGAGAATGGAGTCAGTGACCAGGAGCCTGACCTCCGAGGTACCAGAACAGTTGAGATTCAAGCATTGACTCGAGAAGGATGTAAGTCATTGACTTTAACTATCAATAGTGTGCATGTGGTTTCCTTCCGTTGCTGCATTGGTGAGAATTATGTATAGCTTAGAGCATAGAGCTGCCCATGCTCTAGGCCATTTAGTATAATTATGTACTCATTTCCTGTATCTCTAGAGCTTCCTATGCTCTATGAGGTTCTTACCATGCTCTATGAAAAAATACTACACCATGTTACTATAGTAACATATACTAAGGGATTCTTACCATGCTCTATGTTAGAGCTGCCCATGCTCTAGGCCATTTACACATTTCCTGTATCTCTAGAGCTTCCTATGATATACCATGTTACTATAGTAACATATACTAGAGGTCTTTTAAATTCGTTAAAACATGATAGAATCACCTCTACTCTTGAGGCAATAATTGATTGCTGCTACGTTAGTATGCTCCTAATATCTTGGATATCCCTACAATTAGCCTTATAGAACTTTAGTCTTCGTATAGCGATAAGCTTAGTCACTTCAGACTTGGTCGCTAAACTAACCTTGTGGATTCTTTTTACTGAGTGGTAGAAGAAGGGAGCTGCGAGCAAACTGCTATAGTACCGATGGCTTTCAGATGAGGAGCCTGGGAACAAGATAGGCTATTACTTGTAAGCATAACACTCACAGATAGTTGTGCCAGATAGTGCTTTGCTTACGATTAGAGTTTGGGTTTATAAATGTACAAATTTACTATTTATCAGCAGTGATGCTTATGTAGTGGAACACGACTAGTTTCTGGAGTAATGGGTTTTTGTAGTGACAGAGTGAGAGCTGAGCATAACCTTCAGTTGAATGATTTATGTTATAGTGCAGTATGCTAGCTAGAAGAGCGTCTCGGAAGATGTTTAATGGTCATTTCTTGAGCATTCGAGAACTTAAGCTTTGTACTTCAGTCTTCTCCTGTCCGTTTGTATACATACAATGGCAACAAGCTCAAGCTAGTCCCAATTAACACAAGGGCAGCAAAGAGTGTCCCCCACACTCTTTGCTCCCTTCTTATAAGGGGACGAAGAGTGTCCCCCACACTCTTTGACCCCTTCTTATAAGGGAGCAAAGAGTGTCCCCCACACTCTTTGGCCCCTTCTTATAAGGGAGCAAAGAGTGTTCCCCACACTCTTTGGCCCCTTCTTATAAGGGAGCAAAGAGTGTCCCCCACACTCTTTGCTCCCTTCTTATAAGGGGACGAAGAGTGTCCCCCACACTCTTTGACCCCTTCTTATAAGGGAGCAAAGAGTGTCCCCCACACTCTTTGGCCCCTTCTTATAAGGGAGCAAAGAGTATCCCCCACACTCTTTGACCCCTTCTTATAAAGGAGTCAAAGAGTGTCCCCTACACTCTTTGACCCCTTCTTATAAGAGAGCAAAGAGTGTCCCCCACACTCTTCGGCCCCTTCTTATAAGGGAGCAAAGAGTGTCCCCCACACTCTTTGGCCTTCTTATGGACACTGTTTGCTCCCTTATAAGAAGGGGTCAAAGAGTGTCCCCCACACTCTTTGCTCCCTTATAAGAAGGGGTCAAAGAGTGCCCCTCACACTCTAGATCTTTGCCACCTTAGAGCAAGGGTGTCCCCACACTCTTTGCCCCTTACTGTGGGGACTAAAGTGTGTCCCCCATATTATATTTCTGGACATTCATACTTGATTCTATCTCTAACTTCTACTCAGGCTTTCAGTATGTATATTGTCTGTTCGGGGTTAGCCCACTCTCTGGTACTTAGCCCTTCATATCATGCAGGAAGTTTAGGATTTGAATGCATGCCGTGACATCACAGAATGTTTCACTTTATATTTGGATGGAACTGGATGGAACCTACTCCTTTGCTGCCCTCATGCACTCCTGCAATTAGTTCCAGAAGCTGTTTTGCTTAACTCAGTACACTATGACTGCTGCATGTCCATTAATTTTATGGCTAAGTGCTATATCCTTGATGGGAAGGGGGATGTGAGTGTTCCATTTCTTCACCTCAATGCAGTGCCAGATCCTCCTACACGAGTAGTCGTTGTGGCGAATGTTGTCAGTGTCTGGCAGAACCCTGAAACACCCAATGGTGTCATCACGGGATTTGATGTTAGAATTTCCCTACTCAATGAAGATGCAAGTAGAAACGGAACTATATATAATACAAGTTTACTACCAGACAAGTTGTATCATGTGTTGAGAACAAGCGAAATTCCCACAAATTCTACCGTATCCTTTGAGGTATGATAGCTGTCTGCATTCTTGTGCCTTATAAATGATTAGGTGTGCGTGTGTGTATGTTTTGTGTACGTATGTAAGTGTGCTGAGCTGAAATTAACAGACGGGCATCGGCAGGGGAAGCAGAAGCATTTTACCATTGGTCTGGCATTTCAGAGGCCGCACAGTGGCCGATTGTGATCCCCGTGCGAAGCGTGGAAAACATTTTCTACCAATATTTTCGACTGTTAAGAAGCAGCTCTCATAGCATCTTTCTACTAGCCCTACATTGAAGGTCATGCACAGGTATAATGTAGCTATCCTGTTGCTGTCAGTACAAGTACACAGACATTCAAGCAAATAGGTAGCTACTAGCTGAGACTTGACGTCGACTGTGCACGTAGGGAATTATCATGCAGCGAACATGGTCTCGCTAGCTAGACCAAGTTTGCTGAGTCGTGGGACGATCATTTGCATGGCTGTGTTATTGATTTCATAAGACACAACATTAACCAAGAAAGTCGTTCAGCTTTCCAAAGCGTAGAGAAGTCCTCTCAAGGCCTAATCTCGATCCGCACGTGATGTCCAGCTGTGTACTTGATCGCAAATAAATTTAAATGCGGGTGTACCTGTAAACAGTCGTCTGCCGACGGACGATTAAGTCTTATAAAGTGTTCCATTATCTTTTGGTCAGCTCATTGGATGGTGATGATAACAAAGTTGCTGTTTTATTTACAATCAACAGGTTCGAGCCAGTACATCGGCTGGATCTGGAGTGTGGAGTGAGCCTATAGTCACTGATCGTAAGTTTATCTGACAGAGTCCCAGGCTCATGTGTACACTTTACTTTAGCTAACTGTGGGCCTGGTACATTTCTTACGAAGGGTGGTTAGAAGGGTAACGTCATGCAGTAACTACTCTTCGGAGCCATAGACTGAACACTGAAACAATGTCAGTAGCAGTGGAGACTGGGAACAAGCCTGGCTCTGCAGTAGCCTCAGGAAACAAACACAAGAGACGATAGCTAGCCAATTTGAAAGCTAGACGACAGCATCATTACCAAATAGGGTAAGATAAGATCCCTTATTGTAATATTAGTGAAAACGTTTTCATTCCAAACATAAGCTCAACTACAATTATTATCCACATTCATTATTTTAAGAATTCTGCATTGAATGATGTAGAAGGTGGATGTACTAACAGTGGTAGTAGAGCTGTGTGTATTCACATTTTCACAAAATCCACTAATTATCTTGTGTCCTTCTCTTCTTACACTACACAATGACACATTTTAGTGTTCGATACTAACATAACCGTTGTGTGCGATCCCACTGAGATACCTCCCAGCACAGAAATTGTTACAGTAGTTGTAAATGTTGAAGCTGACTCTGGAATCTTTGGCTCTGATGTCGCCGGCTATTGTATTGTTGCGGTGATCTGTCTGGCAGTCGGAGCCATCCTTACTGCCCTGAGTATAATAATCATCCTATATTGCTGCCGCAAGCATTCAAATCACAAGAAGTCATCATTTCAACTCAGTTCAAAGAACCCATACCAAATTTGAATTGTGCTCCTTACACTTACCCTGTACACGTATAGCATGGATTGCCATAATATGTAATTTTATTGGTTCCTACATAGTACACTACATTGTGCCTGCTGTCCTTATACATGTGTGATAATGCCATGTAAATACATGCGTATTGAAACTTGCCTTTATATCATAATTTCAGAGATCATAATAATTATTATACATACACAAATGCAGCTGCTATTGGCTTCATTCCCAGGCCTTCCCTGCCCAGGAATGGACCTTTGCTCACTCAGCAGGGAGGCCCAGGAATGAAGATGCATATACAGATAGCTATAACCAATGAATGAGTCGCAGCATGGACATGATTGGT
Organism: Phakellia ventilabrum; assembly: GCA_963921505.1. NCBI lineage: Eukaryota > Metazoa > Porifera > Demospongiae > Axinellida > Axinellidae > Phakellia > Phakellia ventilabrum. The sequence goes on along the minus strand of OY997388.1, from coordinate 953,283 downwards.
AAAGAGTGCAGGGGTCATAATCATATGGGCGTAGAGATAGTATTGTTGTAATAAACAATAGGTATACTTGCTACAGTATATATACCTGTTCTCAGCACCATATCTCAGAAATTTGATGAAGTTTGTATCAGTTAGTGTTGAACCTGCCGAGCCTTGGTGCTGAACCTCAATAGATGCTCAACACGTCAGGTACAGTAAGTATAGTAGCCGAGTCTAGTCCACTCTAGCTACGCTGATTTGACAATTCGATAGCAGCTACTAGAGAACAGTGAGCTAGCTAGCTATATCGAGTTCACTGCATCCTAGTCGAGCAGCAGACTGTCAACAGCATGGTGCTGAACCTCGATAGATGGTAAATCTCTATGCTCTGTATGGTGCTGAACCTCAATAGATGGTAAACCTCTGCTCTCTGTATGGTGCTGAACTTCAATAGATGGTAAACCTCTGCTCTCTGTATGGTGCTGAACCTCAATAGACGGTAAACCTCTGCTCTCTGTATGGTGCTGAACCTCAATAGACGGTAAACCTCTGCTCGCTGTATGGTGCTGAATCTCCATAGATGGCAAACCTACAGTATTTCAGGTATAGAGTATGTGTTGGTTACCACACTTCTCTGGCCCCCACCCCAATTTCCAAATGCTGATAGCAGATGCATGTATAGATCCAAGATTCACTTAACCCTCTTTCCAACCCTATGCTGAGAAATAGCATGTCCTGTTTGATACATTGAACAAGAGTCTGTTGGGCTCAGGAGGTACACTCCAAGTGCTGAATAATGACGGAGCCAGTGGAGTAAGTTTTATTTTAAAGTCTTTACATCCGAGTACTTATTGGCTGAGCAGTGATTACCCCCTCTTTCCTCAGCAGCAACAGTATTATTCTTACACAGATGACATTATTAGAGTGGCCTGGTAACTTTTTGTGTTTCAATCACTATAGAGAGATAACTCCATGTACGACGTTGTGTGTCCACAGAAATTTTGTATGAATAATATCTCCACAAAAAATCTAAATTTGTCCAGCAAATCAAAGCAGTGAAGATCATTGCATTGTAGACGATGGCAATGTGTTTGTGTGTACTAAACTTTCCAGGCAGGGCTATGGGATGACGTCCAGAACTTGGTTGGTGGTTTTTAAGTTTTGGGGGTGGGGAGCCTTTCATCAAAGCCCCTTAGCATGGTCCAAGGTGGTCCTTCAACTCTTACATTAAAAACCTCAACAAGTTATAAGATTAAAACAACAAGGTATTGGAGCTGCCCAGGCATGTGGTGGGCACTAGCCTACAAGGCTCTAGGGGGCGTCTGGGGGCATGCCCCCCCCCTACAAATTTTGAGAACTCGCAATTTCGCACGCCAATACGGCATCGCCTCATGGCCGCGACGCGCGTATACGGAGTATTTGCGGTATGCGGTCCGTCTGTATAAAAATCGACTAAATGACTCTTTAAGCCATTTCCTGTGGTCCGGATCGCCTGAGTCGGGGGCTAGTTCGTCGCGTCTACGTGTGTTTGCAAGCTTCTTCGACCTTGATACGTACAAACATCAGCTAAACCCAGCAGAAATCAATCTGATTTGGATAATTGGCGGACCCTCGCCTTAATATTGATTCAGGTACGTTCAGTCACTGTCGCAGTGGCCAGTGTATATTGGCTTCAAATTTTTGAGTACTCTTTTAACAAGCTTTAATTTGTATGTGTGGCCTCAGAGACTTCTCACATTTCCTTTGGGAACTAATTATAAGCTACATAGCTATAGAGTTGGCTAGCTCTATACCCTACCATCTATACTAGCTATATATACAGTAGATGGGATGTCTCAATTTTTTTTTAGCTATAATATAACTCTAGACCATACCAACCTTGTTAGCTAATCACGTATTGCATTGTGAGAGAAAATTTATGCTGTGGCAAGAATTGTAAAGTCTGTTGCTGCAAACACTAGCTTACAACCTCTGCTAAACTAGACTCATAGCCAACTGATTCTGAAGGATAGGGATACTGTAAGCACTGGTTTTGAATTTTAGCTAGCTATGGTACTTGGAGATGTGCTTAGACAATAGCTCCATACAAAATGTTTCCCCAATTCTAGAGTCAGAGAATAATTAATGTAGGTTTACATGCATGCGTTTAGCTTACTAAGTGTTTATAGTGTATCTGCAAGGAATATGGCTGCAATAGGGCTTTTGGAGTGCTGAGCTATAAGTTAAAAGCCACAGTGCACTTAGTTGTGGGGGCGGCAAGCTTTCATATGGCTGCCATTTTTAGGGAGCAGCTGCACTATGATAATTCCCGAATGGAGGGGGAGGAATTTTACTCAGACCAGGAATGTATGTACACTCTAAAAATAAACAGATGGATGTAACTACTGAGTGGTTACTGCAGTTGCAGGGTGCTAGTGGGTCACCTCATTCGTGTATGTATATTGCAGGAATAACAAGGTACTTACAGTTTCCCTTGTTGCTAGCCACAACTGAAAGTAAAATCAACCACTTATTCCTGCAACTACATACTTCAGCATCAGATCAGTTGATTACCAGCTGTTGACTCATAAAAATACATTCTTTCAGGTAATTTGACTGGCACCAGAAAACTAGCCAGTATAGCCACATACTTTCAGTTAGAGAAGCCAGTCAAAACATCATCATAAGGATAGTCATTAACTGCGTAGATACTCCTGTAGCTAACAAGGGAAAGCTGACCACTTATTATTCCTAACTACATCCATATGAGGTAACGCTTGAATTGCAACTGAAGTAACCAAACAGGGTTAACCCATGTTTTTGCAGTGTATAGCCAGATTCAACAAGTCTATTCTACAGTACTGAAGGATTACTACTAGCTACAGGCTCGATGATTGTAGTGTGTGTACAAAGTGACATGTGGATGAGACAATGTATCGGTAGCATTGTCTGGTGACTTCGATTAGCTCGTCTTGTCACTTGCATTGGTTTGAAGGTTGTTTCTTGAGCATCGATGCATATCCTGGAGTTTATAATCTTGTCCTGTTGACTGTTATACATGGAACAGCAAGATGGCTAACTCAGCCACACCTCTAAAGGTCAAACTTTGAAGTCATTCTGGAGTTACAATGACATTGCGTAATGTTGAATGCTCCTATAGCTACTGTCTTCAATAGCTCACTCACTCCTGGTCATATGCATTGTTTCTATCAAAACTGTGTACTCTGCTAGATTATCTATATAGTGTGGAACCTACCACAGGTCATGATTTTAGTTCATGAGCATACCATTACTGGCAGCACTTTGACATACAGGTACGATCAAATGCTATCTGCACTATAGTATAGCAAAGTAAGCTTTTACAATCAACAAACCATAGTTCCTTAGTTATGCACTAAGACTTTAACTATCAATGATACTATTAAAGAACATTAAAGAGTGAAGTTTTCGAGTTCATTAACCTTTAAGCAGAAAATTATAAATTAAGTTGGTATAGGAAATCCCACAGCAGTATCTTCGATTTTGATATGAAAAAAAAATCAACCTAGGCAATTATAGCTAGTGTACACCCATGCTTTCAAAAACTGCCTAATTAGGGCATGAGCCAGCTATAACATTTTGTGTAAACAGTCACATAACATCCAGTTATTATGGTAACGTTAACACGGTATAGCATAGAGCATGGTAAGAATCCCATAGAACATAGGAAGCTCTAGAAATACAGGAAACGTGTACATATACTAAATGACCTAAAGCATGGGCAGCTCTATGCTCTAAGCTATACTTAGATTTTTGAGTTGATAAGCAGTGGGTTTGCAACATCTGATCATTTTATCAGTTCTTTTGTCATTGCAGTGTCCATTTTTTTTCATGTGCCATCCCTATGTACCATACTCCATGATAATTGCTACCTAACTATTTTTAATTACAGGAGTACATACTGAAGGATGAGACTCCTAGTGGTGTGTTTGGTGGCTGCCACACTTCTCTGGCCAGCCCTGGCCCAAGCTCCAGACGCTGACTTCGAGTGTATAAGGCCACGTAGAATTGATCCCTCTCCCGCAAGCTATACTGAGGACCAGCGTATCCTGTTTGACACATGGAACTATGAGAACCTGTTGGGCTCAGGAGGTGTACTCCAAACACTGAATATGGATGGTGAAGGCAATGGAGTAAGTTCTAAAGATCCATTCATGCACATGGCCTACTACAACTTTTTTGTTGCTTAGTTTCTAGTTTATAGTTAGAGGCAAACAATGTATGGCATGTGCAAGCAAAGCTTGTTTCGCTCACTCATGTGGGGAATGCCTGGGAACAAGGCACAGATTGAAAGCTCTACTTTATTTAAAGCTTGTCACTGTATGATGTAACTACGTAGTATGTGCATTGCGCAGATGAGGCCTCACGCAGAGGTATGACGTATGATAGTTAGTACAAAGACGTACCCACTAGAACGCTTTGGAGCCGCATCGCCCACGCAATTGCTGGAGTAGTTACAACTACATGAATGGGCCTTCAGCAGATGGATGTCTCTGTATACAACACAGTTCCAAGGACCAGGTATGGCTGCAGGAGAACAGAGTTGCTTGAAACTCATGTTCGTATCGCTCACAATCGATTCACATACTGTCCGTCTCCAGCGGTCAGATCTCTGCTGAAACAGCTAGAGGCTACACAAACTCTAATTGCGTTGCAGCTGTAGTAAGCCTACCTGGGTAAAACGAAGTGATCGATTTATCCAGATCTCTGATCCTTCAATCGCCAGAAGTACAAAAGCGGCATCCATGTAACTGGTCAGGACACCATCTTGAACACGTGCCTGCCCCCCAAGTGGCCCCCCGTGGCCGAAAGCGTTACAGACATAGATATACCTGATGAAGGCCCAGTTCAGGCTGAAATGTAGTGTGTTTTCACTGTGAAAAGAATTTTTGGTAACCACAAGACTGCCATTATTTTTAGTATACAGACATAGATATATATATACATATACTAGTTCAGATTCGATCCCCACACTGCACTGAGGCACTCGGCAATTATTGTCCTCAGTTCCCAAATTGAACGTTTGTAACACTCTGTTAACTGCTCTGTAATGTATATATATAGCAGCTGTACAGGTGCTTTTCATCTACCCATGCACTGAGGTACAATATTTTGTCTAAACTTGCAGTGGACACCCCAGCCTTCCCTCTGCCGAGAACAGCTTCGTGTTTGTGACTACAGACGACCTACACAGCCACAGAACAACTGGGTCTTCACACAGTACATCAGCTACCTTGAAGCCAGTGAGGTCAATGTGAATGTTACCTATGACTACACCAGCTGTATTACCAACCGGGCCAACGGGTGCAACACACTGCAGTCCATTATGTATCGTTATGAGAGAAATAGAGCAGATAACACTGCAAGAACCAATCCTGCCAATTACTTGCCAAATCAACTGCAAGTTCTCAGTGTGGATAACAGAGGAACATTTAAAAGAACTTTCACCTTCCGGCCCTCTGCCAACATCAATGGCTTCTACCTTGGAGTGCAAGACACTGGTACATGTGGCACTATAAACAGGGTTACTGTGTACTATCGAATCTGCCCTGCAAGGAGAGACGGTCTTGTGACCTTCCCTGAGACTCCTCTGCCACCTGCTGGGACATCACAGCCCAATACCAGAAGTGGCACATGTGCTGCTAACTCTTCCTCACCCACTAGTCCCACATACAGAGCATTTGCTGATGGAAGATGTCAAACCAGTGCTTCCTGTGCTTGTAACCCAGGTTTTCGAGTTGGAGCAAATGGAGAGAGTTGTCAAGGTAAAGCAGTTGCTGTGAAACATCTCCTACCTTGCAAGATGCCACTGATGTGTTTTTATATAATATTCATACATGGACACACTTATATGTGCATGCACACTGTGACATACACACCGTGACATACACACACATGCATGTACACACACACACACACACACACACACACACACACACACACACACACAAACTAGCCTGCCCAGCTGGAACATACCGCTCTGCCTCAGACCCAGCTAACTCCTGCCTGGGCTGTCCTGAGAAAACAGATATGACAAGAGTAGCAGCTCCAAACTGTGCTTGTCTAGTGGGATACTATAGGGCAAGAACTGAGGGGGCAGGTGTCCGCTGCACAAGTAAGTGAAAGCTAGTTAATCAGGTAGTGCATATCTTTAGCAGGAAGGTGATACTTGAATATTATTATGGCCAATACTTTTATTTCTTTAGCATCACCTTCGGCAGTTGAGAACAGTCGAAGCACAAGTCAGAGTGATACAACAATCACTATCAGATGGGAACGGCCTGATGATGGTGGCAGAGATGATCTATATTATATCATAGAGTACAGGCTACAAGGCAGCCTTGGCAGCTTTATAAGGGCAGGTCGGAGAGAGGACACTGGTGTTATGGCATATGTATACACTATAAGGAATCTGGAGCCTGATACTAATTACCTCATCACAGTCACAGCCGAGAATGGAGTCAGTGACCAGGAGCCTGACTCCAGAACAGTTGAGATTCCAGCATTGACTCTAGAAGGAGGTGAGTCATCCACTGAATGTTGCATATTAAATTTTATGTACTTCCCTTCCATTGCTGGTGACTAAGCCTTGCCGGATTATGCCCAACAAAGGCTCTATTATGCTATGCTTCTGTGCCTGTAGTAAGTTCTATTATGCTCCAATTACAAGACTATTATGCTCGGACTCACACTGCACTATGCCTATGAATGGTATTTAACTTTAATTTCAGCAGCACATGCTATGTAGTAAGAATTTCAACGTGCAATACTTCTGCTATTGCCTGTGCTGGAGATACAGTGAATGCTACTGAATCCACTAGTTCAAGTTCTTTCCAGGTACTTGATAAATGTGAAGTATCACTTCTGGGGCACCTCAAGTGCCCTCCAAGATTACAACTATTCAGGAAATGTTTATTATATATTCTCATAATATTATAGTAGTTCTATTATGCCAGCATAATGCTTTATGCTCAATGGTTCTATTGTCCAATTATGCTTGCATAATCCGCCAAGGCCTACTGGCAACAATTAAGACTAGTATTGAAAGTTTAGTGTTTGATTTGCTGGATTGGAGGTCTTTAATTAACTTAGAGTGTGGATGTGGAAATTAAATACCATTTGCCACGCGGAAGCTGTATTTAATTACCAATAAGGTACATGGATGGGCTACACTTTGTATGGTAGTGAAGATAGCTGTATCAAAAAAGCCCATTGGCTAAACTAACTTCTGGGCGGGGCTGGCTGTAGCATGTGGCTATTCTGGCAGGGCTTTAGCTCGAGTGGCAAGTGGTAGCGCTGAGCTTGCAGCCGTATTAGCTGGCAGGATTGGAAAACGGCCATGGCTGTTGTCTGACAGGGCTCATACGGCAGATGGCAGTACCAGGCTCATGGCGATATTAGCTGGTAGCGGCTCATGTGGCAGATAGCCAAGGCTATATTTTATGGCATAGCTGGCGGGCAGCATAGCAGCAATTGGTGGGCAGGCAGCACAGAGAGCATAGCAACAAGTGGCAGGCAGGCAGCATAGCAGCTGTAGAGGCAGGCAGGCCAGAAGATACTTACCAGCCCCACTGTTCTTCTCAATGAATATCTTGACTATTGTATATAGAAATATTTTGGTCATGTTTACAAAATACAAAGCTTACATCTAAGTGTAGCATTTTAAAAATAAATTTGCCTACGTGGTTTCAATAAGCCTTCCAACAATGAACACTGCACAATGTAAACTATTATGGTGGAGAAATAGGTGCTGTTTCTGACCTACATAGCTAAGCCCAGTATATTCCTCCATGACTAACCTACAACTGATGGTTATTTATCTACAGTACCTGGACCACCACGAAATTGCAGTGGCATTTGTACGGCTGCAGTGTGGGAAGAGCCAGAGAAACCCAATGGAGTTATTACTAGATATGAGATCCAGTTCTTCAGAGGTGGCAGCCCTGGACAAATTATTCAGGGTAGTGATGAAGTCTTCTATGTTGTTAGAGACGGTAATATACCATCAGGTGGAAGTGGAACTATAACCTTTCAGGTGAGTAAAAATTCTTGTCTTCAGTTCATTCGTTGTGAAGTCTGTTAATAAGATTGATAGCTTATAGTGAAAACCAGTCGACCATGTCACACATAAATCATCCATGCAAATGAAAGACTACATTATACAGCTGCATTTGTACTACAGCAACCATGTTTAAAGGCACTGCCTGGAGTGTACATCCCAGAAGACAGCTGCCCTGCTGGCCAAAGTTGCAAGCTCAGCCATACACTAGGTCGGCAGGAGAGTAGGAAGCATTTTGAATCTAGTAAGGCCAGCAATACGTACCGCCCCACCATTAAGCATGAGCGGAACAGCTGAGCCCCACCCACCCTACTAAAGCAGTTCGCACAAAGAGCGAAAATAAAAATGGTCACCCCGTACCGCTCGCACCGGCCAAGTCTTTTCACAAAGACTGAAGGCTCAACTGAACAGAGGGCTTTATCAAAGTAGCAGCTTCCAAAAGTTAGCTGTAAACACTACTACTACTGACACATGTCTGAGTCGTGAGGCTATCTACTACTACTACGCAGGCCGCATGGATAATCGAGCGCATCCACGGAAAATAATTTTTGTCTTGTGGCTAGCTTAACTTGGGGCATTTACTTTGTACTAGTTGCTTCATTGATAATACGTATTAGTACGTAAAAAGTCTCCAGATTCATAGAAAATCACATGCATGCCCAAACCACGCCCACGTATTGCAAAAATCTAATACGGCCAAAACCCGTATTAGCCGTACCGGCTCCTACGCCCTTGGGTGGCAAAAACTCATACACTCCTTGTGGTCAGCCATACACTAGGATGTGTGTCAGTCATATACTATGTTGCTGTGGTACAAACTGGTTATACCACTCCTACTCAGAGGTTTATCGGATACACTACTAGGGCTTTGCCCTTGAGGTGTGTATGCACTAAACCTCTTTGTGGTGTGACTAATATTGCTGAGCACAGCCTTCAGTTACATGGCTCTCAGTGGAGGTGCTGACTCAGCAAAACATACCATAACAGGATTGTCCTCACCCTCGCTAACTTTCACATCTTCATCTTAAAAACAAAAAAAGCTTGACATACCTGTATTGGGCCTGCAGTAGCCTCCATGGGTGTTCTTGGCTATTATGGCATAGTAACGCAGTAAGCATGATAAAGACAGATAAACGGACAGACAACCAAAACCGACATAGTTAACATAAAGTAAGCTTAGTACCAGCTGAGTGCATACACATGCCTGGATGATAAATGCACAGAATAGGTAATTATGCTGAAGACATAATATTATTGTGATATCCATGTTCATATACAGGTCCGCGCAAGGAATAGTCGTCATACTGGTCCTTGGTGTGTGCAAGTACCACTGGGTAAGGATATATGATGCGTATAATATCGCGTGTAATCAGACTGCCAAGTGTAAAGATAGCGGGCAAGTAGAGCTGCAGATGTACTGAATCATGACCTGGGCGGGGCAAGATGGGTTGCAAGCTAATCTGTCACAAAAATAACATTTCGCCCATAACCATGCATAACAATGCTGCTGGAGAAGATATTCAAAAGCGACTGATCTTTGGCGGATTGTTGTTGCTGTCTGCAACATATTTTCAAGGATCAGCCATGGCTGGCATGGGAAAGTGGAGAGACGAGCTGTGCTGCTATTCACTGCCGTCCATTAATAGCCCTCGTATCTCTACTTATACAGAGGCTACACAAACTCCACTGACCTACCAGCTGTAGTAAGCCTTCCTTGGTTGAACTGTGTGGTAGACTTGTCCAGATCTCGTACGCCATAATGTCAAAGAAGGCATCCATGTAACTGCATAAGACACCATTTCAACATGTGCCTGGGGGAGGGACCCCATGAAGATGCCAAAAAAAGTATAGCTGCTAGGATTCGTACATGGTCTTCAGGTGTAATCAGCTTAGCAGTCAAGGATGTTGCAACTATACCACTGGAATCTCATCAATAGGTCACCGTAAACAGAGTTTATACTACCTGAAAACAGCAAACCCCTGTAAAAATATATATACAGTTTTATTTTGACTGGACAGAAACTAAAAATAGACACGTCTCATGTTTACTTTCTTAGTTTTCACCAAAAGATCCATATTTTACGCCTCTGATCCCTGTTTCATACTTTACTCTTGGCAGTATATTGAACCCAGGGCTTCCTCTTTTCGATTATAATTATTCGGGCTGTAAGATAAAATCTGGGTGAGGAAGGCCTTGGTTTGAGGCTAATACAGTCAATGAAGCCACCGAATCAGTTCAAAGCAAATTCTACAAGCATGACATTGTATAGTATATGTCTGGACCTATAACTGTCAATATGTTTGCTGTATACCATATGGAAGAAATTGAGCTTCAAGCAGCACAGCATGTCTCTCCACTGTCCCGTAGCAGCCATGGCTGACCCTTGAAAATACGTAGCAGATGGACATCAATCTCCCAGAGACCGGTCAATTTTTATAGCTTCTCCAAGAACATTGCTACATACATGGTTCTGGGTTAGTTGTTTTTCTCATGCCAGCTGGCTCTTGAAAATACCCACACCTCGCCACAACCAGGAGTTTTGCCTTCCTCAAGGTTAGCTACAAAGAACAACAACTAAATTACTGCTGTTCCGTACCGTGAATACGGGACTACAAACACTTCTGCCTCTGCTATAGTTATTGTTTTCTTGAAATTGAGATCCTCAATGGTACATTCGATTTCCATCAGTAGTGTACAAATGCTACAAAGAAGGAATAGCCAGTTACTCTGTGGGGACGGGGGCATGCAGACCCAGTCGCAAGAATAACAACTAAACCAGCTTGCCTATCAGTGTTGCTGGAGTAGCTACAAAACACTACTGGCCTTCGGGAGAATGATGTGCACATCTGTCTGTAATACATGTTCAAGGATGAGTCATGACTTATGGGAGAGTGAAGAGACGGGACGGCTGAATGGAAACCTTGTTGCATCACTCGATCGTACTGTCTGTCTGCAGCTCTCATTCTCTACTTTTACAGAGACTACACAAATTCTACTAATCTTAGAGTTATTTTAAGGCTCCCGTGGTAATAGATATGCAGAGGCAGCTATGACTATGAAAAGTTGGCGTACAGCAGCAGGGTCGTGGAGCTTCCCAATGCTGCTCAACTCTCACCACCAACAGTTACTTTATAGAAGAGACAGGGAACGGAGTCCGCAATACATGCCATCGTCCAATCTTTGATATTTTTGGACTTACCTTTGGAAGGCTATAGCTCCAGAACCAAGCAACGGAGGAACACCAAATTTGGAACTCAAAATCCAAAGGGTCTGTAGTATTGATCAAAGGCCCCATCCACTTTTGGTTATTTATACGTATTGCGGTATATGGCGTGTCCGATTATACCTGTTGTCCAAATATCCATTGTTTACTTTAGGCATCAATCTCCCAAAGGCTGGTTGCTTTTTCGCAGCTTCTCCAGGAGCATTGCTATATACATGGTTTTGGGTTAGTTGGTATTCTTGTGACAGCCGGCTTGTGTGTGTGAGCAGTATACATAGTATCTTTTTCATGTCATATCTTTGTCATATCATGTGGCTAATATACACGGTACTTTTTTCTATTCTCCTGAAATAACAACACCAAATCCTTGTCCACTAGGTACAGGTTTGGCAATATAGCTATGCATTTTGACCATGCCACCAACACTTTGTGTACACTGTGCGTGTGTGTGTGTGTGTGTGTACAGTATACACAGTATCTTTTTCATGTCATATCTTTTCTGTGTCATATAGTATCATTGTATCTTTTTTTAGTCTCTCATAGTTTGTTCTGACCCAACAACGCCAACAGGTTTGGCAATATTTGTATTTTGACCATGCAATTGCGGTACTTGGCAATGCAGATACCAACATTTTGTGTACACTATGTGTGTGTAGGCGTATGTGTGTATAAACAGTATCTTTTTCATGTCGTATCTTTTTCGTGTCATGTAGTATACACAGTACCTTTTCCTATTCTACTATAGGGTGTCCCGAACCACCAACACCAACTTGTCCTGAAACACCAACACCAACTTGTCCTGAAACACCAACACCAACTTGTCCTGAACCACCAACACTAACTTGTCCCGAACCAACAACACCAACTGCTTGTCCAGTTTTGGCAATATTTGTATTTTGACCCTGCCATTGAGGTACTTGGCAATGCAGACACCAACACTTTGTGTATACAGTGTACATGTGTGTGTGTGGGGGGGGGGGGGGAGTAAATAAAAAGGGCTTAGGGTTGTGGCAGGGTACCTATCAATTACTGTATGAGTCAAAACCAGTTTTTTACATTTAGTTTTTGGCCTAGAATAAAACAACCCCTTCTTTAGCTATACTGCATTATTAGCGCGCTTGTTTACTTCTTACATAGTACCGTTTGTTGTTAACTACCTATATCTTTAGTGTTTATGCTTGCAGGCAGTAGGCTAAAGTAAGGATATGAGGTCCATTTTGTCTCGGCATCAGTTGGTCTGGTTCTTGCCGTTTGGTTACTGCTTTGTGGTTAGACAGATAAATAAGAGTGTGTATACCAATGACTACATGCTGATTTACTTCATTTTTATGCCATATTACAGATGTAGTCGGATTTAATCCTCACCTTTTTTCCTTTCCTTGCTTGAAACTAGAGAGCATGTGCTTTGTTGATGCTTATGTCATTGTTTATCTTTTGTGGTTACTACTTGTTGCAAGCAATTAGTAAGAATTCATTTTTAGCAGAGCTTTGCATACAGGTACCCGGATCACCTACCCCCTGCAAATAATTCTTGAATTCTATTTCCTTACAGAAAGACTTGTACAGATTCAACTTAACTTTAGTATTCAGTAGGCCAGGTAAAACAATGGTCAATGAGGTCTCAACAGCCACCATCTCTGTTTGCCAGGCTGGCCCAGTTCATTTTAATTATAACATGGGCATGTAAGTACCGTGCGCAAGTATATAAGTTCACCCTACACGTACGTACGTCACGACATGTAATTGTTGACAACCAGGCCCTCCTCCTCACTTTTCTCCACAGCTGCGAGATAAAAGCTGAGGTGGGAGGCCTAAATACGAGGCTAATTATGTCCTATATAGGTGATAGATAACTATGAATTATTATGATCCATCTTTGCTGTATTATCTTCCAAAAGGTCTTACTGTTAGTATTTCAGTGGAATATGATCCTCCTACTGACTTCACTCCGGGTCCCAATGAGTACAGGGCAGCCTCTGGTCCAGTGACTGTCACTTGCACAGCCACAGGGCTGGGAACTGGGACTGTGAGCTACCAGTGGTCATCCACCTGTAGGAACTGCCCCTTCCAGTCAGCAACATCAAGCTCAATTACACGAGCAGCTGTTCACTCTGGTGACAATGGTACCCACACCTGTGTGGCCACTAGAGGTGACTGCACTGCTAGAGCAAGCATTGACTTCAATGTTGTGGGTGAGTCAGATCATCTGTATATGCTTAAACTGATCAAACATATATGATTTACACCCAATAACTTATCATTGGAAACATAATTTCTCCTCCATCTTTGTACTTGAACAGATGCTGGGGTGCATGTCTTCCAAGGTTCTCTAACTGGCAATCTTCCGTCAAATGGTCTTGTTGTTTCTAATAATCCTGGAAGTGGATTTCGCTTGCGTATCTTCTGTCGCTCTGACTCAATGTCAGAAAATGTTGGACAGCTGATTGGATTGGATAGTGCAAATACTTCTAGCAATAACTTCTTTGCCATTGGCCGCAACAACCTGGTGAACTCATAATAGAAAATGCAGTTGGCTCTCAAAGCAACCTAACAGCCAGTCAACAGGGAGTGTACACCTGTCGCATACCTTTGCAAAATGGGAAAATGAAGGAGATCAATTTTGGTCTTTATCCCAATGGATTCAATAGTAAGTTATTACCACAGTAGATATTTTGTAAGTAACTGTGTGCACACTGTCAAGTTGAAATATTAAGTGGACAAGATTGTAATCAAATAATGGAACCACAGACTCATGACTCCAAATCATGCAGGCCTTTTTGAGGGTCTTTTAGCTCCTTATTAG